>JAJEOX010000141.1:0-600000 GCA_020740385.1 Mylabris phalerata
TAAATGTTAAATTGTAATAACTATGTGTCAATTATAAAATAATTTGTATCGTTAAGACATAAATAAGTAACAAAATAAAATGTTTCATTGACTGGTTTATCTAATAGCCATTTATTTATAAAAATATTTCTTTAAAAATTACGTGACATATTTTATTCAAATTGAAATGATACTTAGTGTTTTTGTCAAAAAAAAATTGGCAGGGAAAAAACTCCATCCAAAACATCCGCTTGTGCAAAGCATACGCGGTATAGTCCTCCGGCCCGGGAGACATTTTGAAAATTTCATTTTGGCCCGCGCTTTAAAGTATTTGCCCACCCCTGTTGTAAAATCTTGGATAAAAATTTATTAATACTATATTCAGGAAGTTTTTAATAAATTTTTGAAACTTTAGGGTTTACGCCTTTTATTTACTGTTTTAATTTTTTTGTTGATACGTTTTATCATAAGGAAAAGTAACTGAACTGCATATTATTGCTGGTGTACGCTCAATTTTGCGAGTAACTGTATGTATTGGGTTGTTCGGAAAGTAATTTCGTTTTTTCCCGTCAGAGGACTTAATTACGTTTTTTCGAAACCAACTTCACACTTAAGCCGCATAAACCATTATATGTCTTGAGAGCTGATATTGCAAAACTTGTGTGTGAAAAAGTTCTATTAATTCTACACAGTAGTTTTTGGTTGGTGCCCTTTTAAATATGGAGAGCAATAAGCAGCATTTTCGTCATATTTTACTTTTTTACTTCAGAAAAGGTAAAAAATGCTGTCCAAGCGAGAAAAAAATTGACGGATGTGTATGGAGAAGGCGTGTTAACAGTACGCCAGTGCCAGAACTGGTTTGCAAAATTTCGATCCGGCAATTTTGATGTCGAAGATGCACCACGGTCTGGAAGGCCGGTCGAAGCTGACAAAGATGTGATAAAGGCATTAGTTGATGCAAATCGGCGAATAACCACACGAGAGATCGGTGAGGAGATTAAATTTGTCGAATTCGACTGTTTATGGCCATTTGAAAGGCATGGGCTTAACCTCGAAGCTCGATGTGTGGGTGGGTGCCCCATGTCCTTACGGAGCAAAATTTGTGTCGTCGCGTTGACGCGTGTGATTCGCTCCTCAAACGTCAAGAAAATGATCCATTTTTGAAGCGGATTATTACTGGGGACGAAAAATGGGTTGTATACAACAATGTTAAACGCAAGAGGTCATGGAGCAGAAAAGATGAACCGGCTCAAAGCGTGTCAAAAAGCCAACATTCACCAAAAAAAGGTGATGCTCTCCGTTTGGTGGGATGTCAAAGGAATCGTTTTTTTTGAGCTTTTGCCGGACAATACAACGATTAATTCAGAAGTCTATTGTCATCAGCTGGACAAATTGAATGATTCACTTAAAGAGAAGAGGCCCGAATTAATCAACAGGAAGGGTGTAGTGTTCCACCAGGATAAATGCGAGACCTCACACAAGTTTGGTTACTCGCCAAAAACTTTTACAGCTTGAATGGGACGTACTGCAACATCCACCATATTCTCCAGATCTGGCGCCTTCCGACTACTATTTGTTCCGGTCCCTGCAAAATTTTTTGGATGGCAAAACCTTTACCTCAAATGAAGATGTCAAAAACCACCTGAACCAGCTTTTTGCCAGCAAGGACCAAAACTTTTATGAGAGGGGAATTATGTTTACTGCCAGAAAGATGGCAAAAGGTGTTGGACCAGAATGGCCAATATATAATTTAATAAAATATTTATTCATTATACGAAAAACTGTCTTTCATGTTCCCCAAAAAAAACGAAATGACTTTCCGAACAACCCAATATAAAGTCGTTATTACCTAATCCAACTCGAATACAATCATTAGTAGGATTTTTCTGATAAAAATGTGTTGATCTTCCAGGGCATTTTTAAAGAAATTTGTACTGGGTGTCCAGTACAAAGTCACTCCTATTATTTTGTTGGGAATTTGTATTTTATTTTAAAAATTATAAATGTTCGTGAATTTTCTGTGTGTATTATTTTTTTTTCACCTTGTCCAATTCATGATTACAGGGTGTCCAAATTTAGATACTGGGTGTCCATTTGGACACACAACCGTACCTTAAAAAATGCCCTGTTATCTTCATAATAAATTTTGAAAATTGCTGGATTAGGATTGAGTTGAAATAGAAATAGTTCTACTAATTATTCTGGAAATTCAACTTTTCATTTCTTTATAAAAGCAGACTCTGTCTGCAATGTGTAAAAAGTCAAGGACTTTTGTTTATAAAGAGACTGATAAGTAATCCTACCCCATCGAGTTAAAAAAACCCAAAGTCGACTTTTGAAAGAGAATAAAAGATTATTGTAATTGACAATCGATTTCAAAAAACGAAGTTTTCTCAAATTTACAGAATACAATAACAAAAAAAAGGAAATAGAAAAAAAACAAATAATAGTTCATGATACAGATGTTATTGATTATAACAAACCAACCCTGTAACAGAGAGTACCAAAATATGAATTTTTTGGTGGGACCTGCAAATATAATAAACATTAGGGTGGATAAATTTCGAAGCTAATATCATAAATCTAAACATTATATCAGAAAAACAATTACAGTGGTATAAAAGAAGAATTACTATGCTCCTCCCAGTTCCTTGTGACAAATCTATCTCTTTCTAGCATATGAAACATTTGTAAAAATTGAGATAGATAGATATACAGATTACCAGACCGATTCTGTATTTATTTATCGTTTGCAATTTTACAATTGCGATCGAATTTTTTCAAGTTTTTGTGTTTTTTTCGTGTAATTAAAATTTTGAAAAATGCCGAAAGTTTTACAGAAAAAGTCTAAAACGGGATATAAATTTCCGAAGAAGTTGGTAAGTATTTCTTTGCATTACTTTGTTCTATAGACACTGGTGTTTTCTTTTACGGTATACCTCAAGTACAACTTTTTTACCACTATGGAAAAAAAGTATTTTTTTAATGTAACCCTAATGTCAAAGCAACTTTTTCCATTTTGTTTGTTTTTGTTTCTAAGACAATGATTTTTTTCCAGTGTTCCTAAATGTGATGAACAAAGTTCCACATCGCAGGAAATTGTTAGTGAACACAGCACCAGGTAAAAATGTTTTTGCTCAGCCGTAACACAAAGTAATATCTAATAAATTAAAGTGACTTGGTAGGACCATCAAAGGCAGTTTCAGTCGGTGACAACTTTGTAGAACCAATGGAGGATCAACCGACATTAGAGGTTGAGAAAAAAAGACTTGCCGGAGAGTATGACCCTTCTATTGAGACAATTTCCGGCCGACGCGTGGTGGAAATTCAAAGCTTCATCACCAACATCCGCCAACTGGAGAGTCACTCATGCAAAGTAAGTGGCTTAGGATATTTAGCTTTAGAGAAAGAAGTAGTGATGGGTTTAAACTCAACATTATTTTTTAAATGCACTAAATGCGCCTTTACGACTTCTTTCGAAACAAATCCTAACAGGAGTGGCTCTAATAGTGGAAATGTCAACTATTTGGCCACTTCTACTGTAATTTCCAACGGCAAAGGGTTCTCAACACTAGAAGAGATATTGGCTACACTCGACATCCCCGGCTTTAGCGTAAATACCTTTTTAAATTATCAGAAAAAAGTCAATGAGTCGTGGAATGACGCTTTGACGGAATCTATCGAAAAAGTCGGCAAGTTAGAATATGCAAATGCCCAAAATACTAATAAAATGACAGGGAATATTGGAAACATATCCGTTATTGTTGATAGTGGTTGGAGCCACAGGTCCTACGGCCACCGCTACTCAGCAAAGTCAGGAGCAGCCGTAATAATAGGCGCTTATACAAATAAGATTTTGTTTATGGGTGTTAGAAACAAATATTTCTCGATATGTGCAATGGCAAATCGGAAAGAGATCGCCACACCTAATCATGTATGTTTTAGAAATTGGGAAAGCTCGTCGTCAGCTATGGAAGGTGATATTTTGCAAGAAGGATTTTCTTGTAGCGCAGCCATCCACAAGTTGCGCTATACCACTTTTGTTGGTGATGGAGATTCAAGCGTTCATAGTAAGATTTTGGAAACGGTTCCATATTCACAATCAATAAATAAAATAGAATGTGCAAAGCACGTAACAAAGACTGTTACAAAACATCTATTTAATCTCGCAAAGGAATCGAACGCTAATAAAAAGTTACTAACGAATGCCCGTATATGTAGCATTTCAAAAAATATAAGAAAATTAATATCGTGGCATGCGAAGCAAGAAAATGCGTCACTTGTAGAATTGAAAGATGATATTTCAAAAATTGTCAATCACGTTTTTGGGGACCATTCGCAATGCAAAACATATTATTGTTTAAAAGTTGGTAAACAAGAGATTATTCAACAATATCAGTACTGTCCTGTACAGACCAAAGTGCGTCTGTTGCAAATAATTGGCGCGATTACTGCCAAAAGTGACAGCCTAATCGAAAACGCTACTGGTAATAGAGCTGAAATGTTTATGCAACAAGTTGCGAAATTTAACGGTGGAAAGGCGAGCTTCTTTGGAAGAAGAAATGGTTTCAATATTAGATGCAAAGGAGCCGCGTTAGCCTATCAATATGGTCCCGAATGGTTGATCAAAAATAATCGAAAAGTACCGAATCAACGATTAAAACTATTGGTAAACAGTCCTATAGAAAGAAATAAAAATAGAAATAAAAAACCACCATTTAAATTTGCAACTAATAAAGACAATAAAAGTATGGATAAAGATTATGGTTTATCTTGCAATAAACCTGATATGCCACAAAATCAAGTCGATTCCCTTGTCAAGCAGCAAATCCTATTATTAAATGTTTCGACAGAGGAACAAAAAGAAATTGAACTAAAAACGGTAGGTCAAAGTAAATGTGATGCCTGGTTCGACGAAAGAAAATATCGTCTGACATCGTCTGAGTTCGATGAAATTTGCAAACGAACCCGGAATTTTGGCAATTTAGTCCATAATATTTTATATACGATTCCAAAAGGAATTAGTCTGGATTATGGCAAAATTTATGAAGATATTGCCAGAAACGAATATTCTACGTTGACCGGAAATACGGTTGTGCGGTGCCGACTTTTTGTGTGCGCAAAAAAGACCTAGGTTTTCTTGACGCCTCACCGGATGGTTTGGATATATATATATATATATATATATATATATATATATATATATATATATATATATATATATATATATATATATATATATGTAATTGTCAAAACCTCAAAAATAAAGATTATACCCTTTACAGCGAGAGAATCAACTTTTTTGACAGCTAATGACAAACTTGATAAAATAAAAATTACTAGGTTCACACCAAATTTTGGTTTTTCTAGCGACACAGGTAAGTTGGCAACTTTGAAACTCGTCACGTGATTATATTCCTACATCCCCGACAATGGGAAAACCCGCTTTCTTTGAACTTCAGATGTGCATTTGCATTATTAAATTTAACAAAATGTTTTCGGTGGAAAATGATATTTCAAACAATATCCATAATTATGCGGTAACATAAATTATTTTATTATTATTTATACATTATTGTTTATACAATATTATTGTAACGTTTGCTATACGTTTTTATTTTTCCAATGCAGATTGCTTCAAAAAGAAATTATTTGAGGTGTATTGATAATAGTGTGGCACAAAGGATGATTGCTAATGCCTATAACTTTTTTTAAATTCATCATCCTGAAGTAGGTCCTAGAGCTGATGTAAGTTGCAGACTGCATTTGTTTATTATTAATTCGTATATTGATGTTATTTTTCCATTTTTTGATAAGATTACGTTGACATGTTTAGGAATTTCTAAAAATACAGTGCTACAGTATAAAGATAATGGTCCTGGACACAACGTCAAGAGAATTTGCAGACGGAGACCAAAAAAGCCACCACCGATTTAGACAGCAACATTAAGGTTGAAATTAAAAGTACGATATACAATATGTACAAAGAAAGTAAGAACAGTACCATAATTACTATTATATATTACATCAACCGATATACTTACTTTTCATTTAAATTTTTGTAAGGAATTATAATGACGTTTCATTTCAGATAAATGTGTAACACTTACATCTTTGTTATCAGAGATAAAAGAAAAACGTATTTGCCATTTGAGCCAGGCAAGTCTGGCCCAGATATTGAAAACTATTGGTTTTTGTTACAAAAAAGACGATAATAGGCGTCTTTTAATGGAAAATGTTCATGTGCGACAACTTAGGGCAAAATTTTTAAACAGGTACATGGAAAATTTAAAAACTAAAAGAGATTTAATTGTGTTAGAGATGAAACGTGAAAAATGGATCCGCGAGAAAGTCTTGGCAGGATGATGATATTCGTTCCGTAAAACGTAGTCAGGAAGACGGAGGTTTCTTTACTCAATTCACTAGTATCCAAGAAAAATGCTTATTATTTTATTTTCAGCAAGATATATCGTTATTCACGCCGCCAATATTAATGGTTTAATACCAAATATAGGACGCATTTTCAAAGTGCAAAAGGGCAATGGCGACTATCATCATGAAATGAATTTGACCTTTTTTGAAAATTGGATAAGAGAGTTAGTATTGGCACTGGAACAATCATCTTTAGTTTTGATGGACAATGCTCCTCATAGCAGGCTGGAGGAGAAACGACCGAACAATTCATGGAGGAAAGATGAATTGCAAATGTGGTTAAAAAATAATCGCATCAACTATAAAGATTCGGACACGAAACATAACTTACTCTTAAATTGTAAAGAAAACTTTAAGGAAAAGGTTTATGTAGTCGATCGAATCATTAGAGAAGCCGGCCACGAAGTGTTGCGTTTGCCTCCATATCATTGCATATTTAACCCGATTGAAATGGTATGGAGTCAAACAAAACGCATTTATGACAATTTAATTTTAAATGTTAAAGATCCTGTCCATTCATGGGAGATGGCGTGTTACTACAGAACAGTGGAAAAATTATTTCACCCACACCCATAAAGTAATACAGAACTTTTGGGAGAAAGAAAGTCAAGTAAATTCTGAAGAATTAGATAATATAATTATTGAAATATTTAGCGACAGTGATGGTGATAGTGATACTGATTTTAATCGTTGACCATATTGTAGTGTTTAGAATTTTTTTTTGTTTTGTTTTTGTATTATTATTATTATTATCATTATTATTGTTTTAGAACTTTTTCAATTTTTTACACTTTTTTGAACAAATTTTTGGTTTACATTAAACTTTTATTGTTTACAATTGCTTATGAATTTTTTTTATTTATTCCTTACTATTTATTTGTATTACACCTTATATTTGGTCTACCGGAAAGTTCTGTCCGTTTTTATGATAGTAAGCTGCGACACGTATGTACAAGTTTAATTTGTGCATGTTCAGCTCTATATTTTTATCGCTTATTGCAAACATACTAACGAAGCATACTGACTATAATACAATTGATTTACATTAGTCTTTAGTGTGAAACGATAGAGTAACCATGGCTGCTAATAAGATTCATCTACACCACTGTATTTTATATGAATATCAACAGGGAAGAAATGCTACAGAAGCATGTAGAAATTTATCAAATGTGTTTGGTGAAGGTGCAGTGTCTGATAGGACATGCAGAAGATGGTTCGAAAAATTTGAAAAAGGTGATTTCAGACAAGCCACGTTCTGGGCGACCATCTCTGATCGATGACGATGTTGTTAAGGCCATGTTTGAGCAAGATCCTTTTCTGACATCATCAGAGATTGCAGAAAGGCTTAATTCAGCACAGCAAACTATTTCGGACCATATTCGAAAGATTGGATTGGTGTGGAAATATTCAAGATGGGTGCCGCATGAATTAAGTCAGAAAAATTTGGACGATCGACGCGTTATATGCACATCTCTGCTTGCTCGGCACAAAATCGAGCCCCTTTTGAATCGAATGATAACTGGAGATGAAAAATGGATTACTTACGAAAACATTGTAAGAAAAAGAGCATATTGTGAACCGGGAAAACCTAGTCCTTCCACCTCTAAACCAAATTTGACTCTGAATAAGAGAATGTTGTGTATATGGTGGGATATTCGAGGATACACTATGAGCTTTTAAAACCAAACGAAAAGCTAAATTCGGAAAGGTATTGTCAACAACTGGATAACTTAAAGACAGCAGTCCAAAAAAAGAGGCCAGCAATGTTCAATAGGAAGGACATCATACTGCAACACGATAATGCCAGGCCACATGCTGCTTTGGGGACTCGTCAAAAAATTGCCGAACTAAGCTGGGAAATTCTATCACATCCACCATATTCTCCGGACATAGCACCCTCCGACTATTACTTGTTTTTGTCTCTGCAAAATTTTTTGGCGGGCAAAAAATTCAAAAATGAAGAAGATATCAAACAAGCACTGGTTCAGTTTTTTCAATTCAAAAGACGAAACATTTTACAAAAATGGGATTTATAAGTTGCCCTCACGCTGGCAACAAGTCATTAATAATAATGGCAATTACATTATTTAATAAAGTTATTTGGCAGTAAGAAAATTTTGTATTTTCTTTTATTCCAAAAACGGATAGAACTTTCCGGTAGACCTAATACATATATTGATTGTAAGTTCTAATTGTAAGTAAAGAAAAACAACAAATTATTCCATCTTGGTTAAGAGAAAATGTAGTCCATTTAAATTTAGCGCTCAATCCTATTTTTCCCTGCGTAGGTTTACCGAATCTAGTGAGATTTCGCTGTCAAAAAAAAGTTGAATCTCTCGCTGTAAAGGGTATACTTGCAGTAATTCATTTAAGTGGCGCAGTCGGTAGGATAGTCAAACAAATATTAGTGAATATAATATTTGGTTCATATCGTTGATTTATTGGCTAAAACGAAATCTTCACAAGTGAAAATTGTGAAAATCTTCGAAACAAGTGATCTATTCCAGTCAAGTGAATTGAGTAGCTTGGTGAGAAAAACTTCGAGCGAATATCGAAAAATTTTCTAAGTTGGTTTCCCACATTGGATCAACAGATGGAACAGATCATCATATTGCTGTAAGTACACACGTCAATTAGAGGTTCACAAAATCACTATCGTAGTGACGACAGTTCGGACGATATAGAATCACAAGACTCCTTTGAAAATATCCCATCAAATTCCGTACCAAGTACAATTAATTACGCAATTAATTCCAATCGAAACTCAGAAATTTCAACCCAAATAGATTCTCTTGTTTTAGAATTACAAAGAAATTGTAAATTAAAAATGTCGGTATTAAAGCAAGAATATTTGAACATGATTCCTGAATTTCATGGAGAAAAGGAATTATTACCTAGATTTATTGATATTTGTGAAAAGCTCGTCAATAAATTTTATAATACAGTAGATGCAACGGATTTTCAGAATGAATATCTGATGTCCAGCATTTTAGCAAAAATTAAGGGCGATGCAGCTCGAAATATTTCCTCTTGTGTTATCAGTAAATGGGCAGATTTAAAAAGTGCATTAAAAAATTGTTACGCTGATAAACGAGATTGCTACACTTTGTCTATAGAAATGACAGAACTAAAACAAAGCAATGAAACGGCTTTCGAATTTTTCAATAAAATTCAAAATTTACTAAATTTACAAATTTCTTATGTAACAATGAATTTTACCAAAGAAGAAGCAACAAGTTTAACGTCTTATTTTAGAGGTTATGCGTTAAGAATTTTATTGCGTGGATTAAAAAATTCAATAGGTTCTCTTATGCGGACCAAAAATCCAAACGATTTAAATTCGGCTCTTAACATGTTAACGAACGATTTTCAATTAGAAACAGCTCAACAAAGATTATCAAAAAATAAATTTAATAATCAAAAGCCAAACCCAAGTAGAATTACAAATAATTATCCTCAATTACAATTAACAAATTTTCCACATAATTTTTCACAATCAAGCAAACAAACAGTAAATAACCTTCAGCGAAATAATGTACCTTTTAATCAAAGCAGAACAGTAAATGTTTTCAGACCCAATCCAAACCAAATATTTCCCAAACCCATACCTATGAGTACCTCTACAAGAAATACCTGGAATCGTGCTTCTAATACTTCCAATTTGAGACAAAATCAAAATTTCACTTATATACAAACCCCTAATTTTATATTAGAAGAATCATTTAATATTGATGATCAACCACTTGTCGAGTTTCCCGACACAAATCAAAACGATGATTGTATCGAAGAAAGTCATAATGATAATCTTCCAGAAGAAACCCAAACAAATGATTTTTTAGAAATCGAAGCCTCGGAATCCCTAAATTCGAATTAATGAACTTAAATAAAAATTCCAGCAAACTACCGTATATTGTATTTCCAGAAAATAATCTAAAATTTTTAATCGATACAGGTAGTTCTCGATCATTTGTCAAACCACTAATTGCTGAAAAATATTTTAAAAAAGATAAGAAAGATCCTTTTAAAATTTCTACCGCACATGGAACTTCAGTGGAAAATTTTAGTACAGTCATTCCATCTTCAAAATTATTTAAACAAAAAAAAATTCCATTAAAATTTCATATTTTCGATTTCCATAATTATTTTGATTGTTTACTTGGAATTGATAACTTAAAATTCCTAAATGCATCAATTGATTTAACAAACAATTTATTAATTACACCTAATAGTAAAATAAAACTACAATTTCATCAAATTTCTCAAGTAAACGTAAATCACATAACAGTTGAACCAAGGTCAGAACAAATTATTAAAATAAAAATTGATAATATTAAAAATGGTGAGGTAGTCGTTCCATATACAAAAATTGATGAGTTGGAAATTCCACAATGTATTGCGACAGTAAACAACAATGAGGCAATTTGCGCTATTTTAAATACTTCAGAAACCCAAAAATATTTTGATTTATCACAACCACTTATTGTCGAAAATTTTGGCGAATATGATAATTCCAACGTTCAACCAAATTTCAATTCATTACAATCAGATCAATTCAAATTAAATTTCACAAAAATCAGAACAGACCATATGAATTTTGAGGAAAAGCGAGCCATTTTAAAATTAATTTCCGAATATTCCGATATTTTCCATTTAGATGACAATCATCTAACATTTACCAGTCAAATTAAACATCATATTAGAACTAAAGATAAAATTTCAGTATATTCAAAAACTTATCGTTATCCTGAAATTCATAAAAAGGAAGTGCAAGAACAAGTCAAAAATTTGTTGGAACAAAAAATTATTAGGCCATCGCACTCTCCATGGTCATCCCCTATTTGGATAGTACCTAAAAAATTAGATGTTTCGGGTAAGAAAAAGTGGAGAATCGTAATAGATTACCGCAAATTAAATGAAAAAAACAATCGGAGATCGGTATCTTTTGCCAAATATAAACGATCTGTTAGATAAATTAGGACGTTGTCAATATTTCTCTACACTTGATTTGGCTTCGGGCTTCCATCAAATCGAGATGACAGAGGAAGACATTCCGAAAACTGCATTTAATACGGAAAATGGTCATTACGAATTCTTAAGAATGCCATTCGGATTAAAAAATGCACCCGCGACCTTCCAACGTGTTATGGATAATATCTTGAGGGGTATCCAAAATGAAAAATGTCTTGTTTATCTAGACGATATAATAATTTTCAGTACTAGTTTACAAGAACATATAGAAAGATTGAAAGAAGTATTTGAACGCCTCCGTAAATCGAACTTTAAAATTCAATTAGATAAATCAGAATTTTTGAGAAAAGAAGTTAGTTATCTTGGACATATAGTCACTCCGAACGGTGTAAAACCAAATCCAGATAAACTTAAAAGCAATTCAAAAATATCCAATCCCTAAACTGCTAAGCAGATAAAAGCATTTTTAGGTTTGTTAGGTTACTATAGAAAATTCATTAAAGATTTTGCAAAAATAACAAAACCATTAACTAAATGTCTCAAGAAAGATGCGGAAATTAATTACAATGATTCGGAATACATTCAATGCTTTGAATTATGCAAAAATTTATTGATTAACGACCCAATTCTACAATATCCCGACATTAGTCAACCTTTTAATTTAACCACAGACGCGAGCAATTTTGCAATACGAGCTGTCTTGTCTCAAGGAAAAATTGGATCGGACTTACCTACAGCATATGTTAGTAGAACATTAAACGAATCTGAAACAAATTACTCCACGATCGAAAAGGAACTTTTGGCAATTGTCTGTTCAGTTAAATATTTTAGACCTTACGTTTTTGGAAGAAAATTTAAAATCATAACGGATCATAAGCCACTTCAGTGGTTATTTTCACTAAAAGAACCTAATTCAAAATTAATTCGGTGGAGATTAAAACTCGAAGAATACGATTACGAAATCGTATATAAAAAAGGTACACTAAATAAAAACGCAGACGCTTTATCACGAATAGAACTTAATGCTAATCAAACGCAAAAATTTAAAAATCAAGAAACCACAAGATATCAAACTAGATCTCAGTCACTAATTGTTGAATTGGACAATAAAGAAGAACGCGAAAATTTAGATGAAACAATGCACTCAAATCAAGAAGAACATCCGATTATTGGCATCCCAATTATCGAATGCCTGATTAATTTTGGTAAAAATCAAATAATAATTTCGCAAGTAAATTTTTCTCCTTCACCTCCATCGGTAGTTAATCTTCATCAAAACAAACAACGCATTCTTTTACAATTATCAAAATCAAATTTCACCCGTGAGCTAATTGATTTCATTAAAAATTTCGTGACTCCGAAAATTAAATATTATCTGTATTTTGAAGATCCAGTTTATGAAAAATTCAGTACAATTCTTCAACAATATTTTAAAAATTCTCAAATTAAAATGATCAAATGTACTAGCAAATTAATAGATGTTTTAGATGAAGCAGAAATAATTTCAATTATTCAAAATTATCATGAAGGAAGAACGAGTCATCGAGGATTAGATGAAACAGAAAATCGAATAAAAACCCTATACGATTGGCCAAACCAGAGGAAATCAATTCAAACTTATATCAATAATTGTGAAATTTGTCAAATAACTAAATATGATAGAGTTCCTCTAAAACTAGCATTAAATGTAACACCTACTGCAATTAGACCTTTTCAAATTTTACACATAGACACTATTACTTTGGAAAATGTTAAATTTCTAACAATAGTCGATTCATTCTCCAAATACGCTCAAGCTTATAAGTTAAATTCAGCACAAGCTATTGAAATTGTTAATAATTTAATAAAGTATTTCACGCATCATTGCATTCCAGAACAAATAATATCCGATAATGGTCCAGAATTAAAAAATTCGTTATTAAAAGAACTGCTAGAAATTCATAAAGTCAAAATTCATTTTATCAGTTCTCAACATCCTGAATCTAATGGAATAATAGAACGATTTCATTCTACCTTAGTAGAACACATCAGATTATTAAATAACCAAATCGAATATAAAAAATGAGCCTATAGAAACAAAAATTAATTATGCTTTATTAGCTTATAATATTTCAGTACACTCAGTAACAAAATTCAAACCATATGAAATAATTACAGGACATTTAGGCACAGAATCCCCATTCGATTTAGAAATTAGCAGGCAACTGATAAACAATTACATTTCAAATCATGTCGATAAAATGAAATTATTGTATAAAAATTTAAAGGAAAAAATACAACATGGTAAAGAAAAAATTATTGGAAAAATTAACAATGATAAGGAACAATTACCCGAAATTCCACAACAAGTATTTGTCAAAAATAAACAAAAACAAAGTAAAACAAAGAATAAATTCAATCTCGAATCGATATCAACAGTCAATTCTGAATTAAAAACAGCTGAAATTGACCCCAAAACACCATAATACCGCAAAAAATATTCACCTTTCTAATATACAAAGGACAAAAAAGTTACTTATCAATTTAAAAATCTTCCAGGCTCTTCACAATCGGGAAAGGAGCAGAAATAAAGAATTTTAGCCATAATTTGGGCATTCTTCCCATCAACCTTGGCCCTGCAAGACTACAACGAACCGAACATACTTTTATTCACTATTACAATTTAAATCCATTCTCTGAAGAACATAAAAATTTAAACAATCAATATGAAGCTCTTAAACAAAGTATTTCAAATCAACATACTTATTTATTAGAATTAAATAATTACGAAAAAGCTGTTAAGTTTGTTCAAACAAACATAGACGAAAAAATTAGTAACATCAAGTCACAAACATATAATAATAGAGTTAAAAGAGGATTAATTAATGGTTTAGGTACAATAATCAAAACATTTACAGAAATTTGGACGCGGAAAATGAAAAACGTATCAATAAAATTTTTATCCCATCTACAAAAAAATCAGGGAAATTTACAAAATCAATTAAAAATGCAATATTCAATAAACCAACAAATTATTAAAAATTTTAACAATACAATTCAAGATGTACAACACAATGAATTGCTTTTAAGATAAAAATTTTACAACTCAGTGCAATTGTTAAAACAAACGCTGAACATGAGAATTTTGTTTTTGCTAAAGATCTGTACAATCAATTACTAATACTTTACAATTCAATATTATATGTTCTTGACGAATTAGAAAATTCTATTGTATTTTGTAGACTGAAAACGTTGCACCCTAGTATTATAAAATCGAACGATCTTTTATTAGAATTGCAAAAAATTTCGGCATATTATAAAAACGAATTACCATTTGACAATGAATTTGATAATATTTTAGATTTTGAATCAATCGTTAGAGTTAATTGCAAAATTGAAACAAACCTGATCATTTACTTCCTATCCATTCCAATAGATTACGAAAAACAATTCCAACTTTATTATTTATTGTCCATCCCAACAAAATATGATTCTAAGTTTTTGACAATAATTCCGAACGTCAAATATCTTTTAAAATCTGATGATAATTTAATAAAGCCTCTAAGTGACAGTTGTAACAAAGGCAATGTGTTCCATTGTCCAAATCATTTGTCAATCAATTAAGAAACATTTTGTGAAAAACAAATCCTGTTGGATAAAAATTCAACATCTTGTCAATATGCTGAACTCACAATAAAACAAAATCATATGGAAATTATTCCCGAAATAAACCAATATCTGGCAGTATTTTCAACAGAAGAAAGAATTACCTTCGAATGTGAAGATGAAACAGAAATTAAATTATTACATGGAATATTTCTAAATGGTAATAATCACTGCAAATTATTCTTTAATGGAAAAGAAATCAACTTTCAAGATAAAACGTATGGAAAACAACTGTTGATAACAAACTCTCAATTACAATTACAAACAAACGAAATAACAAACATCAAGTTCAATTTAAAGAAGCTCGATTTGAAACAAATACCTACAAATGTTCCTACACCAATATGGGATCAATCATTCCAATATCATCTACCGAGTATTTGGACAATATTGTTATATTTGGTAATAATAATTATTGGATGTTATGTTTTACGGGTGAAATTTAGAAATTGGAAAATTAAGAGTCAAAACAATGGAATTGACAAGGAAATTTCACCAGAACCCAACACGAAGGTTGAACCTGAACCACGACAACGGAAAACAATTCAACTTCCTTCAGAAGGTTCATTCTAATGGGGGAGGAGTTACATAGCAACAATAAATTGCTGATTTATAATATTTTAGTGGGTCACTATATTTTTGTTATACTTTTCTTGTTTACTAAATTATTGAAAGCAAAGCTTTATTAGTAAATTGTTTATTACGATCAAATCATTCCTTAAGGGGATGCAGCAGCAAACGGAAAACAATGTAACTTTTTTATTTTCCAACGGATTTCAATGTTCTAAACGGTATTTAAAAGGGCATTTCAAGAGGGAGGGAAGTACATATATGGTTTTTTGAAATTCGGATGTAATTTGGAGTTACAGAAGGAAATATAGAAGCATGTTTTTTAGCATTTTTTGCAGTTTTTTTTTATATTTTCCCTCATAACTTGGCAAATATTGCTTATTGTCTAATGAATTTCACACAACATGTGGCCAATTAAAAGCGCTTTCCAAATCTGTCAGAAATTTTCCGATCGCATTGTTAGTTTTCCGGAAAATTGATGAAAGGTTTCGACATACTAATTTTGTTTTTTTACGGGCAGTTTTAAACTTAGACGACTGAAGCAGGGCTTGTTTTGAAAGCTAATGAATAGCAGATTATTTTGAAAATAGTTTGAGATTGAAATTCGGAAAATTACTGGAAATTTATGGTGGCGAAATTTGATCTATTATTTTTATCTGTTGAAAATTAATTATTTTTGTATAAAGTGTATTGCAATTTATAGATTATTTCATTATCTTTCCAACGGTACCATTGTTGCTGCAAAAAATTGAAAATCTTCTGGAAAATTAGTGATTAACAAAACTATGTTTTTTATGTGGAAAGCCGACAGTGATAGTTCGATACCAACTCGCCAGAGTATAATATTAGCCACAAAAATGGGTTTCTTCCAGCGGCTCACAGATATCAGCAGGTCTCTTTCTGCAATGTTGTCAAATTATTCTTTCTGTCTGAGGCCTTACCTTTGCCATCTTATTATTGCATAGATAATTGGAGAAAAAAAAAACAATAAACTGGTTGTATATAACTAACTTCAACAATTAACAAAAAAAAAAATAGTCGCTATTTTAATTGGAATGTTAAAAAAAGAAAATTGTAATTTTTTTTTACAAAAAAATAAACGATTTCAGCAAATTGGCGACTAATTTTTTTGTTAATTGTTAAAGTTAATTATATACAACCAGTTTATTGTTTTTTTTTTTCTCCAATTACCTATGCAATAATAAGACGCCAAAGGAGTGGCCTCAGGAACAAAAACAAATTTGGCCACATTGCAGAAAGACGAGATGACAGACTTTGGAGCCCCCTTTCCGCCAATAGATGTACCTCATTTTTGTGGTTTGGAGACTTGCTATTCAACTCGTTTTTCACACGATAAACATAGTTTTGTTTATCACTAATTTTCCAGAAGATTTTCACTTTTTTGCAACAACAATGGTACCGTTGGAAAGGTAATGAAATAATCTATAAATTGCAATACACTTTATACAAAAAATAATTAATTTTTAACAGATAAAAATAATAGATCAAATTTCGCCACCATAAATTTCCAGTAATTTTCCGAATTTCAATCTCAAACTATTTTCAAAATAATCTGCTATTCATTAGCTTTCAAACAAGCCCTGGTTCACTCGTCTAAGTTTAAAACTGCCCGTAAAAAAACAAAATTAGTATGTCGAAACCTTTCATCAATTTTCCGGAAAACTAACAATGCGATCGGAAAATTTCTGACAGATTTGGAAAGCGCTTTTAATTGGCCACATGTTGTGTGAAATTCATTAGAAAATAAGCAATATTTGCCAAGTTATGAGGGAAAATATAAAAAAAAAACTGTAAAAAATGCTAAAAAACGTGCTTCTATATTTCCTTCTGTAACTCCAAATTACATCCGAATTTCAAAAAATCATATATGTACTTCCCTCCCTCTTGAAATGCCCTTTTAAATACCGTTTAGAACATCGAAATCCGTTGGAAAATAAAAAAGTTACATTGTTTTCCGTTTGCTGCTGCATCCCCTTAAGTATGTCAGTAGATTTGTTTACTAAAATATTGTGACCATAGCATTTATAGTGAATTGTTAAATACGGTCTGATCATTCCTTAGATTCATTCTAATATTATCTTTGTAATTGTCAAAACCTCAAAAATAAAGATTACTTGCAGTAATTCATTTAAGTTATGTATATATATAATTGTCAAATTAGGTACACTCCAGTAAACAAATAACGTAAGCAGGAATGATACTATAAATTACAAACTGAAAGTGAAATTTCGTTGGTGAAATAATATGTTTGTTTAACGAATAAATAAAAATTTATTCATTTATTAAGTAATGAACTAGCAGCGGGATTTAGCCCGAATTTGGGGCAAACACGTGACTTCTCCAAACTCTATTGCAAGTTAACGATCGACAATAACGACTCGATACCGTATTCGAATAACCCCTCTACTCGTTACTGTTGGATCGCTATAATAAAATAATCATTCAGCGTAATTGATGAAATGAGCGGGCGACGTCACAAACAATAAACAAGCGGTTCACTGTACCTGATTTTTGCCACTCTTTTACTGGATTTTCATAAGCGGAGCGAGTGGGTTCAAGTACTTGCACGAACACAACAATGTTCGAGAATCGGTCTATCGTTTTAGTAATTGAAATTACAGTAAGAATCGAAAGTCACGTACGTCTATGATGTACGTAGACGATTGTCGCGCGGCATCTAAAGGCTTAGCCAAAGGCTAAAAGCTTAGTAATGAAACGTTAATGACAAGTTGGTGAAACTAACCGTAAGTGAACCGAAAAAGTTTGGAATTTGACAACTTCTTCGGTATTTTTTTTTTGTTCATATAGAAAAGAAACTTAGAAAAATTTAAAAAAATTGTCTCGACTGTTTCAGGCACCGCACGACCTCCATCACCGGCACCGGTTAGAAAGTGCAGACTCCAGGCGCTCCGGCAAAATGGTCATAACTTAAAGAAATTTTAATATTTTTTAATGCAAAAATTGTTTATTAAAGCTAAAATATAGTACATTACGTTCTCAAAATTTCGCTTACCGCAACCATTTTCTTCCTTTTCAAAAAAATCGCTGAAAAAAGCAGATTCCCCCCTTAAATCATTTTCATTCGTTTTTGATGGGGTTGCATTTTAAATGAAATTCAAAACTTTTCCCATGTTTAATAATAATAATAATAATAATAATAATAATAATTACAATTATTATTATCATTATTCATATTATTGAAATTAATGCTATTATCGGCAGGTCGCATGAATAGATATCCACTATACAGTACAGTTGCGTGTCTGGAGGATTTAGAGTAAGAAGCGAAATGGAAATGCAAAGGATAATCAGTGACGTGCGTTAGAATTTTTCTAAATGTACGTTTTATGTCTGTTGATCGATAACGAAGCAACACTTTGTGACAGTGGGGTCCTCAAAAACACCTTCGGTAACAAAATTGCGGGAAAATGAAAAATAAAAGCAGTGGCGTGCGTTAGATATTTTTGAAAACCTACTTAGCACTTGTATAGCAGTAATTTCTGTTAGCTGCATACAAACAGGAACCGAAGTGAGAATATCCAGCGAAACATATAAAAATTCCTACACAGTGGAGTACCTTCGCGCATTTGTAGGGGTTTTTAGCACAAAATAACCTGCACTGTTCAAAAATAAATCAGACAGTGGATTAAACACCAGTGACGTAAATTTAAAATTATTTTAATTATAAATTAATAATAATAAAAATAATAAAAAATAATAATAAATATAATTATTATTATTCATATTATTAAAATTATTAGCTGGTCACATGAATAGGCAACCACTTTATAGGACAGTAGAAATACAGGACGACTTAGAGTAAGTAGAGAAACAAATATACAGAGGATTATCAGTGGCGTGCGTTGAAATTTCTAAAAATGTAGGTCTTGTGTCTGTTGATGTATAACGAAGCAGCGCTTTGAGACACTGGCGTCCTTAAGAATTTCTTCGGTTACAAAATTGTTGTAAAGAAAACCATAAGAACAGAGGCGTGCGTTAGATAGTTTTCAATCCAAGCTCCGCAGAATTCTACCAACATCAATTGTAATTGATTTATATAGAACATACGGAAGTCTTAAATGGGAAAATATCAGGAAAGAAGTCGATGAGTCTACTAATGATTTTAATCATTTTCTCATGAAAATTCCACGCTTCGGTTTCATTCTTGGTATAAAAAATTGTCGTTTCGGTATTCATATCAAAAATTAAAATGTATTAAAATATTTACTTCGGTTTAATGATTATAGTCAAGTTTATTATGATGCTGAGGAATTATGAATGCATAATTCCTCAGTGGACTATGATTATAATTTTTATAAAAATAGAGATTATATATGTAAAAATTGTTTTCAAGTATTAGAATATTTTTTACCATCTTCGATAACAAACCTTTTAAACCTAAAAAACGTCATCGATGTATGAAACGATTATCGCTACCGACTTACATTCGAAACGATTTTTCATGTTTTTTCTTGTATTAAGTATGCATTATTTGAAGTGCGAACGTATACAGATTGGTGTGAAAATATGCATGAAAAATATGTAGAGGAGGTAAACACAGCATCTTGAAATGAAGATCCTGAAGAAGATATGAATTAATGTTCTTATTATTTTAGAATAAAAACGTGTTTATTTTATCAGAGAATTAATTTATACACCTTTCCTTTGCTGTTCTGAATTTTTTTCAAAACTATTTCAAGGGGGTGTTAAAATTATGTCAAATTCTTCATTAATACAATATTTCAAATGTTTGTGTTGAAGATATGATCAAAAAATTAAAAATTACCAAATAAAATCGGAAACCATAGAAACGTTACAATATTTTGAAAAAAAAAACATTTTTCAAACATTGTTGCAGATTTATATAATGAATTATGTACATATTTAGTTTTACCAGTTAAAAGCACAAAACGGTGTGTAGATGTTCGGGATCACTCCAAGTCGACTTCAAAGATATAGCCGATTTGAGAATCTTCTGGGATATTCATTATTTAATTGATTTAATATCATCGAACCACTGAAAATCACCATTGGGTTGTGGCTGTGATATGCCCCGCACCGCCATATACATGATTAGCATCCAAATTCATTAAATATGTACTTGGTTTAGATATCTCATAATTATCCATATACCGTGTTTTTCAACCAAATGTTCCCAGTTCTTATGGCAGCCCCTATTAATTGCCGGGCGATTTGAAAAATATTTTGAGGATTTGTAGGCTAGTCCCTAGGGAACATTTTACCAAAATTTGAGCCTCGTCACTCATTGGGAAATTGGTGAAAAACCGCTTTCAATCGGAAAATGTTGCTATCGACCTCTTTGTAAATTTGACATTAAATGATCTACAGTGATATGACGATCCGTGGAAAATAGTTTTTTCTCATTTTTCTTCGCGAAATCCTGGAAAAACTTAAAAATTGGTTTTCCGAGATCGATCATGAATGAAAAGTTCATTAGCCACTATCAGTTGTATACAACTGTTTTACTCTTAAATAGTGTAAGATTGTTTATCACTTGTGTTTGTTTATTTTTGAATTACTTGATATTTTTATTACTGTTATTTTTATTTTCTGCCTCATTTCAAAGATGATGGGCGTCTTTCATTTTTTCCTCAGTTCTAATTATTGTTATCAAACATATTAAGTGTCAAGCAGTTGAAAAAATAAACAAATACAAGCGATAAAGGACTCTTACACTATTGAAGAGTAAAATAGTAGTAAACAGCTGATAGTGGCCAATGAACTTTTCATTCATGATCGATCTTAGAAAACAATTTTTTCCGTTTTTCCAGGATTTTGCGACGAAAAACGAAAAAAATCTGTTTTTCCACAGATCATCATATCACTGTAGATCATTTAATGTCAAATTTACAAAGAGGTCGATAGCAACATTTTCCGATTAAAGCGGTTTTTCACCAATTTCCCAATGAGTGACGAGGCTCAAATTTTGGTAAAATGTTCCCTAGGGACTAGCCTACAAATCCTCAAAATATTTTTCAAATCACCCGTCAATTAATAGGGGCTGTCATAAGAACTGGGAACATTTGGTTGAAAAACACGGTATTTGTTATAAGCAATGGAATGTCGATGAGAACACTGGGTTATGTCACCTTTTGTACCTCGTCATACTAATGTATGCATCGCCTACAAAAAATAGTTGCAACTGTAAATTATTTTAATAATAAAATGGGAGAGATATACACTATGTGCCAACATATAGTAATGAAACTAGCGCGTCTAGAAACACTTGATTGCACTTGTCGGCGGGACACAGCGACTTCGGTACGGGTTCAGAAGAATGTAAAGAAGGCTTTGTTGTACAGTTGTTGTTGGAAATGGGTCTCTCGTCAAAGGAAAAAATTAAGCATAATTTTCGCCTATACGCAAGCGGTCGTAAAAGTGGTCCGAGTTTAAAAAAATGTAGCAAAACAACTCCGAGAGAAGTTAAATAAGATGGCACCAAGTAAAACAATTATGCTGTCTATTATTACCAAATTTCGCCGTTCTCGTAGTATACTGTGTCAATGGAACGGAAAGTCTGGTCGATCAATAACGTTTCGACAAATGAGAATCACGCACGTGTTTTCCAGCAGATGCAGCAATAGCCCTGAAAAAATTTTCGACGAACGGCCTTAAAACTGAACATCAACGATACGTCCGTTTGCCGATTGTTTAAGGATTGAATCTCCGTACCGGATTTAGTAGTAGTAGTATGGGTAGAAATTATCACAACAAAAACACTCCATTATGTTGGCGGTTGGATAGGCGAATATTGAAGAAAAAATTAGGGACAATTCGTCTACTCAACGAACAAATTCGAAATGATGTGGCTTCTATGAGTTAGAATTTATCGAAGAGAAACGATCTGGTTTGAAAACCACGTTAAAATATCGATGCAAGATGTGTCATATAATTGGAGAGGTTGATTATCAGTTTCCTCACGATCCTAATTTGAACGGCTCGGGGGTTACATCCGCAATTGAAACAGACATTGGCTACAAACAATTAACTCAAATTTATGCAAGTTTAGACGTACCTCCAATTACGAAGTATATATTTCCGGAAACGAAAAAAAACAGTTTTCGATAAAACTAAAAAGAATTTTCTAGATTTTTTGTTCCTTGGCTGTTGTCCACCATTTTGTTGATTTGTCGGTTTAATAAGAGTATGTTTGATGATTATTGATATTTATAACATTAACGTTGATAATTTTGAGTTTTTTTAGTTTTATACTTTTGAGTACTGATATTGTAACTAATCGATATTTAAACCCTGAAGAAGTGATAGATTCAGTCGCGAAACGATGGCATTAAACATTAAGTAGTTGAATAGTCTGAGTTTTCCGATATTTGAATTTCTTTCAAGTAATGAAATTCAGAAATGCGGTAGTACGCGCAATGATGTATCGGAAAAATAACGATGTCACACTGTTAGAAAAAATAGAAAACCTAAGAAACGATATCTTGAATGGACCCACGCCATATTTTTCGTAACCACATGCATTGTCAATCATATTTTTGCAATTAAGTTGGCCAAATTGAATACGACCATTGGTAAAATTCCATCAGAACTTCGTTTGTAGACGGGAATTGAAAAATGTACATATCTTTATTAGGAGTATTTTTACCGCAATGTTGTAATTTGAAAATATTCTTCAATTTTCCGCACGATATAATGGAGACAACAGCATCAACAAGCCAATTCTCCCCAACTCCTAATAAACGGAAAAGAATATTGAAGAATATTGGAGAATATTTAAAATCCTGTGCTGCTGCGCTGAGTGCCTTTCGAACGCAGCGCGAAATTGGGGAATACACGCAACTATTGGAGCTTGGTTGAGAAGTGATATCGCATCTCCCATGCAGCCTCGACTTTGCACTATCGGATTATCCTTTATTTCGAAGTTTACAAGACTTCTTAAACGGCAAAAATTTCAGTAATAACAATGACCTCAAATCGCACTTGGTTGAGTTTTTTTGCTGTTAAGAATCAAAAATTCTACGAGCGCGAGATCATGAAGTTACCTGAAAGATGGCAAAAGGTCATACAACAGAATGGAAGGCATTTGACCGATTGAAGTTCATTTTATGTATAGAGAAATTTGAGTTTTATTTCACACTAAAAGTCCGAGCTTACTTTCTTTCCAACCAAATGAAGCAGTTTTAAACTGAATTATCTTAACGGATATTGCGGAGTAAGAACAATCACTAATCTTTGTCCAATTGTTGTGACAGCTACTGCACTTGAAGCCGCTGAGAAGGATATATCCATACATTGGAGTGCAGCTTCTTGTGTCATAACATACCTCCTATGATTTTCTCTGATACCATAAATGTCTGTTTTTCATACCTATTCAAGCATCTACAATATATTATTGGAATTGTTTGCCTTTCCAATATAGTAAAGAAAACACGTTTCTTTGCGTAAGAAGACGATAACAGTAATGTACCTCATCGTGATTGATTCTGTGGTCTTCGACGTCAATTTTCACATTTAAATCACATCCATATTTCCCATATTGAAACAGTAACATAGAACATCAATATTAAAACCATAATGAAATACCACAATACAGTAGGTATGTATCTCTATGAGACGTTTTGGTTAATTGTCATTTTAATGTAATATTATTTTAATAACAAAATGTTAATTTTTCCCAAATTAACGAAAAACCAGGGATTCCAGTACAAAAATTTATTTAGCTTTGTCTGTTTACCGAATATTGCTCATTCAGATTTCCATTTTAATCAATGCAAAATTAACATACAAAACGATAAAGGTTACGATATTCAAACGTAAAATATGCAATTGTGATATTTATCTGAAGTTATCTATTTAAAATCAGAACAATTAATTTCAGAATGCTTAACGGTTGCTTTCAGAAACCAAACAGTAACCAGGATAATTAAGACAAACGAATCACAAGAACAGACTATTAAATCATTAAAAGAAGAGCTGTCTACAGCTAGGAAAAAAATTTCAAGACAATATAGTCTTACGAAAAATTTAGAAGATACTTTAAAAAAGGTATTTAGTGCAACTCAAATTGAGCAACTACGTGGGCATAGAAAAAAGGTTACTTGGCAGGCCGAAGACATCTCTCGGGCATTCACCATTCGATATTTAAGTAAACGGTGTTATGTTTACATTAGAAATAAATTACAATATCCTTTACCACATATCTCAACCCTTCAAAAGTGGGCGGAGCGATTAAGTTTTAGGCAAGGTATTTTGAAACATGTTTTAAAACTAATGGAAAATTGCCAGCATGTCATTAAACGAACATGAAAAACTAACTGTTTTACAATTTGATGAAATGAAAGTTGCGTCCACTTACGAATACAGTAAAGCTGATGATGAAGTTTATTGGTCCACATAATCAAATGCAAATAATAATGGCAAGAGGGCTTTTTTCTAAATGGAAACAGCCCATTTTTATTGACTTTGATACAAAAATGACACCAGAAATATTGAACGAAGTTATTAAAGAGTTACACAACTGTTCGTACAATGTGGTTGCTTGTGTTTCCGATTGTGGTGGTGGAAACATGAGCCTATGGAGAAATTTGGAAATTACCCCAGAACATACAACTATTTTGCATCCTGTTACAGGAGATAAAATTTACTTCTTTGCTGATGTGCCTCATCTATTGAAGTTGGTTAGAAACTGGTTAATTGATACTGGATTTATTTTATTAAATGGTTCGGTCATAAATAAGGAACCATTACAAAGTCTTGTAGAATTGACAAATATTGAGGTTACATCTTGTCACCGATTAACAAAATTTCATTTAGACTGCGCTAAGAGTGAAAGACAAAATGTTGCATTAGCCGCAGAATTACTTTCGCATACAACTGGAACAGCCTTATTACACTATAAACCTGGTGTAGACGAAAATTTAGCAATTAATACCGGAAAATTCATCATAATGGTGAACAGTTGGTTTGATATAATGAATTCTTACACACCATCTGCTACAGATAGCAAAAAACCGTATGGTTTAAAATTAGATGAGCAAAACCAAATTCTTGATAACATGTCTCAAACCATCAAATCAATGAAGTGTTTAGGAAAAAATTCTTTGCAATTATTTCAAAAGGGAATACTGATATCAATACAATCATTACAGCTCTTGTATAAGGATCTGAAGCAAAAATATGGAATTACATACATATTAACGCATAGACTGAACCAAGATAGTTTGGAAAGTTTCTTTTCTCAGATACGAGGAAAAGGCGGGTTACACGATCATCCATCACCACTTGCTGCCATTTATAGAATGCGGCTAATTGTGCTTGGTAAAAATCCTGGTATTATTCAACAAGGACTCAATATTCAAAATGACAGTTATAATTGTGACGAACAGTATCTGGTGGCAAATGTTATTCGACAAGCCGGAGTAACAATTCCGGGTCTTTCAAGTCCAGACGTTACAGGCACAGAATATAGTATGTCCTCATCTTCAGATTCATCGGTCAGTGACTCTGTTCATCATAGCAACACTGAAGGAGATGGATTTATATATCTCTGTGGTTGGTTAGCAAAAAAATTTAGAAAGAAATACCCTTATTTAGGTAACTTTACGAAGGATAATCTAGTTGGAGAGCATTCGTATCAATTACCCACCAGTTGGCTTCAGCATTTATCTTTTCGAGGGCTAACAGAACCTTCCTCAGAATGGATAATTCAAGCAAAAAAAATTTGAAACGGGCCGAATCTAAGAACCGGCCTAATAACTTCCCCGACACATTCCGAATAGTTAATCATGAATTAGAAAAATTAATTAAAGACAAGTATCAGAAGTCGACAATTAATGCACGAGTCCAAGTTAAAAAAAAAAAACTAACTTACTATAAATATCAAAATCAGGAATCAAGAGCCGTGGCTATCTCACCACCACTGAAAAATTCAATGAGGAACCTGCACCTCGTCAACCAAATCTCTGTTCACTGAACGGTGATTCCACACACACTTTTCAGTTCAACTTTCTTATAAACTCGATACACGATTCAATTGCGAAATTTTGACAGAGCCACAGAACTGTCATTTCAAAATTTCGCAATTGAATTTTCTATGGCAACCGATCCCTTATAGAAGGAGGCAAATTTGAATTGGTTGACTACACTATTTTGCAAATTTTATGTCCTAATTAAAAAAAGAAAAGAACATCGCACATGAGGGGTATTGTTTCGAACATAAAAGCACATACCCTTTCGATTGGTGATATCAAATTAATATGTTATCTTAAATTTTTTTCAATCAACCTCCTCCTCCTTCCACCCCCGTGGTCCGATTGGCACCTAAAACTAATCAACTCGAACGGCCACCAAATGGTTTGTGCTGACCAAATTTGAGCTCAATCGGTTAGACCGTTTTTGAGTAATCGTTGGAGAAACGACAGACACACACACACACACACACACACACACACACGGACATCATGCTAAAAACTTCAAAAACGCGTTCAGGGGACCTCAAAGCGTGAAGATCTGGTGAAATCTCGAATTCGAAATTTTGGTCCGAAACTAATAACTTCCCTAACCTTCGGTCGGGGAAGTTAAAAATGGAAAAAATTTTCAAACATTTTCATAAGGATAGTTTCCATTCTGGAAAAGGCATCGTGAAGCAATTGGTGAAGATTATACAGTCAAAGTATGACGATTTACCAACAGAAATCATAGAAGCATTTATTTTACAACGAACTTATATAAGAGTGAAAGGGTTTAATTAAAAAAAAAAAGTTCAAGTTTAAAAAGAAAATCAGTAAATGATATAAAACAAATTAAAAAGATAAGAAAATTAACAACATAGTCTTTTTGTTTGTTTTTAGTTGGAAGCCTTGTTAATTTTTTTATTTTATTTTTGTCATTATGTAACACTTGAATGTAGGTATCGCAGGTATAGTCATTGTGACCTGTAAATATGCAATAAAGAAAAAAAAATTCACATTAATTACTACAATTATTTTTCTTATCTTTTTCCACAAATTGCAGAAATTTGGAAGGAATAACTATTAATCATAAAGCAATAGGCATACAAATTACATCTAAAAATATCTATTTATAATTTCTTCGAAATATTTCGTGGGCGGAATGAAAATTTTTCACGAATCGTAGTTGTTCCGCGGGCTGGAGATTGTCCACTACAGGTCTACTTTCGTGTAGCTTTATAAGCAAACTACAATCCCGATGTTCATGATTTTTGGTATATAGATAGAGGAGACTATTCCAAAGGAGACGTATATTTTCATTCGCGCGTAGGTACTATCAAGTTTAAGGGAGAAAATGGGGGTTGAAGTTCACCCTGTAAAATTATTTTTTTCAAAATATCTCCAAAACGACTTATTATTTTTTTATGATATAAACACTGACCGATAGTAGCTTTTAAAGGCTATCACATGGTAAAAATAGATTTTCTTTAGCGGACTTGAGACTGGAGCTATAATCAATAATTTTTTTATTGTAAATTTGCCAAGCACTCGTGACGTCATTAACTAGAGTGGGGGTCCGATGGCGGCAACCGGTTCTACTTTAGTAAAGCCTAGTCTACATTGGTAGAGTTAGTAAGCTAGTAGAGGGGGATAGTGGCTACTATCCCGTTACTCTACCAATGTAGACATGTCGGGATAGTAGCGGTAGAGTACTAAAGATAGTTTTGGGGATAGTAGAGTGGGTGTCACATGTGGAATAGTAGACTCTACTAGCCCTTCCCCTTCCACACTACAGCGCTTGAAGTTTGGTTATTTTACATTTGGTAAGTTGGCGTTTTTAGTGACTTTCTGTTCTCGTGTTGCGGACAGTATCATTTTCTCGACTATAGTACTAGCTGTGTGTGGACATTCACTATCCCGACTTCAGTAGAGTAGAGGGGTGGGGAGCGAAATAGTAGGCTAGTACACTATCCTATTACTCTACCAATGTAGACTAGGCTTAACCGTGGTACTTAACCTACTATTTCGCTCCCCACCCCTCTACTCTACTGAAGTCGAGATAGTGAATGTCCACACACAGCTAGTACTATAGTCGAGAAAATTATACTGTCCGCAATACGAGAACAGTCACTAAAAATCGCCAATTTACCAAACGTAAGTTAACCAAACTTCAAGCGTTATAGTGTGGAAGGGGAAGAGCTAGTAGAGTCTACTTTACCACATGTGATACCTACTCTACTATCCGCAAAACTATCTTTAGTACTCTACCGCTACTATCCCGACATGTCTACATTGGTAGAGTAACGGGATAGTAACCACTATCCCCTCTACTAACCTACTAACTCTACCAATGTAAACGTTGCTTTATTACTAGTGTTGAGAAACTCTATCCTGATGGAAACTGCGTGTTTCAACAGGATGGAGCATCATGCCACACGGCGAAAACAACAACAAAAATGGTTCGAAGAGCACAACATGAAAAGTTATCTGAGAAACAACAATCCACAAAATCAATATTAATGTAAAGGTATTGTGTTTTCCAACTTACTATGCTGATGTATGGCAATTGGAGAATGGAGAAGATAACCGATATATGGGAAATATATGAAATGTCGCAAGACAAATAAAAAGAGCTCATGAGTAACGACGAAAGGTAGTTAACACCCAATGTATGGTTCATCCTGCAGATCGCTTTATTCTTAGGTATAGTAGCGGTAATGGAGAAGGCAACGAACCCCAGTAAAGGATTTAAACAGGCGGGTCTAGAAGTGGAAATGACGTTGAAGCGGCGTTTTTTTGCTCTTAATAACTAATTGTAAGACAGGTCTACAGGAGAGCCAAAGTATGAATAAGTATTACTCGACGGCATGTTAATTGGACCATATACTCTGATAGTAAATCGTTAAGGCCTCGACAGCTGCAAACTTATCAAATATTTGTTAGGTTCAAGCCACCTTAGCGTGCGTACGCGCAGGAAATTATTCGGAAGTACCTAAATCATTTGTAATTAAACTGATCAAAGAGCAATACAAAAGAAAATGGCAAAAAAAGTGGGACGACTCGCAAAAAGGTAGATGGACCCGACAATTCATAGATAAGGTGGGTAGTAGAGAACGAATACGCCCACCATGATCGTTAGTGTTAAAATTATGCTACTATTACATAAAAACTTACCTGCTTTCCTTGGAAAATTACGTAGAAAACTGCTCATTTCCAATTTATCCTAGAGATGATGCTACCATGATGTGACAATCGTTAAATATGTGGTGTATGTAATCCACGGATAGCAATATAACTATATGGACAACCGACAGAATAGAGATAGTCCAAGTTACGGCCACGTTGACACAGGAGCTCGGGAACACTTTACATCCACATACCTATCAATACACCAAGTCGTCAAATGAAATGCATATGGTCTGCAATCAAGAATAAACATTCAAAGTACATAGTTCAAACATAACTTTAATTAGTTTAAACAATTTGAAAAATTTGAAAAATATTTAAAAGATTTTAAAAGCGATCTATGCTAAATAGATATGACAATTCGCTCATCTTCATCGAAATAATTCGATAGAATACGAAATAAAAAGAAAGTATATAGATGGCCTTATTTTGTTACTAAGGCATTTTATTTATATCAATTTTTCAGTAGTTATTGTTAATTCGCCATTTTTTCAGTTAATAAATATAAATTCAGTTCCTCATACAGAAATTCAAAATACTTCAGTCTCTTTCAATTCTGACAGGTTATAGCCTCAGACTGTCCAAATTACGACTCAAAATATTAAAATAAAATTGAAAATTATAATAGATTTTTAATTTTAATATTTTCATTCAAATTGTTACATTTTTAATTTGACTGTCATTCAGCATGAGTACCAGGAGTTCATCTAGAATGGAGCTGTTATCTGGAGATAATTATGATACGTGGTAGCTACAGACGAAAGCTGTATTTAAAAAAACAGAATTTGAAAGTACGTGAATGGTACGATATTTGAACTAAATGTTGAAGATAATGTCAATGAGGAAGCAGAAGAATACGTCAAGAGAAAAATGGCGTCAGAATAATGAAAAAACAAAATCTGACATAATTTTAGTAATAAATCCGCCTGAATTAAAACAAGTTCTAAATGTTTTAATAGTGTATTATACAATGAGTCTATAATGAGTGCTATTATTCCCGAGAATGAAGTTTACACCACGAGTAAGCGGAGCGAGCGAGTTGTATACTATACTTTATCCACGACTATGTTCTGAGCTGAAAAAGTTGATTCAACTAGAAAAATCTTAATTTTTAGAAATTATTCATTCTGATGTTTGTGGTACTATGAGTTACATCGATGGGTAGATCAAAATGTTTCGTTACATTTACAGGTGATTATTCTAGATGGACAGAAGTTTATTTTCTAAAACATAACTCTGAAGTACTGGAGAAGTTTAAAAGTACAACAATATGGTAGAGAATAAAGCAGGTCAAAGAATACAATATTTACAATCTGACAATGGTTCTGAGTATGTTAATAAGAGTTTCGATAATTTTCTTCGTCAGAATGGTATTCAACGAAGATTAAGTGTAAATTATACTCCAGAACAGAATAGTGTTAGTAAGAGCAAAAATCGCACCATATTGCATATGAGACGCTGTTTAATGATTCAGTCAGGATTACCAGCATCTTTCTGGGCAGAAGCAATTAACAAGTCAAATTACATCAGAAATCGATGTCCTACAATGAGTTTGGATAGTTTAACTCCATAAGAAGTATGGTTTAGGAAAGCTCTAAATACTGTATATCTTCAAAAATTTGATGCAGCCGGTTATTGTATTCAAATAAAGAAAATTTTGAAGATTATTACGAAGATTTCCAACGTGATATAAGTTTTAATGAAAATGAAGAACAAACTAATAATCCATTAGTTATGGAAAAAGAGGACAAATCTATTATTGCTCTTGCTCTGATACCGCTTATGTGAAATCAAGAAAACTCACAAACAACTTATTCATAATCAGATATTTTATAAAACAAACTCTCAATTCGCGTAAACAATCTTCCCCTACAAAATCAGAAATAGTAGTCAGCTGTGAGGTATCAGGCTTTCATTCATAATTGTTATGGGAACAATATTTCGCAATTTTATAGGCGAATGAAAAAAAAATGAGAAAAACAAATTTTCGAGAATCTTCGAGCTATTCACACAAGGAAACATTCCCTGGTGTTCCTGAAATTTCTATATATTGTTCTCCATTGAAATCTAAGATAAGCACGTTTTTTTTATCTGCCGAAAACATATCTAGGGGATGAAAATGCCACTCCAAGTTTGGGTTCAAATGGGGTCCTTTTCAAATTTCACATACTTGCAAATGAAATATTCTACCGTTAATAATAGTTTTTCAGTAATGCTGACTTTTTGGAAAAATTTTGCTTTTGCAATGTTTGTTTGAAAAACTCATATTTCAAGAACTACTGCGTTTGAATAATTGAAATTTGGGATTCTGAGGGTGCTATTCAGAAACATTTTAGATAGTAACCGTTTAATCATTACTAAAAAGTTACTAGTTTAGTAACATGTTAGTAGCGATTAAGATGTGAATATTTTAAACGTATTCAGAAACAATTTATATGCTCATTCTAACTTTAGTTGCTAACTAATTACAAAACGGCGTTGCCAGCTCAAGTAACACATAAAAGTATTATTTTTTAATGAAAATAAAACGTGTGTGCCCTTATAGATGTATCAAAATAAACATTGAGGAAACTATTAGTTAGTAAAATTCAATTTTTTGCTTGATTCTTGATTAATTAACATAATATACATATAATAAATTATTGCAATTTATCTCAAGGTGGTATATCTAAAAGCATTTGAAATTTGAATATGACAATATCAAAATATTGTGTCAAAATTTATTTTGAGTTACTTGAAATAGATATGAAACAATTTTAAAAACAAAAATAGGGATGAAAATTGAACCGAGAAAGAGAATTTTCTTTTACTTACTAATCAGATTGAAAATTAAAGAATAGCCATCACCAATAGCGTTAAAAAAAGTAATTATAATAAATGCACTTGGTCTTTTTTGAATATATATCGAAATCTAAATTCGTCTCAATTACATATATTCTTAAGCAGATTTTTCTGTGTTTTATAAATTCTAACTCTGTTTCGCCTTATATTTACAACTTGCTTTATTTCAACCGATATTTATTTCCGCCATGTTTTTCTCTACTAACGTTAATCAACTATTAAACTACCCCTTTAGTAGCTACTAAATTTCTCGGTCACGTGGTTGAAAATTAGTCAGTGATTAAAATGTAGTTAAAAGTTAGTCGCGTCTTAAATAGTTTCTGAATAGACAAACGTCAAATTTTAGTTAGTCAAAGCTTAATCATAAGTTAGTTACGATTTAAAAAAATTTCTGACTAGCACCCGTAACTTTTTAGTAATGATTAAACGGTTACTAACTAAAATGTTTCTGAATAGCACCCGAAGGGTCAATTTCACCAACTTGTCATTAACGTTTCGTTACTTAATAAATGAATAAATTTTATTTATTCGTTAAACAAAATATTATTTCACCAACGATTTTTCACTTTCAGTTTGTAATTTATAGTATCACTCCTGGTTACGTTATTTGCTTACTGAAGTGTACCTAATTTGACAATTTTATACATATTTATATACATATTTGACAATTATACATACTTGATAATTATATACTTTTTTTTTAAATTCAAACTCCTATACCTAAAATAGTAAACCTTTTCACGATTTTTTTATTTTCAGTAGGTGAAGCTATCCATTTTGTTATTTTTTTCTCAAATATGATGGAGTTGAATAGATTCAGCCCGTGGGCTTGCCAAAAAATAAGCCTTTATGAATTTTTATTAAAGAAATTCTAATTTCTATACCTAAAATAGTAAACCTTCTCAAGAATTTGTAGGTGAAGCTACCTACTTTGCTAATTTTCATTAAAATAGGATTAAGCTGAATAGATTCAGTTCGTGGAATTGCCAAGAGGTAGGCCTTTACGAATTTTTTCAACAAGATTCTAACCTACAATAGTAAATTTTTTCAAGATTTTTTTATTTTGATTAGGTGAAGTTGCCAACTATACTCATTTTTTGTAAAATAGGACGGAGTTGAATAGATTCAGCTCCTTAAGTTGCTACGAAGTTGGCCTTTATGAATTCTTCTTAAAAAAAAAATCTAACTTCTATTTATTTTATTTATAGTATATATATAGTATATATATTTAAGTAGTCAATTTTTGTCAGTTAGCTTAACGGAAACTTTGATAGTTTACGAAAAGTAAAGTTGGTAAAATAATAAATGTCAAATTTATTTATTAATTACCGTTTATTATTTGTTAAATCGTTTAACTATGGTTGGTGAAAACGACCCTAAATGACTGAAAAATTATCAATAATAGGTATAAGGAATGTAAGTATGGTTCAATGCACAATTTTTTCTCCAACCGTGTGAATAAAAGTTTACCATTGTCAGAAAGAAAAATTGTTTTCAGCTAAACGCTGAAAGATTCTAAATTCCAAATTTGGATTGTCTAGTAACAAAACACTGTAAAAGCAAAATTGGCAGATGTCAAAATTCCTGAAAAACTATTAACGCTTGACCATAAGACTTAGGGCATGTTCACATGACAAAAATTTGACGCGCGTTGACGACCGTCGACGCTTATCAACGCCCGTCAACGCGACGTTTTGAAAAAAAATCTCTACACGCGCGTTGACGACCGTTGACGCGCGTTTTTATTTGATATTCATATGCTGTGCAGATGAGCATTCACATGAGCAAAATTTGACGCGCGTTTTTGAGGCGCGCGCTTAGAAACTCCACACTATTCAGATGAAGTAGAACGTGTTTTCAAAATGACAATCGAAATTGAAGTTCAGCTACTCATACAAGAGAGAAAAAGTCCAGCTATCCTCAATATAATTTATGAAAGCTACAAAAATAAAACGGGCGATAACGCCCGTTTTTTTGGGCGTCTGTCAAACGTTCGACAAACGTCAAAAAAAAACGTGCGTTAACGCCCGTCATCTGAACATCTTCAAACTTTGAACACGCGTTCATGGACGTGCACGCGCGTCGACCGGCGTTTTCATGTGAACCTGGTCTTATTATCAAAGTCCACTTTATTTTCACCGTTCAATCTAAATATGCAATAAAAAATACATCGATCCATTTGTATATACCGGAGATTGAGACAATAACGAAAATATTTTCCAGTGGTAGTTCTGGTGAAAAAACAGGTGTATATGAAATTTCAGAAACCTTCATCAATTAGAACTCCTAATACTTTTAATAGACCAACCTCTTGGCTCACTCTGTATGCTCTTGAATGTACAGAACTGCTGAACTAAAAGTGCATATTTTAGATGGGAATTTATATTATTTTATAAACGATTTGAAAATTATTTTAACTAAAAACTCATAGAACAGTCCCTAGACATTGTAATACGAAAATCTGAACCTCATAGACCCTCGAAAACTTGTCAAAAAGTCTCGTTTTAGGTAACTTGTAATTTTTGAAAACGGGCTAAATTTGTCAAAAGACTCAAGAATAATTCCCGCATTTTTTCCATCGCATTCCAAAATAAGAACAAAACTTTCCTACCCTTTCTAGAATGAAATGAAGAAAAACGAATTCACATCTAAACACAAGCTTCTGAATTTTCCTCGAAAATTAGCAATTTCCACAAACCTTTCGAAGACGAAAAACGTCCTGCCATTTAGCTCGGAATACCGCTTCCAGCGAATCAAAACTGGCTTGACCTCACAGTAAAAACATAAAGGATAAATCTTCAATCAGCAATTCCACTTTTTTCAACTTATTGTAAAATTATGTAACGTATGAAGCTACGACTCTATCAATTATACCCATAGCCAACCACAACCTGCAGAAGATGTTTACTTTTTCAAGTATCCATTATCAACTTGCATCATCATATCCTATATCGGTTCAATTTCTCAATCCTAATAGAACCCTAAAACAATGTGTTTAAAATAAAAAATAAATTACTAAATATATTACTAATTGAATAAATATGAATTATTAATAAAACAATAAAACAAGTTCGAAATTTTTATGATTCAGCATGTAATCACATATGTACATGACATTAATAACATAATGCATTATTATTTTCATTATTATTATCACTATTACCATTATTACTATTATTTTTATTATACTGTTCTTCTATTGATGATCAAGCACATTTAAGGGGACAATGTACATCTCCAGATTTAAACCGGGGAAAATGTGAGAAAATGTGAATTTCCAACTTGCGATTTCTCGCTCGTCCTTGAGACTACGACAACCGCAAATAGATTTTCGAAAAGAGCATTTCTTATAGCCCCTAACGGTTATTTCCGTTTTTCAAAATTTTTAATACAAATTTGAATTACAGACGAAAATCTAACATGTTTTTTTCGTATTTTTGTACAATTTCTTATATTTTCTCTTATAACTTGGCCAATTTTGATTATTTTGCAAAAATTCTCGCACTACCAGATTGCAAATAAAAAGTTCTTTCCAAATATTCAAGAAATTTTCAGATTCCACCATTAGTTTTCCAGAAAATTAAGAAAACTACTATGCGCTACAACAAGGTTTTTTTCTACAGTTTTTATCTTACAGCATTGATCAACTCCTCATTCGAAAGCTGATACAAAGGCGGGGTACAAGATAGAAAGCATTTTTTGATATTTTGAAAATCGTCCGAGTTATCGCGGAAAAACCAACTAGTTTTTCTACCATTGTTTTCACTTATTAAAATTGATTCTTTTGTTTTAAAATACATATGGTTAGGTAGATAATTTTGCCCTCTTTCCGATTGATGCATTATTTTTGTAAAAAGTGTTGATAACAAAATAATTAATTTTAAGAAGTGAAAACAGTGCTAGAAAACCCAGTAGGTTTTTCCGCGATAATTCAGACAATTTTCAAAATATCAAAAAAAGCTTTTTATCTTGCCCTTCGCCTTTGTATCAGCTTTCGAATGAGGGGTTGATCAATGCTATCAGATAAAAACTGTAGAAAAAACTTTGTCGCAGCGCACAGAAGTTTTCTTAATTTTCCAGGAAACTAACGGTGGAATCGGAAAAGTTCTTGAATTTTTGGAAAGAACTTTTTATTTGCTATCTAGCAGTCCAAGATTTTTTGAAAAATAATCACAATTGGTCAAGTTATAAGAGAAAATATAAGAAATTGTATAAAAATACGAAAAAAACATGTTAGATTTTCGTCTGTAATTCAAATTTGTAATAAAAATTTTGAAAAACGGAAACAACCGTTAGGGGCTATAAGAAATGCTCTTTTCGGAAATCTATTTGCGGTTGTCGTAGTCTCAAGGACGAGCGAGAAATCGCTTCACATTTTCGTCGGCCAAAACCATGAGATGTACTCCTTCCCCTTAAGTGATAGTTCAATTGTACGTTCTGAATAATCTATTAGAAACTTACGCATTTTGTATTATAAACGTGCTACAGTATTACTAATTAATTATGTTGAACTTAATCCACAATATAGTTGAAATAAGCCGATCAATTTTTTGGTCCTCTCTTAACGAAATAATCAGAAACTGAATCACGTACTATAGCAATAACCATTGGTTTAAAAAAAATCCATAAAGTAATTAATTAATTAATTAATTAATTAAATTCGGTAAGTGTGTAGTTTAAGGGGTTTTGCCAATACGTATCCGATCATAATGAAATTTCACATATAGCATCAAAATCACTCATAGAATTCAATTCTGACTGCGCCTAGTCGAAATTTTGGCCCTAAAAACCCTAAAAAAGGACCCTTTGTCTTGGCCAATTACAGCAACTAGATTCACAATTTGACGTTTATCTGACAGAGTTGCCGCTCAAATTTGACATTTGTTTGAGAGTGTTGTCATTTAGCCATTTATTTAATATGCTTTTACAATTTATTGTTAATTGAAATTGGTTAAATTTTTATTCTTGATTTGATATTAGACGGTATTATCATTTCTGAAAGTATTTTTAAATAAACAGAGTTCGATTATGTATTGTGTTTGTTGTGTTGCCTATACCGACTCTAGGTTGATGCATCACTAGAGTGTGGCAAGACTGTCAAACAAATGTCAAATTTGAGCGGCAACTTTGTCAGATAAACATCAAATTATGAATCCAGTTGCTGTAATTGGCTTGGACAAATGGTCCTTTTTAAGGATTTTAGGACCAAAATTTCGCCAAAGCGTAAACAGAATTGGGTAAGAGTAGGGCTCTTGGGTTCCAAAGTTTCTGTGACTACGACATGGATAAAATTTTGTAGGCATATTAAGGGGACCATTAGAAAATCTGGGAAAAAAATTAGCCCCCTAGGCCGCCTTACAGTTGGTAGCACCCCCAATGGGGGAAAAGGGGAGGGAGACCAGTTCACAAAATCCTTACCATCTCAAGCGGAACATGTTCAAAGGTAAGTGTGAATTTTTTTAGATTTTTCTAAGAATTAATTACTCCTGGAATCAATTTATAATACATACGTAATCTTCAAGAGCGATTTTTTAACCGCTCCCCGCGATTGCACATAAAACTTAATCTTGAGGTTTCTCACAGGATGAGCGGTTTAAAAACCGCTTTTGGAGATTTGCATATGAATTATTAATTGATAACTGGGATAATTAACTATCAAAAAAATCTGAAAAAAATTCACACTTACCTTTGAACATGTTCCTCTTGAGATGGTGGGGTTTTTGTGTAATGGTCTCCCTCCCCTTACCCCTCATTGAGGGACAGGAAGGGGGGCCTAGGGGGCTGATTTTTTCTCAACTTTTCTAATGGTCCCCTTAATATACCTAAAAAATTTTGTCGATGTAGTACTTACAGATACTTTAGAACCCAAGAGCCCTACTCTTACCAGAATTGAATTCTATGAGTGATTTTGATGTTATATGTGAAATTTCATAACGATCGGATAAATATTTACAAAAGCCCGTAAACTACACATTTACCATCATACTTACTTGAACCGATGAATTTTTCGAAATTTGTTTTAGATGCCAACAATTTGATAGAAACATTGTGTTGAACTATACTGATTTTAATATTCATACTGATAATAGACTACTTTCGGTTGATAAGCACCATGGAAATTCTCTAAAATCGGATAATCCGTGCGTTGTTATGATTGTTGTTGGTTCGTTTTCGGTATTTTGAAATTCACATCCAATTCTTTAGCTGCAATAAAATTGAGGTTATGTAAATTATTGTTCAGAAAAATATGAAATTTTGATTAAAATTTTTAACACTTACATAGAATATATTCGTTGTTAACTGTTATCTGCATTTTTTTATTAAAATTTGAATGAATTTAATAGAAATTATTTAAATTTTGTACATAAAAAATTCACAATATGAACCTAATCAATGGCGACCACAGTTGTATTGTAAAATGGCCGCTTAGTTATGCAACTGTATAAAACAAAAATTTCTAGATGTCCCTAGTTCCATCCGAGAACGAGTCCAAGTTTTAAAAAAAACGAGTTTTCTATACTATTCTTTCGATTGTAGCTACTTTATTTAAATAAATAATTACTTACTATAAAACTCAAAATGGGGAATCGAGAACCGTGACTATCTGACAACCACCGAAAAATTCGATGAAGAACCAGCACCTCGTCAACCAAAACTGTTCACTGATCGGTGATTCCACACACCCTTTTCAGTTCAACTTTCTTACAAACTCGATTCACGATTCAATTGCGAAATTTTGACAGAACGACAGAACTGTCATTTGAGCGCGGAGTAAAAAGTAGTACGGTAGTCCCAGCAAAAACAGAGAAAAATTCAAATCATACGGATTGAATTGTCGAGTGAATATACATTTCTTTTTTGTGAAAAAATCAAAATTTATATTATTTTAAAACATTTATATCTTAAAAAAGCACTAACCGAAACACAAAACCCGCTCAAAAAAACCGCTTAAAAACTAATATTCTGAGGTTATGTTTTAAAAATGACAAAAGAATGTAAACAAACGCATAGGATTTTATGCCTTCAGTGATACCAACAGTAGAAATCATTCTGTCTTTATAAACTGCCGTTATAAATTTTGCTATGCTTTAAAAATTATGTTGGATAACCTTCTAAACTGTCATTACAAAATATATCTAATAAAATAATACAAAAACTCGAAATAAACTCCTATATACTAACAAATACAAAATTGTAGATTACATATGTTTCGGGAAAAATCCCATCATCAGACCAAAATGTAAATATTATTGAAATTGCGAAATAATAAAAAAATTGTAAAAATATTTAAAAAATAAAAGATAAATTGAAAGAAATATTTTTAAAAGTCAAATTTTTGTATTATTTTAAAACAAACGCATAGGATTTTATGCCTTCAGTGATACCAACAGTAGATATCATTCTGTTTTTATAAACTACCGTTATAAATTTTGGTACGCTTTAAAAATTATGTTGGATAACCTTCTAAACTGTCATTACAAAATTTCGCAATTCAATCGTGAATTGGATATATACATCTCTCTATATAACAACAACTCTTTTCTATGGCAACCGATCCCTTATAGAGAGCGGCAAATTTGAATTAATTGACTACACTATTTTGCCAATTTTGTGACCTTATTTAAAAAAAGAAAAGAACATCGCACATGAAGCGTTGATATTGAATCAAAAGTTAATTCGTGTAGAATTTGTGAAAGAAATCGTAATAAACAACAGAAGGAATTATTGCACCCGTATCCAATTCCTGGAAGACCATGGGAACGATTAGGTGTAGATATTTTTACTTTTGTTAATAAAAGCTATTTAATTATTTTTGACTCATATTCAAACTGGCTAGAATTAACACTTATTCCAGATAAGTCCGCTAGTTCAGTGATTAAGGTTATGAAACAAATTTTCTCTAGATTTGGGTCACCAGATTTAGTAATATGCGATAATGTACCATTTAATAGCTTACAATTTAAAATATTCGCCAAAGAATGGAATTTTGAAGTTATTACACGTAGTCCTAATTACCCTAGATCTAATGATCTTGCTAAAAAGAGAGTAGGGATAGGAAAGGAACTCATAAAAAAGTCTTCTGATATTGACTATGCATTATTGCAATACCGAAATTCTCCCTTAAAGTTTGTTGGTTACTCTCCAGCACAGTTGTTAATGAACCGTATTTGTAAGACAAAGCTACCAATTAATATTAGTTTGTTAAAACCACAGATTTGTCAAAATGTAGTTAAGAAGTTACAAATCAGACAAAATCATTATAAACATAATTATAATAAATCTGCAAAGAGTTTAAAACAGTTAAAACCCGAGTAAAATGTTACTGTGTTTGATCACCTACATAGCAGATGGGAAACAGGTAAAATTATGTCTGAACACTCAACCCCTAGATCATATATTGTCAAAGATCATGTTGGTAATGTTGTTAGGAGTAATCGCATAGATCTTCGTGAATCAGTTAATGCATATAGTCCAACAGGAGAGGTAGATGAGACTAATAATGAAAGTAATATTGATAAAACAGATGACAGAGTGAATCCCCTGAATCATAATAGGAGTACTATAGAAGTACCTAATGGATACATTACAAGATCAGGTAGACTATCGAAAAAACCAAACAAATTAGATTTGTGAAGGGGAGATGTGTTAGAGATAAGGAATTTATACATAGCTGGCAAATAAAATAGAAACATTAGCGAATGTAGCTCTCTTCCTCTTGCATCCGTTTCATTCTCTATGTTAGAAAGAGGTCGAGAGAACTAAGGCGTTAGTGAGGAGGAGTATAATGAACTTAAGTCTACCTATTTCTACCACTACTCTAGTGAATAGAGAAGAGAGCTCTTATCAATATCAGAGATAGACAAAGACAATTAGAGAACAACAAACCTTATGGGAGGGGATCGCTCCATCTTTGTCTCTCTCACAGGAATCTCGAAAGTTTCTGTTTTACCCTCTTTCTCCCACCAACAGAATTCAGAAAAAGGTAGTGATGTCGAATATTGAATAGACAGAGAGAGCTATTGCTCTCTCTGTCGATTCAATAGAGTCGAATTAGCTATCGTGACTAGAGTAGTGGTACAAGTAGGCAGACTTAAGTTCATTATACTCCTCCTCACTAACGCCTTAGTTCTCTCGACCTCTTTCTAACATAGAGAATGAAACGGCTGCAAGAGGAAGAGAGCTACATTCGCTAATGTTTTCTATTTTATTCCCCAGCTATGTATGTTTATACTATGAATGTTTATGTTTAGATTAGTTCTTAGAGTTCTTAGAGTGCTGACTGGCGTCTAGAGATTAATACCGTAATACAACAATCACAATCAAGCATTGGAAATAAACTGTTCTAGAATAGGTAACTGAGTTGTCGTTTCATTTAATTATTGTTATTTGGCAGCCCCAAATAATACATAATTTTTAAGTTTCGCATACTTCCGGTTAAAATATTGAAACAGGACAAACGGCAGTATTCTCGAGGTGAAAAATAATGTAGAAGTCCATTGTTTGCATATAGAAATGTTAATTAGGGTAGAAGTTATATGGGTTGAAAGTAAGAAAATTGCTATAAGTCAAAAACTATTCATCGGATTTTGACGAAACTAATGTCATTCGAAAGAAAACGAAAAAAGTCGAAGAAACCTGTTTTTGGATTTTTTCGAAATATTACGTTTAGGAGGTAATCATCCATCAAGCATATCTATACTTATCAGAAAAAAAAATTGACTATCCTTATTATTTTTATGTTTTAATTCATAAATACTGCTTTTTATCAATTTTCAGTAGTTGGGGCACAAAATAATATTATTTTCTTCTTTGTTGCCTACGCTTTTAATTTTCATGCTGAACTTTATTTTTTATACGAGTATAGATACTACAAAAATTATTATTGCATTAAAACTTTCGAATATATTTTTTCTAGAATTATTCCAAAACTTATTTGTTATGACTATCAAAGTTCAATTATTTATATTTTTAATGTCAATTCACCCCCTACAGAGTTTTTTCCATAAAAGTCGTGAAAGCTATATTTTTCTACAATAATTGATTTCGTGAAAGTACAATGGCTAGTATTTGTTTTATAAAAATTTAACAAATTTCAACCCTTATGTCTGTTATACTATTTATTTATTTATTATAATTCCAAGGGCATTTTGCGCCACATTTTTTCTCAATAACAAAATAATATCATTCCCTAATATATTATAAAATTTGACTAATATTAGTGTATTTCTTTCGCATCGTATGTATAAGTTATTTGCTTATTGCAAGGTAATTTAATTAAACCTTATTAACATTTAAAATATGAATAATTGAATGTCGATAGAGGAATTAAATAAGTTTTAAACAGATCAAGAAAAAATATATCGCAAAATAATAATTATTTTAGTATTTAAATTCTTATAAACAAAAATGCTCAACATGAAAATTGAATTGGTATGCAATATATGAAGAAAGTACTATTGTTATGTGCCCCAACTGTTGAAAATTGATGGAAAAGCACTATTTATGAATTAAAATATAAAGATAATAAGAAAAGCGAAGTTTTTTTCCTGATCCATTCAAATAAGGATGAAGGCTGGTTACCCCCTAATTGTAATTTTTCAAAAAAATACAAAAACAGGTTTCTCCTACTTTTTCGTCTTCTTTCGAATGACATTAGTTTCGTCAAAATCCGATGAATAGTTTTTGATTTATTGCAATTTTTCTTATTTTCAACCCTTATAACTTCCACCCTAATTAACATTTCGATATGCAAACAATGAGCTTCTACATTATTTTTCATCCTGAGAATAATGCCGTTTGCCCCGTTTGAATATTTTAACTGGAAGTATGCGAAGCTTAAAAAGTACCCCATTTGAGCCTAAACTTTGAGTGGCGATTTCACGCCCTAGATATGTTTTTCCACCGATAAAAATAAAACATGCATCTCTTAGAATTCGATGGAGAATAACATATCCAAATTTCATTAAAATCGGAAGGGGACACCTGGGAATGTTTCCTTGTGAGTAACTATTCAATGGATCCCCATTCAATATATGATTCTCGAAGTCGTCGTAAATAGTTGAAGTAAGATTATTTAAGGTTGAATTAATTAATAAAGTATGTACATTTTGGATTTGAAAAAACCTTGTATGTTTAGCCTTTAAACATCGAAAACAATTTTCACCCATGTTACATATCTTTATAACGAACAAGGAAGCATTGGTCATTTGTCCAAATTGTTTCCGTTGTTGTAAATGCGACAGACATTCCTTTGATTCTAATAAAGAAGAGCAAAAGGCGCAGGTTACGCATTTTTTTAAACACCTAACGATAAAACCTGCTATATATGCCACAACATCTGTGACATATGTAGTTAGATGCCGCATTGGTGCACCAATATGTTCTTCGACTGCTTCTGAAATACTGATATATTCTTGGGATTGTTCTAAATTTTCATCTGCGTCGTTGTGCACCTGTGATTTGCTTAATACGCTTAATATAGATGTGCAATCTAAAGCAACAGCATTCCCAGAATCTGCACCTTTTATTTCGGTGTGAAGCAGTAACCTTTTGTCTGCATGTTGAAAGTGCCTACACGTTGGGTTATTATTTGAACCGCCTCTACTACGTATGGCACTAAAAAAAATTTCTAGATGGTCTTGTGACATCTTATAAGATAAAATATAATTCAAGAGGGGTGTATGGTTGTCTACGTAATCATTATACATAAACTTAAACTTTCGATGTTAATTAAAAATTCTAGAAAGCCTGTTTTTTCGATTGATTCTTAAAACCGGAACATTTTGCAACTGTAAACCTAAAATGTAGTTCTTACAGTTGTATAAATATTCTCTTACTTCAGCAAAGTTTTTTGTACTTAATGGGCGACGATATTTCGTTTTTGAAGCGAAGTTTCTTCCATTGAAAATATCAAAGAATTTATTTATAATTTTACAAAATTTTGCTGTAGCATCAACATTTTTAAAATAGTCATGTTGTAAATCGAGACTTAAAAAAAAAATGTATCAGCTACACTATTGCTGAAAGTTTGTGCTGCTATTTTCAATTTCATTTTTTCTTTTGTCCAATCAATATGGCGTTTTCGCATTTTGGTAGCTGCATGCAGACCTTCTGTATCTTGTAAATTTACGAGTTTTTCAAAAAAACTCCACAAAATAACACCTCCATCTTTATCAACCAAACTGCCCTGACTGGCCAAACAATTTCTCATTAGCTTTATCTTGTGGCAAGCATCAAGATAAAAATAGATTTTTTGCTGACGCATCGGATGCGTAAACAAAGAGATTATTCGATTTGGATTATTAAATTTTGCTCCTAACCCAGTTGCGAGATGTAAATTTGTGGCAGTGCCATCGAAAGTTAGTGATGTTACTATTACTTGTGAATCTCCTAAATGCTCTAAAGAGCGACTAACTAAATTGGCTTTTTCTTCACTTGTTAAGGAATTTATAAAAAAATAGCCGAATGGTAATTTTAAAACGCAACGAACATAAAAAGTAAAGCTTCCTTTGCTTCCGGTAATGAGTCAGAAACAATATTTGTACCTAGATCCACATAACCAGTAAAACGTTGTCCAGTCCATTCTATTTGCTTCTTTATAGCTACCTAGTCAAACACCATGTTACATAAAAAAAATTCACCTGTGGTTTTTATTTTCAAAAGCATTTAGGGACTCTTGAGTAAAGCCTGGCCAAGCATTCACTGAAGTATACCATTTCGAGATAGTTCGCGGATGAGGTAGCGATTTGTTGAACTTATTTCTCACATAATTGTAGGCTTTGTTAGAATAGAAATTTAATGTGAGAGCAAAAGCCCGTAATTCTGGTGTATATTTCTGTTTAGACGGTCCCTCTAAAAATCTCGATACAATTTCTGATGAAGACTCAGGAATTGTGGCCTGCAAAAACATAATCATTTACCTAATCTGCATTTTAATCGAAAAGCATTAGAAAAAGAGTAAACAACGAAGTTCAAAACAAGTTAATGCTATATAGGTTACATTTGAAAAAAATATAAACAAAACTTTGAAATCTTGTCTACAAAGTTTTGTAGACAGCATTGCAAACAGCTCATGCCAATCATAAATTTTTATTAGAAGCGTTAAAGAAACTTACATTCACAGTTAACGTAGTATTCTCGCTTATTAACTTCATAGCTTTAAGGTGTCACAAAAGTGCTCGGAAGCAATGAACCCATGATTTTAGTCGCCTATTCTGTTGTTGCAGAATTCTTATTTTCTTGTTTTGTAACAAAACTTGCGATTTACCAATTTTTTTCTGGATTTTCTTGGTGAATCCATTTCATATATTAAACAGTCTCCCACATAGCTGACAATTCTGCGTTTTCTTCAGAAAAAGTGTCTATTTTTTTTTTGATTACTAACACTTTATTAAGATTACCTTTTTTTATCACGTTTTGAAGATACCTTTTTTCTTTCCAACTCGTAAGATCAAGAAGTGCTAACCGTTGTTTCGACTAGCCTTTTCCTTTTCCGAATCAATTGTCTACAATATATCCATTTAATGAATACAGGTACATTCAACTTTCTTTGTGTTACCTTTCCTTAGCAGGCCCCATATTCTCAATGTTTTTTACGCCGGTAATAGATTCGGTTGTTGATTTAGTGGCTGATGAGGAAGAAAGTGGTACCAATGGCGAAGAAGTTGACGATTTCTTTTTTTTCCTCTAAAGTGGACCTAATTACTGCCACTTCTGATGACGCAGACGTTATGGTACTAGAACTAAATGCACGAATTTTCATTAGTTTTTAAAAGAAGTTCAATTATTTACAGTACCTTGTGGTACTGTATCCATTATATCTGATTCAACGTCTCTACTTGTTGTTGGACAATTTTGTGGTCGTGCATCTTTTTTTACAACTCTCCGACCCATTGGTCGCACAAAGAAACTGCTTTGTTCAAAGTGGTCCGAACAAAGAAAAATATTACGAGTGAAAGACGGTGCCATGTCCAGATTTTCAAACCATTTTAACCTCTCTTCACGATCTTGTGGAAATCTGTTAGATATATTAATACATTAAAATTTTCTGCTTCATTAAAAATCGCACTATATTGATCAATATTTTTATCTTTATCAATTACGACGCCACTGCTTTGTTTACATCTCTAGCAGTGTGGTCCCCCCATGCTTTGTACAACAGCATGACATGAAGCGAACCTGCACGAAAACTGTTACGTTAGCCAATGAGAGCGGGTGTTCATTAAGGCTCATAATCCAGGAACATGTGTACTATCCCCTTTCCCCTCTCTATTTGTTGGCATCAAACAAACGGAGTTCATGCCAGGTCTATTTTTATGACATCGGTGGAAAATTCTAAACACTTATTTGAAAATCGCAGGTTATGTTTAGATGGTTTACAGCCTAGATTTACAGTACGCTAATGACCTTAATATGTGTCACAATAAATGAAAAGCGGCAAAAAATTTGTTTGAAACCGGTATGAGGAAAGCGCCACTTTCAGTCATACTAGACCTCTTTGTACAGGGTGATCCAGAATGACCGAATGTGCCGCTTTCCTCATACCGCTGCCAAACAAATTTTTCCCGTTTTTCATTTATTCTGACGCATATTAAGGTCAGTGGCGTACTGTAAACCTATGCTGTAAACCATCCAAAGATAACCTGTGATTTTCAAATAAGTATTTAGAATTTACTAGTTCTAAGAACATTGTTTTTCATTTTTTTTTCCTTCAAAAACTAATAATACAAAAAAAAATTCAATACGACAATACAAACAAAATACGTTGTACGCCACTGACGACTTGTGAAATGTCATTCAAACGTCAAATATCATTGAAAAGAAACAAGTGGAAATTAATTTTGATAAAATGACGACGCATTATGCTGACGTCACCTTCAGTCATTCTGGATCACTCTGTATAATTTTTTTGTCTCTTTCTACAAAATTAAAATTATCAGGAAATATTAAATTCCTGAAAAACTATTAACACTAAACTATGTCATATTATCAAAGTCCTTTTCAATTTCATAAAATGTAAATATATGCAATGAAAAATAAATCATACCATTTGAAATAAGAAAATATCACCATCATTGCAACACAGCCTGTATGTGCCTTGATTAAAACGTCAAAATGGTTTGAATTCTGTGTGTAATTGGCTTCAAAATTTCCACCAACAGTTGGTCAAATTTGACAAGTAACAAGATGGCGAATCTAAAGAATTGAGATAGGAACACTATAGTTATGTCTTTTTAAGTTACCCGCTCCGAGCGCCCGTGCGGGCAAACGTCGTACTTTTTTTCGACAGTGTCAATTAAATTCTGACAGACAAAGAAAACCACGGAATGGGTCAAATTTCTAGTAATACCAACCAAATTTAGTGTATTATTAATTTTGATTCACATCAGTTTTAGTGATTTTATTGTTTTCATGTTTTAGATTGCATAAGTTGATAAAAATCCCCCATATCGGCAAATTTCTTGCACGTTGACGCCTAATTGTTAACAATTGTGAATTTGATAAAACAATGATCAAATTACAAATTGCTTAGTTGTAAGTTTTCTACACATTTCTTGAATTTATTGTTCTGAAATTACATAATTGCAATCGAAATTATAAAACAGGTAAATATTATGTCTGATTCGTTGGAGAAGAAAATTTATAAACAAACAACTCTCAATTGTTTTCTAAAAGTTAAGGGAAACGTTGATCGTTTTGTAGAAGTGACGCGACGGAAAAATCGTCGAAGATCGTTAAATTGTCCAAAAATGAATGATAAAGGAAGTGACATTTTTAGTAATGTTAATGATGTTACACTATCATTTATTGGACAATTAAAATTAACGAAACCAAAATTGAAACAATCACTTTATTCCGATGATGAAGATGATGATAATCAGGCTTCTAATGGTTCTGTTGAGGTTAAGAAATCTCCGATAACATCAACCCCAAAAGTCGGACGAAAAAGGAAAAATGCAACAACAAGGTACGAGTTAATTTTGCACGAATTTTAAATAATTCCAGTTCATTTTAGTGCTGGATATTCTTCGGATTCTAATAACGATAATGATGGTGATCAGAATAATACAACTGCAAATTGTTCGTCATCAAAGGTTAAAATTAAAATATTGGATAATAAAATAATTAAATCGCCCAAAACTCCACATAAAAATACAGAAATTGAAGCAAAGAAGACTAAAATCAACTACCACGAGGTGCATGAGATGCAGGGCTTATTGAACGCTGTTGAAAATAACAACAATATCAAACATCTATATTGACGGATGATGATAAAAAATTTAAAAACAAATTCCTTTCATTGGATCAAAAATATCAGTTTCTAATAATGAAACTATTCACATGGCAACCAATTTGGTATAATATTTTCAAATTTTCTGAACGAATCGGCTTATCTTTATCGAAACATGAAGTTAGAAGTTTGTATCGTAAATTACAAGAGGGATGTTTTGTACGTACAACCTGTACGGAAGAGGATGATCTGATGGGTCTATTAGAAAATTTGGATTTGAAAGATTTAAAAACTGTCAGTAAAAAGATGAATTTAAATAATGTACCTTTACGAAACAAAGCCAATATCATTCAGCAATTGATGGAGATTTCAACTAATCAAAGTACGTTATCCGGCAAAAAAATGGTAGACGTAATTAAAGATCATGTTAAAAAAGAAATGGGATTTTGCGTAAAATTATCGAATGTATTCCGTAATTGCCTTTATAAATTGTTTCTTTTAAATACATTTACAAATCCGAATTTACATCAACCGCGCGATTATTTCAACAGTGTTGGATATTTGAATGTAAAATTCCCTGAATTTCACATTAATGAATATCAAATAATTTTACACCGAATTAGAGTTTCGCACGTAATATTTTAATATTTTTGTCTATTCAATATATATTTGTTTTAATTATTAAATTTGTAGTTATATGGATGCAATTCAATGTGAATTAGACATGGAGAAAGCAGTCGAGAAGAAGAATGCGGCATTTTTATATCAACTCTGTTCTGATGCTTTCAATATTATAAAATCATCAACTAGGTGAAATGATAAAATGCTAATTAAAAAATAATTATAAATTATTTGTTATTTTGTAGATTGGTAGATGATTCACGTCCGCGTTATTTGAGACATTTATCCGACTATTACAAATACATTTCGTTGATATCAAAATATTGCGATAAATTAATCACTCAGTATTATAATGATGTATTCAAATGGTTGCAATATTTCCTTTCGTTGGAAATCAAACATCATAAAAGAGCCTTTTGGTATATTAAATTATCGTTAATCTATTCAAAATATTTAAAGCAATATGAATCTGTAAGTGAACAGTCGTATTCTCTAACTTTGTATAGATTCGTTACCTTGACAATTCAGGGGATGAGGTTCTTGAGACAGAACTTCTTTCACACACTTTATAATTCTATCATACGTATGTATGCATACAGGGTGAGCCTAGAAATTCGTCTATTGGAAGTTATCCACCTGAACTATGGTTTGAAATATTTTTGTTTAATTAACCTCCGTTATAGGGGGTACTTTACTCCAACTTTTTGAACTTGAAGGGGACTGATGATGTGACATACAGTCTAGCGTTAATTGTTTTCAGGAATTCTAGCTTTTGCTGAAAATTTTAATTTTGTAGTGTTTGTTTGAAAAATTCATATTTCAAAAATTATAGTTTGAATAATTGAAATCTGGAATTCTAATTGTATATCAATATTGTACTTCCTACCAAATTTTACAGAATTGAATAATCTTTGAACAGTTAGCGGAAACGATTTTTTCAAGTGTATACAAAATTTCGGGATCTTCCTTGAATTAAAACTTCTTATACTTTTAATATGCCAATTTCTTGGCTCACAATATAAGCAGTAGTCTCCAGCGTTGTCATGGTAACGAATCGCTCAAAAGTTACAGAATACCGATGATTTAATAATCAGTCGTATTCTGTAACTTTTTGACAATTCGTTACCAACCCAACGTTGTCAGCAGTCTCCTAACTGGATCCATCTCCATTTCTATTACTTTGACCAATTACAATTGTTTCCAAATTTCTTCGATGACTATAACAGAGTCGGCAATGTTTCAAAATTATGGTTGACCAAATTAATAGAAATAATAGAATTAGATAGAACGTTGTCATGGTAACGCGAATTTACCAAAAATTCCAGAATGCGATTGATGGGTTTATTTTGTAAATATTTCAGGCGGCTGTATTGATAATCGAAGCATTAAAACAAGAATTCACCGATGTCCAATTACACGAAATAGCCAAAAGAGGCCGTAATTTACATAAGAAAACCTTCAAAGTGCCCCAATTATTTTTAGATAAAATCGTTGATCTGTCACCACAATTGTGTGATGATCACCAATGGCCTTCTCGAACGATTGAAAGACGTTCGATGATTTCGTAATGGATTCGATTTTATTGAAATTTTTAATTTTATTAAATTTGTTGTTTCTCTAGAACTGAATCAGGCAGGAAACGGAAATACGTTGAATACGATGGTAATGGTGATAAACAATATTCACAAGTTGAACAAGTTGCTATTGAACATTATCAATTTCAAGGATATACGGATGCTATACATTCTGAAAATAATTTAATGTGTGCCTTATTTAATTTATTCTTTTGGGATATAATTTATGATCATTCCATTACTGGTGTTTTAATATCGAAAGTACAAATGTGGCCACTAGATTTCTATACACCATATTTTTATGTAAATCGTAAAGAATTGATAGATCAACGTTTAAATCAAATATCGACTGAATGGACACAACAGGAATTTATCGAATTTGTTGAAAATAAGTTCAATCATCATTCACATGAAACATCAATTTGTTGTATTGATAAATTTATTAAAAATACGGAAATATTGAATGAGATCCTTTCATGTATTGATCGACAATTATTGATGCAGATTTTTAAGCGACTGGTAACGAATTTCAGTCAGTACAGCAGTGGCTTTCCTGATTTGTTCGTTTGGAGTTTGTCTGAGAAAAAGGTTTGTAGATTACTTTGAAATTTTCATGCAGTTTTCCAATTTTGGTTTGTAGTGTAAATTCGTTGAAGTTAAAGGTAAAAACGATAAGCTTTCAGTCAAACAGGAATTGTGGTTGAAACATTTGATTGATAGTGGAGCTGAGGTTGAAATCTGTCATGTGCATTGTAAGTTTATTTCGCCACTAATTTTATTATTATTTTTTAATTGTTTTATTGACAAACATTTCAGCTACAGGATCTAAGAAGAAAGTTGGCTAAGGACATGGATTTGATATATTCATATTGATATTTTTTATATATTTTTTAACAAAGTAATATTTTTGTATCTTCAATGTTTAATTAATTATGTTTCAAGTTCAATAATAGCGCAAGTTTTAAACACATGTTTTAATTTTCCTGGTATAAATTGAAATAAATTTAAAATTGCTGCTATAAAATCTGAATTTGTCAATTACTATATAGCGCCCCCGGAACTATGGATCTACTATACTATACAGTATGACTTAGGCATCAATTATACAGGCTGAACCTATTAAAAGTTTAAAAAATTCTGAAGCACCTTTTTTTCACCTGAACTGCTTCTAGAATGTATTTCGTTGTCCTATCAACCCCTAATGTACAGGGTAGTGTACCCTACTTTCTTATTTTAAATGGAACTGTATATATTTTATTGCATATTTAGATTCTAAAATGAAAATGAAGAGGACTTTGATAACACGATCTATGGTCCAGCATTAGTGGTTTTCTCAGGAATTTTGTCTTGTTCTGAAAATTTTAATTCTGCTATGGGAAAAAATTCATATCTTTGAAAATATTGTTGCTAGACAATCCAAACTACGCCAAATAGTATAGAATTGAATTATCTTTGAATGTTTAGCTGAAATCAATTTTTCTTTCAGCCGCTTTTCAAAGTGTAATATCTTTCTTATTTTAAAGGAAACATATTTTCCGTATTTAGATTAAAAGAGAAAAAACATTCGAAATTAGCATTCCCTATACTTATCTGTAATGATTTTTCAATTATTTAAGATTTTCAATTCCAACTAATTTTTCCCCTGAATACAGAAGATAGTGGGCAGTAAGACAATTTTCTATTTATTGGGTGTGTGAATATGACTCCGACCTCATCAGTTGATTGGCTCGTATACCTGGTTACGCACATACATTTACCTGGCAATATTTATATTTGAAAGTACTTGGAATTAGCTATTGAAAACAGTCTAAGATATACGATTGAAGGTTAAGCAGCAAATAATTTTTGCGCATTGAAAATGTCGAGTTTTATCCCAAATAAACAGCATTTGCTGGAAGTTTTATTGCACTATTTTGTTGCAAAGAAAACTGCAGCAGAAACCTATCGTTTGCTTGTGGATATTTACGGTGATCATGCTCCATCAAATACAACTTGCAAGGAATGGTTTCAACGATTTAAAAATGGTGATTTTGACATTAAAGACAAAGAACATGGAAGAGCGCCCAAAAAATTTGAAGACGCTGAACTGCAAGAATTACTGGCTGAAGATTGTTGTCAAACACAATCAGAATTGGCAGCATCATTGAATGTCGATCGATCAACTGTTGCAAAACGTTTACAAGTAATGGGAGTGGTTCAAAAAGTTTGTTTCTGGGTTTCACATAAATTGAAAGAACGTCGGAAAACCATCTGTGAAATGCTGCTTCAAAGATAGGAAAGAAAAGGTTTTTTCCATCGAATAATCACTGGGAATGAAAAATGGATATATTATGAGAATCCAAAACGCAAAAATTTTTGGGTGAAACCAGGTGAAGTCCGCCCATCGCAGCCTAAGAAAAATATCCATTGTGTCAAGGTTATGCTCTGCATTTGGTGGGACCAGAAAGGTATCGTGTATCATGAGTTGCTGAAACCATCTGAAACTATCACTGGCGATGTTTATCGGAGACAACTAATGCGTTTGAAGGTAGCAATAAAAGAAAAACGAATGGGCGGAAAGGCACAAAAAAATAATTTTACAACATGACAACGCTAAACTCCATATTGCAAATGTTGTGAAAACATATTTAAATGGACAGAACTGGAAAGTGCTACCCCACGCGCCATATTCGCCTGACAGCTCCTTTGGATTACCACTTATTCCGGACGATGCAGTCAAATCTTACGGAAGAGCAATTTAACTCTCATGAAGATATCAAAATTTGGCTAGTCACTTGGATTGCTTCGAAAGATCAGGACGTTTTCAAGCGTGGAATCCGTAAATTGCCTAAAAGATGGGCGAAGGTTGTAGCTTCAGATGGAGCATACTTTGATTAAACAATTCTTTTATTTCCTAAACAAACCAATGTGTTTTATTTTTACAAAAAAGGTCGGAGTCATATTCACACACACAATATTTGTTACAACTGATGTCCAAATAATTAATTTTTTGATTCTTTAAATTAAAAATAATAGAGATTGATAATTAAATTTAAATTGATTAGATTTTTTTTCTCATGTAAAATTTGCTGAAATGGCTAAAAAAAAATTAAATCATCAATTTTCTAACAAGTAAACTACACTAATTGAAAGTCGAAACTCCCGCTTTTGAAGATTTTTGTTATACTGATGTACCTATGCACATCTTGTTATACTGATTAGCTTTGATTGTTTTTCGTTCTATACTTTTTCAACTTCAAATTGGGACTAATCAACTTCAAAATGGAACCAAATAACTCCAAATTGAAAAAAAATTAAATTCACAAAAGAATCATTTTAATGAATGACGTTTTATTGAAAAAATAGGAAATAACAATATTACCATAAATTAAGATACTCAATACACAAAAATTTTTCTTAATAAAAAGTCATATTATTCACTAGTTCAATTTTGAAGTTAATTAGTCCCAATTTGAAGTTGAAAAGAAATAGAGATTTTTCAATCTGAAGATGGGTTTAAACCGGAAACAGCTGTAATCAATTTTTTCTTTATTTTTATTTTATTAAATAATTTTTAAGTGAGACTTACAGTTTTCATTTATTTCTTAATTTGAAATATATTTGAAGTTATAAGGATAGTCAATTGAATAGTAAAATTAAGTAAAACCAAATTGTCAAATCGCACCTAATTGTTAACACACAATTATTAACCGGCCGGGTCACAACTCGGAAAAAAGTAGAAGTTTCGATACACGATTTCTCTTTCATTTTTTAATCAAAACTCAAATTTTTGAGCTCACTTTAAAGAGTAATTCAAGTTGTATCAAAAATACTTCGTATCTTTTAAAAAATATCGAGGAAATTTTGAGTTATGAATGAAAAAACTAGAAGCCTGTTTTTTCTTTATTTTCCCACATAATTCAGCCAATATTAATTTGTTTACAATGAGTATAATATCTATTGATACCAAATTGAAAGCGCTTTCCAAATTTCAGAAAAATTTTCCGATTGGTTCAGTAGTTTTCTGGAAAAAATTCAAAAAAAGAATTCAATTAGAAGATAAAGGGTTGAGTGTTGCATTTTCTGAAAACTAATACAACGGCAGAGATCCTTAGTAGAAGGAAAAATCCCAGTTTTGAAAGTTCGAACAATTTCCCTCTGATTTGAGGGAAATTCGTTAACCATTTTTACTTGTTAAACATAATTGTTTTGCACCAGGTTTTTTCAGATTATATGAGATTCTTTAAAGTTTAAAACTATGCAACTGATCTTGAGAAATTAGCTGTCAAAATTGCCTATACACACAATACTTATAGAAATAAGGCTTTTTTTCATGTATGCATATCAATGAGGTATATAGAGTGCGCATCCCCTATACTTGTATAAGACCATGGTCCTCATATGGGGAAATTTTGACAGTTAGTCCTCACTCTCTCTAACTTAAGAGTGTGTCGTTCAATAGGGACCTCCTTTTCTCAAGCCTTGATCGATCTTGGCTTGAGAAAAGGAAGGCGATATGTTGGTGTCGTTTCTGTTAAAACGACACCGACATATCGACGTATCCAAGATGTCTGCCACCATACGTGGACACGTTTTTTGACCGGATGCCCACTCTAGATAACTCATTGATGCATATACATAACTACAGTAATAAAAAGCACCTATATTCTGATTTTTCTTATACGGAAGAAATAATGACAACCTCTTTTGTACTTCTATTTATTTTTTCATTTTTCGTATTTGCACCCTAATATTTAAGAGCCACTACCCAACTAACTAGTGACGCCCTCTTTCTGAGCCTTTTGAATTAGTAAGGTTGTTTTCCACTAAACTTTTCCATGAAAATAAATCCAATTTTCTGACAAGAGAGAATAATTGTAAACCATAAAAGATCGTGTATAATCTGAAAAAAACCTGGTGCAAAACATTTATTCTCGTATTTACACAGACAAGAATGTTCAGTTGATAATAGTAATAATAAAAATTCCGATTTAAATCGATTCCTAATTATAATATTGCTAAAATAAATTAGGATCGATTTAAATTTGAATTTTTATTAGTATATTATCAAAACAATTATGTTTGACGAAAGAATTTCCCTAAAATCAAAGGAAAATTCTTCGAATTCTCAAAACTTTGATTTTTTCTTCCATTAAGCATTTAGGCCCATATATTAACTTTCAGAAAATTCGACATTCAATTTTCTATCTTTTAAAGTGCACCTGAATACAGTTTATTGAACCGATCGGAAAATTTCTCATTGATTTGAAAAGCATCTTCAATTTGTTATCGAAGGGTCTCTATTCATTGTAAGCAAATTAAGACACAGTTCAGTACAGTAGAATGAATGTTAAGTCTTTGTAAAAACTATGAAATAATAAGAGCGTTATTATCAGTTTATTATGGTCGTTTTATTTTATTCGAAACTATAATTATTTAGTATTGTAAATTGGAGAAACCTCAAATTAATAATCAACAGTTTTTAACTTCCCCGACCGAAGGGTAGGGAAGTTATTAGTTTCGGACCAAAATTTCGAATTCGAGATTTCACGAGATCTTTACGTTTTGAGGTCCCCTGAACACGTTTTTGAAGTTTTTAGCAATGTGTGTGTGTGTGTGTGTGTGTGTGTGTGTGTGTGTGTGTGTGTGTGTGTGTGTGTGTGTGTGTGTGTGTGTGTGTGTGTGGTGTGTGTGTGTGTGTGTGTGTGTGTGTGTGTGTGTGTGTGTGTGTGTGTGTGTGTGTGTGTGTGTGTGTGTGTGTGTGTGTGTGTGTGTGTGTGTGTGTGTCTGTCTGTGTCTGTCTGTCTGTCTGTCTGTCTGTCTGTCTGTCTGTCTGTCTGTCTGTCTGTCTGTCTGTCTGTCTGTCTGTCTGTCTGTCTGTCTGTCTGTCTGTCTGTCTGTCTGTCTGTCTGTCTGTCTGTCTGTCTGTCTGTCTGTCTGTCTGTCTGTCTGTCTGTCTGTCTGTCTGTCTGTCTGTCTGTCTGTCTGTCTGTCTGTCTGTCTGTCTGTCTGTCTGTCTGTCTGTCTGTCTGTCTGTCTGTCTGTCTGTCTGTCTGTCTGTCTGTCTGTCTGTCTGTCTGTCTGTCTGTCTGTCTGTCTGTCTGTCTGTCTGTCTGTCTGTCTGTCTGTCTGTCTGTCTGTCTGTCTGTCTGTCTGTCTGTCTGTCTGTCTGTCTGTCTGTCTTCTGTCTGTCTGTCTGTCTGTCTGTCTGTCTGTCTGTCTGTCTGTCTGTCTGTCTGTCTGTCTGTCTGTCTGTCTGTCTGTCTGTCTGTCTGTCTGTCTGTCTGTCTGTCTGTCTGTCTGTCTGTCTGTCTGTCTGTCTGTCTGTCTGTCTGTCTGTCTGTCTGTCTGTCTGTCTGTCTGTCTGTCTGTCTGTCTGTCTGTCTGTCTGTCTGTCTGTCTGTCTGTCTGTCTGTCTGTCTGTCTGTCTGTCTGTCTGTCTGTCTGTCTGTCTGTCTGTCTGTCTGTCTGTCTGTCTGTCTGTCTGTCTGTCTGTCTGTCTGTCTGTCTGTCTGTCTGTCTGTCTGTCTGTCTGTCTGTCTGTCTGTCTGTCTGTCTGTCTGTCTGTCTGTCTGTCTGTCTGTCTGTCTGTCTGTCTGTCTGTCTGTCTGTCTGTCTGTCTGTCTGTCTGTCTGTCTGTCTGTCTGTCTGTCTGTCTGTCTGTCTGTCTGTCTGTCTGTCTGTCTGTCTGTCTGTCTGTCTGTCTGTCTGTCTGTCTGTCTGTCTGTCTGTCTGTCTGTCTGTCTGTCTGTCTGTCTGTCTGTCTGTCTGTCTGTCTGTCTGTCTGTCTGTCTGTCTGTCTGTCTGTCTGTCTGTCTGTCTGTCTGTCTGTCTGTCTGTCTGTCTGTCTGTCTGTCTGTCTGTCTGTCTGTCTGTCTGTCTGTCTGTCTGTCTGTCTGTCTGTCTGTCTGTCTGTCTGTCTGTCTGTCTGTCTGTCTGTCTGTCTGTCTCTGTCTGTCTGTCTGTCTGTCTGTCTGTCTGTCTGTCTGTCTGTCTGTCTGTCTGTCTGTCTGTCTGTCTGTCTGTCTGTCTGTCTGTCTGTCTGTCTGTCTGTCTGTCTGTCTGTCTGTCTGTCTGTCTGTCTGTCTGTCTGTCTGTCTGTCTGTCTGTCTGTCTGTCTGTCTGTCTGTCTGTCTGTCTGTCTGTCTGTCTGTCTGTCTGTCTGTCTGTCTGTCTGTCTGTCTGTCTGTCTGTCTGTCTGTCTGTCTGTCTGTCTGTCTGTCTGTCTGTCTGTCTGTCTGTCTGTCTGTCTGTCTGTCTGTCTGTCTGTCTGTCTGTCTGTCTGTCTGTCTGTCTGTCTGTCTGTCTGTCTGTCTGTCTGTCTGTCTGTCTGTCTGTCTGTCTGTCTGTCTGTCTGTCTGTCTGTCTGTCTGTCTGTCTGTCTGTCTGTCTGTCTGTCTGTCTGTCTGTCTGTCTGTCTGTCTGTCTGTCTGTCTGTCTGTCTGTCTGTCTGTCTGTCTGTCTGTCTGTCTGTCTGTCTGTCTGTCTGTCTGTCTGTCTGTCTGTCTGTTGTCTGTCTGTCTGTCTGTCTGTCTGTCTGTCTGTCTGTCTGTCTGTCTGTCTGTCTGTCTGTCTGTCTGTCTGTCTGTCTGTCTGTCTGTCTGTCTGTCTGTCTGTCTGTCTGTCTGTCTGTCTGTCTGTCTGTCTGTCTGTCTGTCTGTCTGTCTGTCTGTCTGTCTGTCTGTCTGTCTGTCTGTCTGTCTGTCTGTCTGTCTGTCTGTCTGTCTGTCTGTCTGTCTGTCTGTCTGTCTGTCTGTCTGTCTGTCTGTCTGTCTGTCTGTCTGTCTGTCTGTCTGTCTGTCTGTCTGTCTGTCTGTCTGTCTGTCTGTCTGTCTGTCTGTCTGTCTGTCTGTCTGTCTGTCTGTCTGTCTGTCTGTCTGTCTGTCTGTCTGTCTGTCTGTCTGTCTGTCTGTCTGTCTGTCTGTCTGTCTGTCTGTCTGTCTGTCTGTCTGTCTGTCTGTCTGTCTGTCTGTCTGTCTGTCTGTCTGTCTGTCTGTCTGTCTGTCTGTCTGTCTGTCTGTCTGTCTGTCTGTCTGTCTGTCTGTCTGTCTGTCTGTCTGTCTGTCTGTCTGTCTGTCTGTCTGTCTGTCTGTCTGTCTGTCTGTCTGTCTGTCTGTCTGTCTGTCTGTCTGTCTGTCTGTCTGTCTGTCTGTCTGTCTGTCTGTCTGTCTGTCTGTCTGTCTGTCTGTCTGTCTGTCTGTCTGTCTGTCTGTCTGTCTGTCTGTCTGTCTGTCTGTCTGTCTGTCTGTCTGTCTGTCTGTCTGTCTGTCTGTCTGTCTGTCTGTCTGTCTGTCTGTCTGTCTGTCTGTCTGTCTGTCTGTCTGTCTGTCTGTCTGTCTGTCTGTCTGTCTGTCTGTCTGTTCTGTCTGTCTGTCTGTCTGTCTGTCTGTCTGTCTGTCTGTCTGTCTGTCTGTCTGTCTGTCTGTCTGTCTGTCTGTCTGTCTGTCTGTCTGTCTGTCTGTCTGTCTGTCTGTCTGTCTGTCTGTCTGTCTGTCTGTCTGTCTGTCTGTCTGTCTGTCTGTCTGTCTGTCTGTCTGTCTGTCTGTCTGTCTGTCTGTCTGTCTGTCTGTCTGTCTGTCTGTCTGTCTGTCTGTCTGTCTGTCTGTCTGTCTGTCTGTCTGTCTGTCTGTCTGTCTGTCTGTCTGTCTGTCTGTCTGTCTGTCTGTCTGTCTGTCTGTCTGTCTGTCTGTCTGTCTGTCTGTCTGTCTGTCTGTCTGTCTGTCTGTCTGTCTGTCTGTCTGTCTGTCTGTCTGTCTGTCTGTCTGTCTGTCTGTCTGTCTGTCTGTCTGTCTGTCTGTCTGTCTGTCTGTCTGTCTGTCTGTCTGTCTGTCTGTCTGTCTGTCTGTCTGTCTGTCTGTCTGTCTGTCTGTCTGTCTGTCTGTCTGTCTGTCTGTCTGTCTGTCTGTCTGTCTGTCTGTCTGTCTGTCTGTCTGTCTGTCTGTCTGTCTGTCTGTCTGTCTGTCTGTCTGTCTGTCTGTCTGTCTGTCTGTCTGTCTGTCTGTCTGTCTGTCTGTCTGTCTGTCTGTCTGTCTGTCTGTCTGTCTGTCTGTCTGTCTGTCTGTCTGTCTGTTCTGTCTGTCTGTCTGTCTGTCTGTCTGTCTGTCTGTCTGTCTGTCTGTCTGTCTGTCTGTCTGTCTGTCTGTCTGTCTGTCTGTCTGTCTGTCTGTCTGTCTGTCTGTCTGTCTGTCTGTCTGTCTGTCTGTCTGTCTGTCTGTCTGTCTGTCTGTCTGTCTGTCTGTCTGTCTGTCTGTCTGTCTGTCTGTCTGTCTGTCTGTCTGTCTGTCTGTCTGTCTGTCTGTCTGTCTGTCTGTCTGTCTGTCTGTCTGTCTGTCTGTCTGTCTGTCTGTCTGTCTGTCTGTCTGTCTGTCTGTCTGTCTGTCTGTCTGTCTGTCTGTTGTCTGTCTGTCTGTCTGTCTGTCTGTCTGTCTGTCTGTCTGTCTGTCTGTCTGTCTGTCTCTGTCTGTCTGTCTGTCTGTCTGTCTGTCTGTCTGTCTGTCTGTCTGTCCTGTCTGTCTGTCTGTCTGTCTGTCTGTCTGTCTGTCTGTCTGTCTGTCTGTCTGTCTGTCTGTCTGTCTGTCTGTCTGTCTGTCTGTCTGTCTGTCTGTCTGTCTGTCTGTCTGTCTGTCTGTCTGTCTGTCTGTCTGTCTGTCTGTCTGTCTGTCTGTCTGTCTGTCTGTCTGTCTGTCTGTCTGTCTGTCTGTCTGTCTGTCTGTCTGTCTGTCTGTCTGTCTGTCTGTCTGTCTGTCTGTCTGTCTGTCTGTCTGTCTGTCTGTCTGTCTGTCTGTCTGTCTGTCTGTCTGTCTGTCTGTCTGTCTGTCTGTCTGTCTGTCTGTCTGTCTGTCTGTCTGTCTGTCTGTCTGTCTGTCTGTCTGTCTGTCTGTCTGTCTGTCTGTCTGTCTGTCTGTCTGTCTGTCTGTCTGTCTGTCTGTCTGTCTGTCTGTCTGTCTGTCTGTCTGTCTGTCTGTCTGTCTGTCTGTCTGTCTGTCTGTCTGTCTGTCTGTCTGTCTGTCTGTCTGTCTGTCTGTCTGTCTGTCTGTCTGTCTGTCTGTCTGTCTGTCTGTCTGTCTGTCTGTCTGTCTGTCTGTCTGTCTGTCTGTCTGTCTGTCTGTCTGTCTGTCTGTCTGTCTGTCTGTCTGTCTGTCTGTCTGTCTGTCTGTCTGTCTGTCTGTCTGTCTGTCTGTCTGTCTGTCTGTCTGTCTGTCTGTCTGTCTGTCTGTCTGTCTGTCTGTCTGTCTGTCTGTCTGTCTGTCTGTCTGTCTGTCTGTCTGTCTGTCTGTCTGTCTGTCTGTCTGTCTGTCTGTCTGTCTGTCTGTCTGTCTGTCTGTCTGTCTGTCTGTCTGTCTGTCTGTCTGTCTGTCTGTCTGTCTGTCTGTCTGTCTGTCTGTCTGTCTGTCTGTCTGTCTGTCTGTCTGTCTGTCTGTCTGTCTGTCTGTCTGTCTGTCTGTCTGTCTGTCTGTCTGTCTGTCTGTCTGTCTGTCTGTCTGTCTGTCTGTCTGTCTGTCTGTCTGTCTGTCTGTCTGTCTGTCTGTCTGTCTGTCTGTCTGTCTGTCTGTCTGTCTGTCTGTCTGTCTGTCTGTCTGTCTGTCTGTCTGTCTGTCTGTCTGTCTGTCTGTCTGTCTGTCTGTCTGTCTGTCTGTCTGTCTGTCTGTCTGTCTGTCTGTCTGTCTGTCTGTCTGTCTGTCTGTCTGTCTGTCTGTCTGTCTGTCTGTCTGTCTGTCTGTCTGTCTGTCTGTCTGTCTGTCTGTCTGTCTGTCTGTCTGTCTGTCTGTCTGTCTGTCTGTCTGTCTGTCTGTCTGTCTGTCTGTCTGTCTGTCTGTCTGTCTGTCTGTCTGTCTGTCTGTCTGTCCTGTCTGTCTGTCTGTCTGTCTGTCTGTCTGTCTGTCTGTCTGTCTGTCTGTCTGTCTGTCTGTCTGTCTGTCTGTCTGTCTGTCTGTCTGTCTGTCTGTCTGTCTGTCTGTCTGTCTGTCTGTCTGTCTGTCTGTCTGTCTGTCTGTCTGTCTGTCTGTCTGTCTGTCTGTCTGTCTGTCTGTCTGTCTGTCTGTCTGTCTGTCTGTCTGTCTGTCTGTCTGTCTGTCTGTCTGTCTGTCTGTCTGTCTGTCTGTCTGTCTGTCTGTCTGTCTGTCTGTCTGTCTGTCTGTCTGTCTGTCTGTCTGTCTGTCTGTCTGTCTGTCTGTCTGTCTGTCTGTCTGTCTGTCTGTCTGTCTGTCTGTCTGTCTGTCTGTCTGTCTGTCTGTCTGTCTGTCTGTCTGTCTGTCTGTCTGTCTGTCTGTCTGTCTGTCTGTCTGTCTGTCTGTCTGTCTGTCTGTCTGTCTGTCTGTCTGTCTGTCTGTCTGTCTGTCTGTCTGTCTGTCTGTCTGTCTGTCTGTCTGTCTGTCTGTCTGTCTGTCTGTCTGTCTGTCTGTCTGTCTGTCTGTCTGTCTGTCTGTCTGTCTGTCTGTCTGTCTGTCTGTCTGTCTGTCTGTCTGTCTGTCTGTCTGTCTGTCTGTCTGTCTGTCTGTCTGTCTGTCTGTCTGTCTGTCTGTCTGTCTGTCTGTCTGTCTGTCTGTCTGTCTGTCTGTCTGTCTGTCTGTCTGTCTGTCTGTCTGTCTGTCTGTCTGTCTGTCTGTCTGTCTGTCTGTCTGTCTGTCTGTCTGTCTGTCTGTCTGTCTGTCTGTCTGTCTGTCTGTCTGTCTGTCTGTCTGTCTGTCTGTCTGTCTGTCTGTCTGTCTGTCTGTCTGTCTGTCTGTCTGTCTGTCTGTCTGTCTGTCTGTCTGTCTGTCTGTCTGTCTGTGTCTGTCTGTCTGTCTGTCTGTCTGTCTGTCTGTCTGTCTGTCTGTCTGTCTGTCTGTCTGTTGTCTGTCTGTCTGTCTGTCTGTCTGTCTGTCTGTCTGTCTGTCTGTCTGTCTGTCTGTCTGTCTGTCTGTCTGTCTGTCTGTCTGTCTGTCTGTCTGTCTGTCTGTCTGTCTGTCTGTCTGTCTGTCTGTCTGTCTGTCTGTCTGTCTGTCTGTCTGTCTGTCTGTCTGTCTGTCTGTCTGTCTGTCTGTCTGTCTGTCTGTCTGTCTGTCTGTCTGTCTGTCTGTCTGTCTGTCTGTCTGTCTGTCTGTCTGTCTGTCTGTCTGTCTGTCTGTCTGTCTGTCTGTCTGTCTGTCTGTCTGTCTGTCTGTCTGTCTGTCTGTCTGTCTGTCTGTCTGTCTGTCTGTCTGTCTGTCTGTCTGTCTGTCTGTCTGTCTGTCTGTCTGTCTGTCTGTCTGTCTGTCTGTCTGTCTGTCTGTCTGTCTGTCTGTCTGTCTGTCTGTCTGTCTGTCGTTTCTCCAACGATTACTCAAAAACGGTTTAACCGATTGAGTTGAAATTTGGCCAGCACAAACTATTTGGTGGCCGCTCGAGTTGATTAGTTTTTGGTGCCAATCGGACCACGGGGTGGAAGGGGGAGGGGGTTGATTGAAAAAAATTCAAGATAACATATTAATTTGATATCACCAATCGAAAGGGCATATGCTTTCATGTCTGAAACGATATCCATCATGTGCGATGTTCTTTTCTTTTTTTAAATAAGGGCACAAAATATGCAAAATAATTCAGTCAACCAATTCAAATTTGCCGCCTTCTATAAGGGATCGGTTGCCATAGAAAATTTAATTGCAAAATTTTGAAATGATAGGTCTGTGGTTCTGTCAAAATTTTGCAATTGAATCGTGTATCGAGTTTATAAGAAAGTTGAACTGAAAAATGTGTGCGGAACCACCAATCAGTGTACACAGTTTTGGTTGACGAGGTGCTGGTTCCTCATTGAATTTTTCAGTGGTGGTGAGATAACCACGGCTCTTGATTCCCGATTTTGATTTTTATAGTAAGTTAGTTTTTTTTTTTAAACTTGGACTTTTGCATTAATTGTTGACTTTTGACACTTGTCTTTAATATTCATGATTAACTATCCGGAATGTGTCGGGGAAGTTATTAGGCCGGTTTTTAGATTCGGCCCCTTTCAAATTTTTTCAGATTATATGAGATTCTTTAAAGTTTAAAACTATGCAACTGATCTTGAGAAATTAGCTGTCAAAATTGCCTATACACACAATACTTATAGAAATAAGGCTTTTTTTCATGTATGCATATCAATGAGGTATATAGAGTGCGCATCCCCTATACTTGTATGAGACCATGGTCCTCATATGGGGAAATTTTGACAGTTAGTCCTCACTCTCTCTAACTTAAGAGTGTGTCGTTCAATAGGGACCTCCTTTTCTCAAGCCTTGATCGATCACGGCTTGAGAAAAGGAAGGCGATATGTTGGTGTCGTTTCTGTTAAAACGACACCGACATATCGACGTATCCAAGATGTCTGCCACCATACGTGGACACGTTTTTTAACCGGATGCCCACTCTAGATAACTCATTGATGCATATACATAACTACAGTAATAAAAAGCACCTATATTCTGATTTTTCTTATACGGAAGAAATAATGACAACCTCTTTTGTACTTCTATTTATTTTTTCATTTTTCGTATTTGCACCCTAATATGTAAGAGCCACTACCCAACTAGTGACGCCCTCTTTCTGAGCCTTTTGAATTAGTAAGGTTGCTTTCCACTAAACTTTTCCATGAAAATAAATCCAATTTTCTGACAAGAGAAGAATAATTGTAAACCATAAAAGATCGTGTATAATATTAAAAAAACCTGGTGCAAAACATTTATTCTCGTATTTACACAGACAAGAATGTTCAGTTGATAATAGTAATAATAAAAATTCCGATTTAAATCGATTCCTAATTATAATATTGCTAAAATAAATTAGGATCGATTTAAATTTGAATTTTTATTAGTATATTATCAAAACAATTATGTTTGACGAAAGAATTTCCCTAAAATCAAAGGAAAATTCTTCGAATTCTCAAAACTTTGATTTTTTCTTCCATTAAGCATTTAGGCCCATATATTAACTTTCAGAAAATTCGACATTCAATTTTCTATCTTTTAAAGTGCACCTGAATACAGTTTATTGAACCGATCGGAAAATTTCTCATTGATTTGAAAAGCATCTTCGATTTGTTATCGAAGGGTCTCTATTCATTGTAAGCAAATTAATATTAGCTAAATTATGGAGTGTTTTTTATGCAGCTTGAAATGCTCTTTAAAATGAGCCCAACTGCTAGAGTTTGGAGTGAGAAATGAAAGAGGAATCATTTACCAAAGATTCTACTCTTTCTTCCGGGTTGTAACTCGACCACTTATCACTTTCTGTGTCCTTTTCTGACGAAAATTTCAGTTCAAATGTAACCTTTAACTAATTTGATTTATGATTCATTTGTACAAATTCGACTAATTTACCATTTACACGCTATATCTAAATAATGAATAATGAATCAAATAAAGTTTGTAAAAGAAAAGTATACATAATATTTTATTATAAAATGAATATCAGAAGATGCTATTTCTTATTATAATTTATTTCCTAACAACCATTTATCCATGACCACGTGTTACCACTACAATATCTTGGATATGTTGTCCACGCATTAAAACCATTTCCAGAGAGACGTTGATGTTCATTAAAGATAGTGCGTACACATCTGGCATCATCAGCGATATTATCATCATGGAAATCGGAACAACGAGCATTGCAGCCACCACCTGGTGCACCACTAGTTGAACACCAATAAATTTGACTAATTTGGAAAATGCCATGATCACCTGTTTGGGTGTTCAATGCATTTGTATCGAAATGTGATTCAAAATTCACAATACACGTCCATACAGGGATTTGATTTTCAGGGAAACCATATTGTCGTAACGTTCTCACAAATTCACAACGATCAAATACTTTTCCATCACTTCCAATTGTCGACGATAACAGTACTACAGATGTTACAAGAAGTACCACGGGTAAATTTTTTCGAAAAACACTTCATGATTGCTTGATTGGCAACTTTCAATGTCGGGTTACTTTCTGAGTGAAGATGGCAAGAGCTGTTGGTTTTTATATCAAATTTTTATCAGTGGATTTCAAGTGGTAGATTCTGTTGTAGATTCACTTAAAAAGAAGTCATAAAAGACCTGAACTGGGTTTGTCCGTACGTGTGGCATGCGGCTAGGTTATTCAGGTTCTACGACATCAAATTTTTCCCATAAACAATTCGTACTGTCATTTAATTGGAAGTTCCCACAGTGTAATTTGAATACGATCAAATTTATCAAATTGATAAAATTGAAATGCACAACATACGTATAGTTTTAAATGAATCTTTATTTAAAAATCTACTATACTGGCGAACTAAATTAGAAACACGTTTTCTCTAGTGTAAATTTCGAGACAACCTAACCTTAAAAATGCTGTATTTTTGTATTTATTTCATTTCAGTTTGCAATTATTAACAATAAAATGGCATAAAAGAAGCGAACAAACTTGCATTGTAATTATCATTGTTATGTCTACTGGATCAGTTCTCGACAATGAGTGTTTATTCAATTAACGTTTATAAAACTCGGTGGATACGTGTTTAGAAAACGTTATACGAGACTGGGAGCATCAAAAAAATGTTTTTCAAATACCAGTGGCATAATTTTTAAAGTCGATTGAATCATCTAAACACTGAAAAAAAAACCTAATGAAAATGGCTACTCAATTTCCCCATGATTTGCCCCGAATTTTCAAAATTTTGAAATTTGGCCAACGCAGCCACACTTTCCCATGTATAGGCTTTCCAAAATTGTGACATTTAATTCTCTGTTTGAAATTTAAATGTAAATTTTGTGGAAAACTACCGGGTCAATTTAGAAATTTCGGGACATCTGGAAAGCACTTTCAATTTGCTTTCGAATAAACCCCAAATTACAGGGAAAATTGAAAAAGGCACATGCTTCTAGATTTTCATCTATAACACTATATTTTCACAACATTTTCCAAAAGATATGGAATTTTTCATTTAACTCCCCAATATTTCTACATGACGGAACAATGAAAAAGTTCTCCTTCAGGCTAATAAATTTAAAAAAAGTAATTAAAAAAATGATGGCCTCAATGCTCGTCGACAGTAATTGATCGGGTCACAAATAAATAATAAAAAAAAAAATTACTAGTCTCTACGTTTTTTGAAATATTTAAAGAATTGCAAGACAAACGAAAAAAGACAGAAGAGAAAGAAATGCATTTTTAACTGATTTATTTATTGTAGAATTCATGGCACCCGTTCGACAAGTTGTATAAAAATATATGTAGATAAAAGTAAGCCGTACAAGCGCTACTTTTGTGTATTGACAGAATTAGAAGTGAAATGTTTCAATAATGTCAAACAATCATCCAGTATATTTAAGTTTTAATTAATGATTCATCGATGACCACTTGCCGGTTTGTCCATTCTTGTGGTTAATGCAGTCCTATGTGGTTTGAATTCTTCCCACACAAAAATGTGGTTTTAATTTGATTGTAGCTTCTTAAGTGAGATAGTTAGGAATAATATTGCTACTGTTAAATCTAGAGGTTGGAGTAAGAGAATGCTTCATTGAAAATATAAAATCTTCTAATTGGTGGAAATTTGCAAAATTTGGTTTAAAGAGATTTCTCCATCTGAACTATCTTTACTAAATAGTTTTTTTTTCTTTGTGTTCTGTGGTGAAATTGAACGGAACATTAGTAATTGTTTTTCAGATATTTTGACTTTTCATCAAACTGTACCTTTTAAACCTGTCGATTAAAAAGTTCTTATTGTAGACATTTTTTACTATTGAAAGTCTGAAATTTGGAACTGAAATTATACAGACTATTGTTACAAATTGCTATCGTAGTATAAGAATATATTAAGAAACGCCATAAATATTTCCATTAACCAGCTTATCTGAATTGTTATTTACTCTACAATATGGTACAGTGAAACTTCAATTATCCGGCACTCGAATACTTGTCACCTTCTATTAGCCGTCTATAGATTTCTAACATTTTCTTTACAAAATAAACCATATTATATTTTTCGATAACAACTCCCTAATGGGTATCAAGACTAATAGTCCTGATACCCATTTCAAATTTTTCTCTGTTATCCGTCAGCTCACCGGTCCCGACCCCGACGGATTATCGAAGTCTCACTGTAGTTATAAACCTGCAAAGTTGTTCAGAAAATCTAGAAGACAAATTAAAATATTTTGCCTTACTAAGAAATTGACAGACTTTTCTAGTTAACATTCATTTAAATGTTTCTCTGACTAACGTAACCACAAAAGAGAGATTTACACTCCTTTTTTATTAGAAATTTAGTTTTTCCTTTTTTCTTGGAAAATTTAATTTTAATAGAAATTAGTGCGTCCAAAAAATCCACATGATTTTAAACGAAAATTGCATGTAATTGAATTTTGATTACCGTATGCGGTCCCATATTCTGAAAAATTGTTAGTCATACATACACTGTGACCGAAAAGTTCCGCATAATGCAAATAACTTTTTTTATTTATCAAAATTTCGAAAAACGCCGAGACAGGTAACTCTTTATTTTTTATTTGCCTATTTGTGATGAGGTCAAAATGACACTACCAGTTACCATCGAGAAGAAATAATGTCATCATTAATTTTTTTTAATTAAAACTTCTATTTTTAAATTTTCTTTCTTGAAGAACATATTCTTCTGCGTTCAGACATGTAAAAAATTGTGGGGGTTACATAAGAAAATTTTTGAGAAAAAAATAGTTAACGTTTCTAAGATTTTCTGTCATCGCAATATCCTTGCATCAGCATGGTATACACAAAACACAGTGCCTCTGAATAAGCATTACAAGCATTGATTTACTAAAGGATCAAGTAGACATAGGGTGAAAATTTGACATAATTACTGACAAACATGGCGGATTAAATTGTCAAAAATAAAATGAGAAATTTGGATGATTATTAACAATGGAGATGATATAAGCCACTAAAGAGATCACTTCAATTTTATTCCGCCCTCCATCTCCATTGCTAGAAATCATCCACATTTCTCATTTTATTTTTGACAATTTAATCCGCCATGTTTGACTATAATTATGTCAAATTTTCAACCGATGCCTACTTGATCCTTTAATAAATCAATTTGTGTATGCCATACTGATGCATGGATATTGTGATGACTAAAAATCTTAAAAACGTTAACTATTTTTCTCTCGAAAATTTTCTTATGTAACCCCCTGCAATTTTTACATGTCTGAACACAGAAAAAAATGCCCTTTTAGAAAAAAAATTGAAAAATAAGGGTATTAATTAAAAAAAATTAATGATGACGTCATTTCTTCGCGACGGCAACTGGTAGAGTAATTTTGACCCAGACACAAAAAAATTATTAAAAAATTAAAAGTTACCTATCTCGGCGTTTTCCAAAATTTTGATAAATAAAAAAGTTATTTGCATTACGCGGAACTTTTCGGTCACAGTGTATAGTAAACCAATATGGCGATATGCAAATGTTAGAATGGGGCTGGCATGGAATTCCAACTATCGTTTTCTCTGTTTGCATATATTAAAAACTAAAAAGTTACATGTCTCAGCGTTTTTCGAAATTTTGATAAATACAGAAGTTATTTGCATTAGGTGGAACTTTTGACTAACTGTATATGTGACGACGGGCTTACCAAAGCAATTATCTATTTATAGCCCAGTATCACTTATGGGTGTCGGCCTGTAAAATTGCTAATTTCACTTATTGTTAGTTAGAACGTTATAGATAACGGATGGGCTAGAAGCAATCGGAATTTTTTTTGACAAACATTAGAGTGCTTTAACAATTCAATCTGCCATTTTGAAATCCAGGGCTACTTATTTGCTTATGTCTTTGTACTTGTGTGCAATTTATTGGTGATATCGCAATTAAATTCGGGGAAAACAGTCGAACTGAGAAGACGTGTATATGAGTGGCTCGGACAACTTTCAAAAAAAGAAGTGATAGAACATTTTTGACTTAAAAATATACAGAGATCTACAATTATTAATGATACCATTAATCGGCACATTAGAGTAATACTTTTTAAGGCAAAAACCTAACACAGGTGTGCCTTCCCGTTTGAACCATGCAACTCAAAGAACATTGTTAAAAACAAGACTGGAACATTGCAGAGAAAATTGGTCACAAAATATGAGGTGATTCATGACTGTATTCGATAAATAATCATAAATAAAATCTAAAATAGTACAGGAGGCTACAAACTCTAAAATATACCAGTAAAAAACTAATTCCAATACCCAGAAAATTTTTCAGACTTACAAGTCAACCACACGAAATCTAAACTCCCGATTTTGATGATTTTTGTTACAAAGATACTTCCTTCTAGTCTAAGTGATGCATGTTTGGTTATTCGTGCCCAACACGAAAGTTTAAGGGAGAAAATGGGGGTTAAATTTACCCAACAAAATCAGTCAAGAATCAATCAAGAATGGCTTAATTTTTTTTAATGATTCAAAAACTAGAGATGTTGTCAAGAAACTGATTTTGTAGGCGTGACTTCAACCCCCCCTTTTTACCCTTAAATAATAATAAGTGAAATTAGCAATTTTACAGACCGACACGCATACGTGGTACTGGGCTATGGATAGATAATATACAGTGAGACAAAAGTTCAGCCTAATGCAAATAACTTTTGTATTTATCAAAATTTCGAAAAACGCTGAGACATGTAACTTTTTAGTTTTTAACAGAGATGTAACGGAAGTGCCTTGAAGGATACAGATGCAGTAACAGATTTTCTTAAATATATTTTGACGGAAACTGAACGGAAACGATAGCAAAAGCAGAAACGAATTCTAGTAAATGAAGATTTGTTAAAAATACGAACAAAATTATGCTGCACATTTTTTTTACTGAAAATCTAAAATTCAAAATTTAACAGAGGTAAATTATACTTTAAAAATAGTAGTTTGGCGGCTTTCTCACCGTGCAATCTATTTCTTCCGCCTGTATAAATTAGGGCAGCCCCACTAAATAATTCTTCACTGGCAACACTACTTGGTGGAGCCGATAAAAATTGGCGAGCTAACGGCAATAAGGTTGAATATTTGTGGGCATTCATACGCCACAATATTAGTGGATCTTCTTTTAAGGGCGAGTGGTAGGCTTGGCCAATTTTGACCGGCGAAAATATGAATTTCTAACTCGCAATTTCTCGCTCGTCCTTAAAGCTACGACAACCACAAATAGATTTTTGAAAAGGGCATTTCTTATAGCCACTCTTGGTCCTTTCTGTTTTTCAAAATGTTAACGAAAATTTGAATTACAGACGAAAATCTAACAACATGTTTTTTTCGTATTTTTGTACATTTTCTCGTATTTTCTCTTATAACTTGGCCAATTTTGATTATTTTGCAAAAATTCTTGTACAGTTAGATGGAAAATAAAAAGTTCTTTCCAAATATTCAAGAAATTTTCCGTTTCCATTGTTAGTTTCCCGGAAAATTAAGAAAATTTCTGTACGCTACAACACGTTTTTTTCTACAGTTTTTATCTGACAGCATTGATCAACCCCTTATTCGAAAGCTGATACAAAGGCGGAGTGCAAGATAGAGCCCTTTTTTTGAAATTTTGAAAATTGCCTGAGTTATTGCGGAAAAACCAACTGGTTTTTCTGGCATTGTTTTCACTTATTAGAATTAATTATTTTGATTTGAAATACATACGGTAAGGTAGATAATTTTGTCCTGTTTCCGATTGGCCTATTATTTTTGTAAAAAGTGTTGATTTCTCGAAGAAAATGGAAAGAAAATCCAGTCTCTTTGTTTGTGTATTATCAAGCAAGATAATCCGCCATACTGGTAGACAGTGCGTGTTTGCCAAATCGAATTGTGTGTCTCGCTTTGGATTGAGTATCGATGATTCCACAAACTTTCGATTAGGCAAACCCGCACTGTTTACGTGTAACGCGGGCAATCTTTGTAAAATTACGACGCTGGATTTCCACTCAATTTTCTTTGGGAAATCAACATTTTTTACAACAATAATGCATCAATCGGAAACAGGACAAAATTATCTACCTTACCGTATGTATTTCAAATCAAAATAATTAATTCTAATAAGTGAAAACAATGCCAGAAAAACCAGTTGGTTTTTCCGCAATAACTCAGGCAATTTTCAAAATTTCAAAAAAAGGGCTCTATCTTGCACTCCGCCTTTGTATCAGCTTTCGAATAAGGGGTTGATCAATGCTGTCAGATAAAAACTGTAGAAAAAAACGTGTTGTAGCGTACAGAAATTTTCTTAATTTTCCGGGAAACTAACAATGGAAACGGAAAATTTCTTGAATATTTGGAAAGAACTTTTTATTTTCCATCTAACTGTACAAGAATTTTTGCAAAATAATCAAAATTGGCCAAGTTATAAGAGAAAATACGAGAAAATGTACAAAAATACGAAAAAAACATGTTGTTAGATTTTCGTCTGTAATTCAAATTTTCGTTAACATTTTGAAAAACAGAAAGGACCAAGAGTGGCTATAAGAAATGCCCTTTTCAAAAATCTATTTGTGGTTGTCGTAGCTTTAAGGACGAGCGAGAAATTGCGAGTTAGAAATTCATATTTTCGCCGGTCAAAATTGGCCAAGCCTACCACTCGCCGTTAAGGACGAGCGAGAAATTGCGAGTTAGAAATTCATATTTTCGCCGGTCAAAATTGGCCAAGCCTACCACTCGCCGTTAATGGAAGTCTTTTTTTTTGCCTTGTAGATTTGCAACATAGTTTTCACCATTGTAATTTCGTCAGTCTTATTTATCATATCGTATTCTTCGTCACTTTCACTTGTACTTAAAATGGATTCTAATGAGAACTCTAGTTGTGTTAGGAATGATTAAGCGTCTCTATATTGTTTATAGATTACAGAGTCTCGTTCATACTGTTGACTAATTGTAAGTAAGTTGTGTTTAAAATAAAATTAAAACTAAATTCATTGGTTTTATTGATAAAACCTAAACATGGTGTCAGGTGTTAAATTAAATTAAAATTAAATTTGAATCGAAGTAAATTAAAATTAAAATTAAAAGAAATTGAATTAAAATAAAGTTAAAATAAAATAAATAAATAAATAAAAGAATCGAAAAGAAATAAATAATTGAAATTAAAAATAATGAAAATGGAATTTAAACCTCCCCGTGGTCTAAATTTAATTGGCGATTTGTCACAATTGGAAATTATTTATACAAAAGTTTGATTTGTTTATAGAAGCAAATGAATATAAATCTAAAAGTGACTCAGTTAAAATAGTAATGTTCTTAAATGTTGTAGGTGATGATGCACTTCATTTGTTTAATACATTCATTTTAAATGAAGATGAAAGGAAAGAATATAATAAAATTATAGAAGCATTCGAGAGATATTGCGTGCCAAAAAAATCAACTGTATTCAATCGTTATAAGTTTTTCAACAGAAATCAACAAGAAGGTGAGTCTTTTGGTCATTTTCAAACTGAATTGAAAAGATGTACGTGATTATAATTTACAAGAAAAACTTTTACGAGTAATTGATTTAAAATTAGATAAAGCAATTGAATTATGTCGTTTATATGAAACATCAAGAGAACAAGCGAAAACTTTACAAGAAAATATAGATAAAACGGTTGATTTACTAAAAAAAGTTGATAAAAACTCAAAGTTTAAAATTAATTGTACAAGGTGTTTTACAAGACATGAACTAAATAAATGTCCAGCTTTGTCCAACATGTCGAAAATGTAATAAATTAAATCATTTCGCGGTCGTGTGTAAATTAAATAAAAATAAAAAAGAAAAGAAAACTGAAAAAAATAATAAAGTTAATGAGATAACCGAAAATAGTGATTCGTCATCTGAACAAGAAAGTGAACAAGAATTTGAAGTTGAAAAATTATCAGAAATAAAAATAAATAAAAATTCCGAGAAACCTTGTTGGACGTATCAAATTAAGATAGCTGAAGAATGGATAACATTTAAGTTAGATACGGGTGCAGACATTAATGTTCTTCCATATCGAATTTATAAACAATTATTCCCAGAACAACAAAAATTAAAACCAAGTAAGTCACGTATAATTGCTTATGGTGGATTTCATGTTGATATACGAGGAACAATAGAATTGACTTCTCAGCCACTTGATAAAAATGAAACTAAAATACAATTCTTTATAATCGATACTGATTGTATGCCAATTTTAAGTTTAAGTACTTGTATTTCTCTAAATTTAATTAATCGATTGTATGAAATAGAAGAAACAGAACAAAATGAAAATAGTAAAGAAAAAGAAATTTTTATAAACAAGAACAAACACAATTTTACAGGAGTTGGAAAACTACCTTATAAATATAGAATAAGATTAACAGAAGATGCAATACCGGTTGTTAAACAAGCCAGAAGAGTACCGGAAGTATTAAAACCAAAATTAAAACAAATATTAAATGAAATGGAAAAAAATGGAATAATTGAAAAAGTCACCAAACCAACTAATTGGGTTAATGATATAATCATAGTTGAAAAACAAAATGGGCCGTTAACAATATGCTTGAGTCCTTTAGATTTAAACAAGTATGTCAAGAGAGAATTCTATCAAATCCCGACAATCGAAGATTTAACTGCTAATTTAAGTGGAAGAAAAGTGTTTTCTGTATTTGATATGAAAGATGGATTTTATCAGATTAAACTTGAAAAACAGTCATCGTATTTATGTACATTTGCAACTTGCTGTGGAAGATTTAAATTTAATAGAATGCCATTCGGACTTAAATGCAGTCCTGAAGTATTCCAAAGAGAAAACATGAAATTGTTTGGAGATATTCCTGGTGTTCAAGTTTACTTTGATGATATTATAATAGCAGCCAGAAATGAACAAGAACATGATCAAATTGTTGAAAGAGTGATGCGGCGTGCCAGTGAATTTGTGTCAAATTTAATTCGAAGAAAACTCAATTTAAAGTAAATTGTGTTAAATATTTAGGATTTGTGCTCTGTGAAGAAGGTCTTAAGCCTGATTCAAATCAAGTGAAAGCTATTAATAAGATGAGAGAACCCAGTGATAAAAAATCTTTACAAAAATTTCTAGGTGTTATAACTTATTTACATAAATTCATTCCAAATATGTCAGTTGTGACTGAACCACTAAGAGAATTATTAAAAACAGGTGTACCGTGGCGTTGGCAGCGAGAACAGCAAGATGCTTTTGATAAATTGAAATTACTTATCAGTAGTGGGCCCACCTTAAAGTTTTTTGATCCACAACAACCAATAGTGATACAAACTGATGCAAGTCAGAGTGGAATAGGTGCTGTGTTATTACAAAATACACCACCTGTTGCATTTCTGTCAAGAGGATTGACCGACACGGAAAAGAAATACAGTATGATTGAAAAAGAACTGTTAGGAGTGTGTTATGCAGTAAGTAAGTGGCATCAATTCATATATGGTCACAATGTAATTATTGAAACAGACCATAAACCTTTGATTAATATTTATAAAAAAGATATACATAAGTCTACTGCACGTATTCAAAGACTTTTAATGAAATTATTAAAATACAAACTTGAATTACAATACAAGCCTGGGAGAGTTATGTATATTGCTGATTTCTTATCAAGACATTATCAACATAATACTGTTATTAATGCTGATTTTGATATGACTGATACTATACATACTGTAGCTTTACATGAATATTTGCCAATTTCTCAAAATAAAATATTGCAATTTCAACAAGAGACACCAAATGATCAAAATTTATCAAAAATTATGCATTACTGTGATCAAGGTTGGCCAAAACAAACAGATTTAAATCCCGTACAGAGAAAATTTTATACAATTAAAGATGATTTGTTAATAAAAGATGGTATAATTTTCTTTGATGATCGTGTACTTGTACCGAATGCATTTCAAAAAGAGATGTTGAATCAAATCCATGGTAAAGTACATTTGGGTATTCCTAAATGTAAGCAAGGAGATCGAAAATTGTTATATTGGCCAGACATGAATGTCATGATTGAAAATTTTGTAAGTAATTGTCTAGTTTATTATAAATTCAAAAGATCGAATGTTAAAAAACCATTAATTGATCATGAATTACCAGAATTGCCATTTTCCAAAATTGGTATTGATATTGCACAATGTGCTGGATCCAATTATCTGATTGTTGTCGATTATTCGTCAAAATGGCTAGATTTCTTACCAATTAATAGTAAATCAATTTCAGAAATTCAAACGAAACTTGTACAAGTTTTTTCTGTACATGGCGTCCCTAAAGAACTTGTATGTGACAATAATCCATTTAATAGTTTTGATTTCAAAAATTTTGCTAATAAACATATTATAGAACTAAAATTTATCAGTCCTTATCACCATCAGAGTAATGGTTTAGCAGAAAAGGGGGTAGGGATAGCAAAAAATATTATTAAAAAGTCAAAAGATCTTAATGATATGTATAATGCTTTGTTGGAATATCGTGTTTCACTCGTCGCTAATACTCAATATGCACCGTGTGAAATACTGATGTCTCGTTTACTAAGAACTAATTTACCAACAACAGTTGCTAATTTAAAACCGAAAATAGTTTATGATACGGCTTATCAACAAATGTTAGATAATAAAAAAAATTATTAAATCAAATTACGATAAATCCTCTAGAAGTAAAGAGCCATTCCACTCAGGTGATTGTGTATTGGTATATTACAATGAACTAATTGTATGATAATTTAGTTGGCTATAGAAAAATAGAGAAGTAGTTGGCTTATGAGTAGAGATAGGATTTGGCACCGTAGAGCGTGCCGGCCAAAATCTACTCTCCTAACAAATTCGAGTAGAGCGGAATGTTATTTTCTGTTTTAATCGAGTGTTTTCGTCGCTAACAAAACGAGTTGCTCTATAACGATAGCAGCAGAATGTTGAAAAACAGTAGACCATTTAAAATATCCGCATGATCGATCGACGTCATTCGTAAAACGCAGGCGTTTGATTGTACTGTAAATTTCAATGGAATGGGTTCCCCCTCCTGAATCCTCTTATAGTAACTCGTTTGGGTTAATAAACATATGATTTGTACGTAAAGAAATTTAAAATATTTTAATGTAATTTAATATTTTAATTATTATTTCAGATTATAATTTGTAAATAATAATGATTTTTCGTCTCCGATAGCTTACAACATACAAGAAGTTATTTAATTAGAATTATAGAACAACTACGCCAATGGTAGGTTCAACGCGTTGAAATACTTATGGCAAAACTGTAGATCCTAACACTACTTATGAGTCGTGGTGATAACAACAGTAGTTGTTGATAGTAAATAGAAAAAATAGTAGCAGAATTAATTATTATTTTTCTTTCAATTTAAATTTAATAAATAAATCACTACTTATATGAATTTATTCTACTAACATGGTAGCAGAGCGTGGTTCATATTGAAGTTAGTGGTTTTGAAATTATTTAATTTTGAAAGAAAAAATTTATTTAAAATTTTGTTGATAATAAAGTATTATGGCAAACAACATGTTTAATATTGAGAAACTAGATGAAAATGATTATGAAATATGGAAAGTCCAAATGAGAAGTGTGCTTATAACTCATGATTTGGATGAGACAATATCAAGTTCTTTTAAAATAGAAGATGCTGATGAAGAACAAAAATCAAATACAAACAAGAAAGATCAAAAAGCTTTAGCTTTTCTACTTCTGTGTATAAAACCTTCATTACTAGTTCATGTAAAGAACTGTAAGAGTGCCAAGGAGGCATGGGATACACTATCAAACGTGTTTCATTCGAGTGGACCTGCTCAGAAGGTTACATTATTTAAAAACTTATTAAATTTGAAATTAGTAGAGGGCAAAAGTGCTTATGAGCATGTAAATAAATTTACTCAAATTGTTGAGAAATTAAATGAATTAAAAATTCATTTGGAAGAAGAAATTTTATCGATTATAATGTTATGTAGTCTACCAAATACATATGAAAACTTCGTCGTAGCAATGGAAATTCGCGATGAATTACCGAAATTTGAGAATTTGAAAGTGAAAATATTAGAAGAAGAAAAAAGAAGAATAAATAAGAATAATGATGAAGTTGAAGAAAATGAACAAGTGTTGATTGTAAAAAATGACAAAAAGTATAAAATGAAGAAAAAACAAGTAAAATGTTTTAAATGTGGTAAAATTGGACACATATCAAAAAATTGCTATACAAAACAAGTAAATGAGAAAAATAAAGAAGACAAACAAACATTATATGCTGCTGCTATGTATACTCAAGAAAACAATAAAAATAAAAATAATTTATGGATACTTGATTCAGGTGCGACGACACACATGTGTCATGAAATTGATTTGTTTAAATCAATTGATAAAAATATAAATGAACCAATAATATTAGCAAATAATAAGAAAGTAAATTCTGAAGGAATTGGTACTGTTATATTAAATACTAAATTCGGAAAAATAGAATTAACTAATACATTGTATGTACCTGAATTAAAAACTAACTTGTTATCTGTAAGTAAGGCTACTAGTAAAGGTTGTACTGTCTTATTTAACAAAAACACTGCTACAATTAAAATGAATAATGGTAAAGTGGTATGTAAATTTTTCAAAAGAAATAATTTATATATGATATATGGCAAGCTAAATTTTGTAGCATTGTGTAAACAAAACAAAGAAAGATATCAAGATTTTAAAATTTGGCATAAGCGATTAGGTCATGTAAATTATGAATATATAAAACAAATGTTAAAAAATAATATATTACCTAAATTAAAAGGTAATAATAATATTGAGAAATGTAATATTTGTTTAAAATGTAAAATGACTTGTTTACCATTTCCGAAGCAAACAGAAAATAGAAGTAGTAGAATTCTTGAGTTAGTATATTCTGATTTATGTGGTCCAATGAGAAATGTTTCTGTTGGTGGTCATAAATATTTTATAACATTCATTGATGATTATACAAGATATTGTCACATATATTTCTTAAAAAGTAAGGATGAAGCATGAGAAATACTGACCAAAAATTGAAAACATTAAGAACTGATAATGGAACAGAATATATAAATAAAAATTTTCAAGATTATTTGGATTATCATAGAATTAATCGTCAATTGACAGCACCGTATACACCACAACAAAATAGAGTTGCTGAGAGAAAAAATAGAACATTAGTTGAAGCTGCAAGATGTATGTTACATGAATCTGGTTTAAAAAATAGTTTATGGGCTGAAGCAATAAATACAGCTGTTTATATTCAAAACATATTGCCAACAAAGCCAAATCAAGGCAAATCACCTTATGAATTATGGTATAAGAAAAAACCAGTGTTAAATCATTTGAGAATATTTGGTAGTAGAGCATTTGTGTTAAATAAAAAATGGAAAAATAAATTAGAACCAAAAGCAAATGAATTGATGATGGTAGGATATGATGGTAAAGCAAAAGCTTACAGATTATATAACAAGTTTAATGATAAAATGGTTGTCAGTCGTGATGTTGCTTTTATAGAAGAATTAAACAATGAAAATAATTCTTTATCTTATGATAATACAAATATTATATTTGAATGGCCTAATAATACTAATAATACCAATAATAATGAAGAAATAAATAAAGATAGAATGGTTGATGCAACAAAATATAATGAAAATGAAGACATTGATGATGTTATTGATAATCAATCATCTACAAATGTAGAAAATAAGGAAATTAGAATACTAAGGGGGAGAACGTGTATTATTCGAGATGGGAAAATTGGAAAACCAAAGAAGGTTAAAAATATACAACAATGTAATTTGTTGACTCAAACAAATCCAGAAATTCCATTGATTCCTGATGATGCTTTAGCTAGTGAGAACAAAGAAAAATGGTAGAAGGCAATGGTAGAAGAATATGATAATTTAATGAAGAATAGAACCTGGACATTAGTTGATCCTCCAACGAATAAAAATATTATTGGCAATAAATGGTTTTTTTCAATTAAAACAAATGTTTTTGGTGAAATAGAAAAGTATAAAGCAAGACTGGTAGCAAAAGGTTATTCCCAAAAATATGGTCATGATTATACCGAAACTTTTTCACCAGTTACAAGAAGTTCAACTATAAGAGTTTTGTTAGCACTTTGCGTTGAATATGGTTTACAATTACATCAAATTGACGTCAAAAACTGCTTATTTAAATGGAGATTTACATGAAGAAATTTATATGAAACAACCAGAAAAGTTTATTGTAAAAGGACAAGAAACTAAAGTATGCAAATTGAATAAAGCTTTGTATGGTTTAAAGCAAGCAGGTAGAGAATGGAATATAAAGTTAAATAATGAATTAATTAAATTGGGTTTTACAAAATGTCAATCAGACAATTGTGTTTATGTGAAAGGTAAAGATGATATGAAGATTATTTTGGTTGTTTATGTTGATGATATTTTAATTGCTACTAAAAATACAAATGATATTAATAAAATTAAAAGATCATTGAATGCAGTATTTGAAATTGTTGATAAAGGTCCAGCTAATTATATACTTGGTTTAGAAATTAATAGAAATGATAAAACTAATGTTATCGAACTAAGCCAATGTAAATATATTAAACAGTTATTGGAAGAATGGGGAATGAATGATGCTAAAGTAATAACAACCCCATTAGATGCAAATATCAAATTAAATCCTTGTACAGAAACAGATCATAAAGTAATTTATAGAGAAATATACCAGAAATTAATTGGTGAGTTATTATATTTAGCAAATTGGACAAGACCAGATATTATGTTTTCTGTAAATAAGTTATCTCAGTTTAATATCATGGCTCATAGTGAACATTTACAATATGCTAAAAGAATATTACGATATTTAAAAGGGACAATAGATTACAAATTGAAATTTAGAAAGACAAAGAAGCCATTAGAAGGTTATATAGATGCTGACTGGGCATCAGACAGATTTGATAGAAAAAGTTACACTGGGATTGTATTTAAATGTGCAGATTGTGCTGTAAGTTGGGAAGTGAAAAAACAACAGTGTGTAGCATTATCTAGTACTGAAGCAGAGTATATTGCATTGTCACAAGGATGTAAGGAATCAATTTATTTACAAAGATTAATAAAAGAGATTGGTTATGGAGAATTGGTAAAAGCACCAATAATATTATATAATGATAATATTAGTGCTCAACATTTGGTAAAAAATCCTATATTGCATAACAGAAGTAAACACATCGATATTAAATATCATTATATCCGAGAGTGTTATGAAAAAGGACTTATAACTGTCAATTATTTGTCAACAGAAAATATGATGGCAGATATATTAACGAAGAGTTTATTCAAAAATAAACATTAAATTTTGTAATTTGTTAGGATTTAGTTCATTGAGGGGGAGTATTGGTATATTACAATGAACTAATTGTATGATAATTTAGTTGGCTATAGAAAAATAGAGAAGTAGTTGGCTTATGAGTCGTGATGATAACAACAGTAGTTGTTGATAGTAAATAGAAAAAATAGTAGCAGAATTAATTATTATTTTTCTTTCAATTTAAATTTAATAAATAAATCACTACTTATATGAATTTATTCTACTAACATAGTGCTTATGTCCAAGATCAATTAAATAAAAAGTGGTTACCTGGAATTGTACTGGAGAAGACCTCTACTCCTAGATCATATAAAATTATTACTGAAAATGGTCGCTCTGTAAGAAATAGCAATGCTTTGAGAAAATCGAATGTGTAATCATACCTGATGTTGACATTGTAAATAATAATGTGGATAATAACAATATTAAGGAAGATAATGATAATAATAATAATAATAATAATCAAAAACAAGATGTAAACAGTCATGCCGCTAACGAGTATTCAGAAAATAAGTTAAACAATGATAACTGTCGTAGTAACAATCAAGGAAATGAATTAACAACTCGAAGTGGCAGGGTTGTGAAAAAACCAGTAAGACTCATTGAGAATTAGTTTGTTTTCGTATTTTCAATTTTGAAAATATTAAAAAAAAAAGAAATAAGGGAGATGTTAGGAATGACTAAGCGTCTCTATATTGTTTATAGATTACAGAGTCTCGTTCATACTGTTGACTAAGTAAGTTGTGTTTAAAATAAAATTAAAACTAAATTCATTGGTTTTATTGATAAAACCTAAACAAATTGAGAATACTGTACTAAATTTTTCTGGCTTGTCGATGGTTCATCTTCATTTTCTCTATCGTTTGATTCATTTGTTTTCTTTCTTTTAGACCTAGGACTATTATTCTCATCTTCATATTCTTTATCAAATCTTTTACCATCAAGCAATTTAAGTATTGCCGTCTCGACCTCCTTTCATTATTTCACTGAAAAATTTTGTTTTATATCCGGGATCTAGATAGGTGGAAATAGTATACAATAGTATATTACAATATAAGGTCAGAAAGTTAATCGTTGCAGAACGAGTGTGAACACGTTGCGGCACGAGCGAAGCGAGTGCTGCAACGTTCACACGAGTTCTGCAACGAAACTTTCTGACCGTGTATTGTATACTATTTTTTCTACGACAGTCCAAAATCGCGGAAAATAATTAAAAAAATGAAATAAAAACTAACTAATAAAATTTTTAATAATTATCAACCTACCATTGACTTTAAATGTAAGGAGAGTTACTATGACTACAGTATAAACAAGTGTCTATGTCAAAATTATGTTATAAAGACAATTTAATATATTTAAATTTGAACCGCGAGTGGCGCAGTGGTAAGCAAGTCGACATTCGAAACGGTTAGTCTTGGGTTCGAATCCCAAGTCAAGTACAATTTATGGAAAAATCCAAAATTGTACTTGAAAACAATTATTGTCGGAAAGGAACAAGTAGTGTGGAAAGTAGAGTGCGGAAAAGTTACTTTGCCGCACTAGTGCGGAAAGTTGGATTTTCCGCACTAGTGCGGTAAAGTGCCACTTTCAACACCGGTTTGGCTCATCGAAAGTAAGACATTCCGCACTGTCGTAGAAAAAACATTTTTCTGTTACAATTTAAACTCCAAGTAAATGTTTCCTTTAATATGTGTATATTAATTGAATATCAATTCAAGACAATTTTTACTAGAACACAAATTTTTTTTATTTATTTTTTTTCAAATCTGTTTTTTAGTTACCGTTACTAACTCAAAACTATTCACCAATGTGTACTTTGTTTTTTTTTTTTTAACACTTTCCCCCAAAGTACACGTTTATTAAACCCAAACGTTCTCTTAATTTTATAAATTTCATTTTTAACAGAGCTTTTGTTAAAATATCTGCCAACTGATTTTCACTTGCAACATGAACTATTTTAATTTCATTATTTTGATATTTTTCACGAATAAAGTGGTATCGTACCTCAATATGTTTTGATCTTTTATGAAATTCTGGATTTTTAATTAACTTAATTGCACTTAAATTATCAATATGCAAAATCGGTACTAACAATAGCTCTGTTATATCATTTAATAATCTTTTTAACCATATCATATCTTTAACTGCTTCACTTGCAGCTATATATTCAGCTTCTGTTGTTGAAACAGCAACACTTCTTTGTTTTTGACTTTGCCAAGTAATAGTTCCACCAGAATATTTACTTATAAACCCAGTTCTTGATTTTCTGCTTTTAATATCACCAGCAAAATCAGCATCAGAGTACACCTCTAATTCACCAGATTTATAACCATTTTTATAAAATATACCAATATCCATCGTACCTTTTATATATTTAAAAACACGCTTTACAGCAATCCAATCTGACAATAAGGGTTTATTAAAAGATTCAGATATTGTACTTATAGCATAAGCTATATCAGGTCGTGTTGCTATCATCAAATACATCAAACTACCAACACCTTCTCTAAATGGAGTACCTTCTTTTAAAGGTTCATTGTTTTCATTATAATTCTTTTCACAGGGAATTGCTACCCCTTTTGAATCATGCATATAAAATCGTTTTAATATTCTCCTGATATATGCAATTTGATCAATAAAAATTGAACCATCATCAAATCTCGTAATCTGAATACCAAGAAAATTATTCGTTGTTTCAATTCTAATTTTAAATTCATTACTCAATTTTCTAATAAACGATGAAATTTCTACAGAGTTACTTCCTACTACTAATCCATCATCAACATATATTATAACTAATAATTTTTGAATTTTTTTAATTTTTATAAATAAACATGGATCAGCTGTACTTCTTTTCAAATTTTCTTTGTTCAGAAAACTGACAAAACGTTTATTCCAACATCTTGGTGACTGTTTTAAACCATATAAGCTACGTATTAGCTTACATACTTTACCACTATTATCATTATAACCTTCTGGTTGTTTCATATATATATCTTCGTCAAGTTTGCCATACAAAAATGCAGTTTTTACATCAAATTGTACCAAATGGAGTTTTTCAGAAGCAGCCACACTTAAAACAGCACGCACAGTTTCAAATCGTACCACAGGACTAAATGTTTCTTCATAATCTATACCAGGTTTTTGTGAATACCCTCTTGCTACTAATCTTGCTTTATATCTTTGTGTTCCGTCTGGTTTTGTTTTTATACGTAAAACCCATTTATTTGAAATAATACTTTTATTTTGTGGCGATTCTACAAGCTCCCAAACTTCATTTTCTGCTAATGATTGCATTTCCTCATCCATAGCTTCTTTCCAGAGATGTGAATTACTGGATTTCATAGCTTCGTTATACGATTCAGGAACATCACATTCCATAAACATAACATAATCTGACAAATAACTTGGCAGTTTTATTTGTCGACGAGTTCTTGATTTTTCAATATTTTCTTCATCTTCTAATATTTTCCCTTCAACATGACTATTCATGTCATCTTCAGAAATATTTTCATTATTACTAGCAAGCACAACAGTATCATCTGATTTTGTTTGAATTGTTAATTGCATCATCTTCTGCACTGTCTCTTCCTGTTTAAATATAACATCACGACTGATAATAATTTTATTACCTTCTTGAAGCCATATTCTGTAACCATCTTTCTCCCCACAATATCCCACAAAACGACCTTTAATACTCTTTTTATCCCATTTACGACGTCGCTCTTTTGGAATATGTATATAACATTCAGTACCGAAAATTCGAAAATTTTTAATATCAGTATTTTCTTTATTAAACCACAATTCTATTGGTGTTTTATCTTTTTCGGATGAAATACCAGTTCGATTTAAAACATGCACAGCCGTGTTGACTGCTTCAGCCCACAAACTAATTGGCAAATTCTTGGTATGAAGCATCGAACGAGCACACTCCACTAATGTACGATTTTCTCTTTCAGCACCACCATTTTGTTCTGGTGTATACGGCATTGTTATTCTGAAATTAATACCTTTCATTTGTAAAATTCTTTTTATTTCATAATTGTCGAACTCTTTGCCACCATCAGTTAAAAATTCTTTTATTTTATGTTCAGCAACATCAGCTTCACGTAAGAAGATTTCCAAACATTGTATTACCTCACTTTTTGATTGAATAAAGAACACACGACGAAATTTTGAATAATCATCTTTAAAACATAGAAAATATCTTGAACCACCTACAGACTTTTCTTGCATAGGCCCACATACATCTGCATAAATAAGTTCACCTATTTTTGTTGGTCTGTATTTTCTATCATGAAAACTCAGTCTATGCTGTTTTCCAAATACACAACCTTCACAAAAGTCTTCATTTGTTTTACGTTCTATATTTATATTTCTTTGTTTCAAGAATTTTTCTACATGTTGCTTGTTCTGATGACACAGTCTCTCATGCCAAAGCTGTAGATTATCAACAGAAGTAATCATTAGAGCTTCCGCATTTTTCACTGGAATACACACTCTCATCTCCAACATGTATAGTCCTTTTGGTGTTCTTTTTCCATTAATTTTTACAACATTATCTTTTATTAAAATACAACCTTTTTGATCTGCTTTAAAAACATATCCCTTTTTAATTGTCTGACCAACAGAAAACAAATTCTTTCCAATCTCAGGAATATACCATATGCATTGATTGTATCACCATTTCCCATTTGAACTTTTCTTGGATTTTTAAACGTCTCATATGTTACGAAATAATTTTTATTACTTGTCATGTAAGTTGAAGCACCTGTATCTGCTAACCACATATTTTCTCCATTTATATCATAACCAAAACACACAAAAGCTTCACCTTCAGTTTTTTCTTCTTTTCTTGAATTTTTCTTAGGACAGTCTTTAATGAAATGTCCTGTTTTATGACATTTGAAACATTTCAACTGCGATCTTACTGGTTTTTTATCTTTCTTATATACTGGTTTATTATTTGATGTCAATTTTGCCATAAGTGCACTAGATTCGCTATGTTTGTTTGGTAATCTCATTTCTATTAATCTAAGACGTTCTATCAAATTATTTACAGTTCTTTCATCTACAGGAACAGATTCCCATACACTTTTAAATTCAAAATACTGTGATGGAAGTGTAGATATTATTCTACTCATAAGTAGTATTTCAGGCAATTCAGTTTGTGTAACTCTTTTTAATTCATCATTCAATTCACGAAAATTCGTTTGTAAATGTGCTACATGCACAGTTATACCGTCTGAATGATTATTATCAAAAGTAAAAAACTGTTCCATCAAACGATCAAGTCTTTGTCCAGAACTTTGTTCATAAACAGACAACAATTTTTCCCATATTGCTTTTGACGAATTACACGTAGTGGTCAATTCTAAATTTAAATCATTCAAACTCGATATTAGAATCAGTTGCGCTAACGAATCATTCTTCTCGAATTCTTTCAATTCCTTAATAAATGTTTCTTTCTTCACAACATCTTCTTCATCACTTGAGACAATTGGCTTTGCCTTTTCACCATTAACCACATTTATGACATCATTATGCCGCAATATTAATTCAACTTGTCGTTTCCATTTTGTCCAGTTATTTGCCCCTTCTAACTTTTCTATTTGCGTCTTGAAATCCATTTTAATCGATTCTTCTTCAAAATATATTTATATTACTCCTCAAACTAAGGATTCTTCAACATTTACTCAGTAACACAGTTACAACGGGTCTGGGCCCATAACCTGTTACAATTTAAACTCCAAGTAAATGTTTCCTTTAATATGTGTATATTAATTGAATATCAATTCAAGACAATTTTTACTAGAACACAAATTTTTTTTTATTTATTTTTTTTCAAATCTGTTTTTTAGTTACCGTTACTAACTCAAAACTATTCACCAATGTGTACTTTGTTTTTTTTTTTTTTAACATTTTCGTTATATCACTAAATCTAAAACTCATTTCAGCGAACAGTTTATCCACCACTCTTTGAAATTCTTCAGGGATATCATTTTTCGTTTTCTCTTTTTGCAATGTATTCAGTATAACTTGTATGAGTGGTATAATTGAGGAAATACAATTTTGAGAACTACTTAATTGCTTAGTAATTTCTTCAAAGGCTTTCCATATATTTACCAGTATTTCTATCTTTACCCAATCATCATAGGAAATCGTCGTGATTTGTTTTGTACTCAAGTACAAAACCAAAGAATCTCTAATTTTTAAAAAGCGCTCCCTCGTATAAAATGAGCTATTCCATCTGAATAAAAACGTAAATGACAATAAAGACCTTAATGACATTATACATATTTCACTATAGTTGATAAAAAAAATATTACCTGGTTGGACAGTTTAATCTTTCTGTTTGTATATTTCTCAGTTCTTATTGAGCAATCAAAGAATGATTGAAATGAGTTGCAATTTTCTTCAATTTTGAAATAAGTCGTTCTAGCCAATCCTGTGACTGTATAACGTTTTTAATGCAGCATTGAATCTGATGAATGCTGCAGTCTAAATTTTCAATGCCGGATAGCTGCAGTGCTTTTATCATATTTGTCACTCGATCACGTATCACACAATGAAGTGCTTGCTGTTTTATACCCCACTCTTGAAGTATAGATTGAATTTTAAGCGAAATTGCTTGCCCTGTTTGACGTTCTTCCATAACTTCACATTTTAAGATGATTTTCACCCTTTGGAAATCCTTATTTACACCATGGGCAGTCAAACTAAGTAATGAAATACCAGAACTTAATTCCGACCAGATATCAGTTGGGAATGATCGTTTGTCAAATTTTGATCACAGTTCTTTAATTTTATTTCCCACCTGAACGGATAAATTATCGCATACGAGTGTTGTAAAAAATTGCCGTCCTCTTAATTTATATCGTGGAAGAGCAGCATTTATTAATCGACGAAATCCAGCGCTGTCGATAAAATTAAAAGGTAAATCTTCTAGTGTAATCATTTCAGCGACCAAACGATCCATTTGTTGTGATTTTTGATGTAAAGAATCCCATAAATCATTTTTATTTAAACTGTCGTGTAACGATATTTGTTTTTTACTTGTATAATTCGAGAAGACACATCTTACTTTTCGAATTCTTTGAATTCTTCCGGATCCATCGATTTCAATTGACATTTTAACGCAGTTGTGGTACGTCCTTTTCGTGAATTTTCTTTTTCACACACTTTACGCTTAGCTGTAGAAGCACTTATGTCTATAAAATAGTTCCAAATTGGACTTATTTTTGGTTTCATCGTAACAGTTATTTACACTTTATAAAAATAAAACAATTCCAATAATTCACGAACAGTAACCGGTAATTATTAAGACTGAGACAAAAAACACCATAAAGAATAATAATTCGAATAAATTTTCATTTATTGTTGACTGTTCACTAGTAAATACGTACATATAAGAATATTTCTAAATTGGTCATGAAATAATCTCCTTCAAACCAAGAGTAACAATAAACAATCCCCCGACAGTCGTCACAGGGAAAATTCATTATTAAATTATTGATTACATAAAAAAAACAATGTTAGTGTTAGTTATAATATGCGATATCATGTCCCCAAATGACATATCATTATTGTTACCAAGGGATTTGTTTGTCCTAAAGACAATCTGCAAACATTTGCTACAAAATTCAGTAACAAACAACAAATGAATCCATTTGGCGTTAGGCAAATTCCTTTGTTTTAAAATATAGATAAAAGGGCCAGATTCCCATCAGAGATCACTTCTAATTTGTCAAGAAAGCCGTTAAAAAAAAAAACCATACAAACAGTCTTCTATAGGTCAGGTGGTAGTAACTTATATAGGCAAACGATTCTCCTATTTTTTGTTAACTTGGTAGTTTCAACGGCCGGTTCTTAGGTGGCGCTTTTGTCAAAAATAAATATACATGTGCGCGTAAATGTCATTATAATGACAATGACATTTCTCGATTCGAACAAAGAAACGAGTAATGTCACAAAATTCTAAATTTTATCTTGTTAATTTTGAGTAGAAACATTTAATATGAATAAATATCCCAATTATTACTAAAATTTAAGTGTATTAATATTAGTGATTATAGTATATTAATAGCAGTGTATTAATATTAGTGATTATAGTGCCTTATAGTGATTATTATTAAGTTGCTAAAACAAACGGTATTTTTTGAGGAAAATTTGTACACTATGGTAATGCAATTGCTGCTCTTAAAACTACCAGAAGCGTACTATTTTGGTGAATGTTGACGGCTATTCAAGATCTTTGGTGTATTTATTAAGTGTTGAAAGTAATATTTTGTAAGTTCCTAATATTTTAACTGTTTATATGTTTGTATTGTTTATATACATATGTTTGTGTTGTATTATTTGAATTTACATATAAATAAATTCGTTTGATTAAATTTTTCTAAGTTTCATTTTCCTGATAAGATAAAAATATAAAGATATGAATACCAATATGTATATTTATATGACGTCACTGACGTCATTCAAAATGCGATTTGTGCGCCACCTAAGAACCGGCCGTTGAACTAAAGCTGATAAAATGGAGGAGAAGGGGAATCATTTAACTATAGAAGATACACGGGTCTGGATATGACCAAGATGACGCCAAACTGTTATCAATCCTTTTCAATTTCACCACATAATGTAAATATTTCTAATAAATATAATATTCCATTTAAAATCAGAAAATAGGGCGCACCATTCTACATACCGGGGGTTAAAAGAACAACGAGAATATTCTCTACAGCTAATTCAGGTGGAAAAACCGGTATGTACAAAATTTCAAAAACTTCTATCAATTATACAGACTGATCCAGAATGACTGACGGTGACGTCAACATAATGCGTAGCCTTTTTATCAAAATTAATTTCCACTTGTTTCCTTTCAATGGCATTTGACGTTGGAATGCCATTTCACAAGTCGTCAGTGGCGTACAACATATTCTGATCGTATTGTCGTATTGTATTTTTTTTTGGTATTATTCGTTTTTTGAGCTATTTACAAATAAAAAACAATGTTCCTAGAACTAGTAAATTCTAAATACTTATTTGAAAATCGCAGGTTATGTTTAGATGATTTACAGCATAGGTTTACATTACGCCACTGATCTTAATATGTCACAATAAATGAAAAGCGGCAAAGATTTGTTTGACAGCGGTATAAGGAAAGCGGCACGTTCAGTCATTCTGGATCTCTCTATATAATCTCTTCTCTCTTTCTACAAAATTAAAATTTTCAGGAAATGTTAAATTCCTGAAAAACTATTAACACTAAACTATGTCATATTATCAAAGTCCTTTTCAATTTCATACAATGTAAATATATGCAAAAAAATAAATCATTCCATTTGAAATAAGAAAATATGACCATCATTGCAGCCAATGAGGTATATAGAGTGCGCATCTGGTCAAAAAACGTGTCCACGTATTGTGGCAGATATCTTGGATACGTCGATATGTTGGTGTCGTTTCAACAGGAACGACACCAATATAACGCCTTCCTTTTCTCAAGCTTTGGTCGACCAAAGCTTGAGAAAAGGAGGTCCCTATTGAACGACACTCATAAGTTAGAAAGAGTGAGGAATAACTGTCAAAATTTCCCCATATGAGGACCAAATTAATCTGATACAAGAATAGGGATGCGCACTCTAGGTACCTCATTCACTGTAGGTCAAATTTAACCAACAAAATGGTGATCAAAAGAATAGAGATAGAAACTCTATAGTTATGTCTTTTCAAGTTAAAGCTTCGAGCGCCCGTGCGGGCAAACGTCGTACTTTTTTCGACAGTGTCAATTAAATTCTGACAGACAAAGAAAACCACGGAATGGGTCAAATTTCTAGTAATACCAACCAAATTTAGTGTATTATTAATTTTGATTCACATCAGTTTTAGTGATTTTATTGTTTTCATGTTTTAGATTGCATAAGTTGATAAAAATCCCCCATATCGGCAAATTTCTTGCACGTTGACGCCTAATTGTTAACAATTGTGAATTTGATAAAACAATGATCAAATTACAAATTGCTTAGTTGTAAGTTTTCTACACATTTCTTGAATTTATTGTTCTGAAATTACATAATTGCAATCGAAATTATAAAACAGGTAAATATTATGTCTGATTCGTTGGAGAAGAAAATTTATAAACAAACAACTCTCAATTGTTTTCTAAAAGTTAAGGGAAACGTTGATCGTTTTGTAGAAGTGACGCGACGGAAAAATCGTCGAAGATCGTTAAATTGTCCAAAAATGAATGATAAAGGAAGTGACATTTTTAGTAATGTTAATGATGTTACACTATCATTTATTGGACAATTAAAATTAACGAAACCAAAATTGAAACAATCACTTTATTCCGATGATGAAGATGATGATAATCAGGCTTCTAATGGTTCTGTTGAGGTTAAGAAATCTCCGATAACATCAACCCCAAAAGTCGGACGAAAAAGGAAAAATGCAACAACAAGGTACGAGTTAATTTTGCACGAATTTTAAATAATTCCAGTTCATTTTAGTGCTGGATATTCTTCGGATTCTAATAACGATAATGATGGTGATCAGAATAATACAACTGCAAATTGTTCGTCATCAAAGGTTAAAATTAAAATATTGGATAATAAAATAATTAAATCGCCCAAAACTCCACATAAAAATACAGAAATTGAAGCAAAGAAGACTAAAATCAACTACCACGAGGTGCATGAGATGCAGGGCTTATTGAACGCTGTTGAAAATAACAACAATATCAAACATCTATTGACGGATGATGATAAAAAATTTAAAAACAAATTCCTTTCATTGGATCAAAAATATCAGTTTCTAATAATGAAACTATTCACATGGCAACCAATTTGGTATAATATTTTCAAATTTTCTGAACGTATCGGCTTATCTTTATCGAAACATGAAGTTAGAAGTTTGTATCGTAAATTACAAGAGGGATGTTTTGTACGTACAACCTGTACGGAAGAGGATGATCTGATGGGTCTATTAGAAAATTTGGATTTGAAAGATTTAAAAACTGTCAGTAAAAAGATGAATTTAAATAATGTACCTTTACGAAACAAAGCCAATATCATTCAGCAATTGATGGAGATTTCAACTAATCAAAGTACGTTATCCGGCAAAAAAATGGTAGACGTAATTAAAGATCATGTTAAAAAAAGAAATGGGATTTTGCGTAAAATTATCGAATGTATTCCGTAATTGCCTTTATAAATTGTTTCTTTTAAATACATTTACAAATCCGAATTTACATCAACCGCGCGATTATTTCAACAGTGTTGGATATTTGAATGTAAAATTCCCTGAATTTCACATTAATGAATATCAAATATTTTACACCGAATTAGAGTTTCGCACGTAATATTTTAATATTTTTGTCTATTCAATATATATTTGTTTTAATTATTAAATTTGTAGTTATATGGATGCAATTCAATGTGAATTAGACATGGAGAAAGCAGTCGAGAAGAAGAATGCGGCATTTTTATATCAACTCTGTTCTGATGCTTTCAATATTATAAAATCATCAACTAGGTGAAATGATAAAATGCTAATTAAAAAATAATTATAAATTATTTGTTATTTTGTAGATTGGTAGATGATTCACGTCCGCGTTATTTGAGACATTTATCCGGCTATTACAAATACATTTCGTTGATATCAAAATATTGCGATAAATTAATCACTCAGTATTATAATGATGTATTCAAATGGTTGCAATATTTCCTTTCGTTGGAAATCAAACATCATAAAAGAGCCTTTTGGTATATTAAATTATCGTTAATCTATTCAAAATATTTAAAGCAATATGAATCTGTAAGTGAACAGTCGTATTCTCTAACTTTGTATAGATTCGTTACCTTGACAATTCAGGGGATGAGGTTCTTGAGACAGAACTTCTTTCACACACTTTATAATTCTATCATACGTATGTATGCATACAGGGTGAGCCTAGAAATTCGTCTATTGGAAGTTATCCACCTGAACTATGGTTTGAAATATTTTTGTTTAATTAACCTCCGTTATAGGGGGTACTTTTACTCCAACTTTTTGAACTTGAAGGGGACTGATGATGTGACATACAGTCTAGCGTTAATTGTTTTCAGGAATTCTAGCTTTTGCTGAAAATTTTAATTTTGTAGTGTTTGTTTGAAAAATTCATATTTCAAAAATTATAGTTTGAATAATTGAAATCTGGAATTCTAATTGTATATCAATATTGTACTTCCTACCAAATTTTACAGAATTGAATAATCTTTGAACAGTTAGCGGAAACGATTTTTTCAAGTGTATACAAAATTTCGGGATCTTCCTTGAATTAAAACTTCTTATACTTTTAATATGCCAATTTCTTGGCTCACAATATAAGCAGTAGTCTCCAGCGTTGTCATGGTAACGAATCGCTCAAAAGTTACAGAATACCGATGATTTAATAATCAGTCGTATTCTGTAACTTTTTGACAATTCGTTACCAACCCAACGTTGTCAGCAGTCTCCTAGACTGGATCCATCTCCATTTCTATTACTTTGACCAATTACAATTGTTTCCAAATTTCTTCGATGACTATAACAGAGTCGGCAATGTTTCAAAATTATGGTTGACCAAATTAATAGAAATAATAGAATTAGATAGAACGTTGTCATGGTAACGCGAATTTACCAAAAATTCCAGAATGCGATTGATGGGTTTATTTTGTAAATATTTCAGGCGGCTGTATTGATAATCGAAGCATTAAAACAAGAATTCACCGATGTCCAATTACACGAAATAGCCAAAAGAGGCCGTAATTTACATAAGAAAACCTTCAAAGTGCCCCAATTATTTTTAGATAAAATCGTTGATCTGTCACCACAATTGTGTGATGATCACCAATGGCCTTCTCGAACGATTGAAAGACGTTCGATGATTTCGTAATGGATTCGATTTTATTGAAATTTTTAATTTTATTAAATTTGTTGTTTCTCTAGAACTGAATCAGGCAGGAAACGGAAATACGTTGAATACGATGGTAATGGTGATAAACAATATTCACAAGTTGAACAAGTTGCTATTGAACATTATCAATTTCAAGGATATACGGATGCTATACATTCTGAAAATAATTTAATGTGTGCCTTATTTAATTTATTCTTTTGGGATATAATTTATGATCATTCCATTACTGGTGTTTTAATATCGAAAGTACAAATGTGGCCACTAGATTTCTATACACCATATTTTTATGTAAATCGTAAAGAATTGATAGATCAACGTTTAAATCAAATATCGACTGAATGGACACAACAGGAATTTATCGAATTTGTTGAAAATAAGTTCAATCATCATTCACATGAAACATCAATTTGTTGTATTGATAAATTTATTAAAAATACGGAAATATTGAATGAGATCCTTTCATGTATTGATCGACAATTATTGATGCAGATTTTTAAGCGACTGGTAACGAATTTCAGTCAGTACAGCAGTGGCTTTCCTGATTTGTTCGTTTGGAGTTTGTCTGAGAAAAAGGTTTGTAGATTACTTTGAAATTTTCATGCAGTTTTCCAATTTTGGTTTGTAGTGTAAATTCGTTGAAGTTAAAGGTAAAAACGATAAGCTTTCAGTCAAACAGGAATTGTGGTTGAAACATTTGATTGATAGTGGAGCTGAGGTTGAAATCTGTCATGTGCATTGTAAGTTTATTTCGGCACTAATTTTTTTATTTGTTTTAATTTGTTTGATTGACAAACATTTCAGCTACAGGATCTAAGAAGAAAGTTGGCTAAGGACATAGATTTGATATATTCATATTGATATTTTTTTAACAAATTAATATTTTTGTATCTTCAATGTTTAATTAATTATGTTTCAAGTTCAATAATAGCGCAAGTTTTAAACACATGTTTTAATTTTCCTGGTATAAATTGAAATAAATTTAAAATTGCTGCTATAAAATCTGAATTTGTCAATTACTATATAGCGCCCCCGGAACTATGGATCTACTATACTATACAGTATGACTTAGGCATCAATTATACAGGCTGAACCTATTAAAAGTTTAAAAAATTCTGAAGCACCTTTTTTTCACCTGAACTGCTTCTAGAATGTATTTTCGTTGTCCTATCAACCCCTAATGTACAGGGTAGTGTACCCTACTTTCTTATTTTAAATGGAACTGTATATATTTTATTGCATATTTAGATTCTAAAATGAAAATGAAGAGGACTTTGATAACACGATCTATGGTCCAGCATTAGTGGTTTTCTCAGGAATTTTGTCTTGTTCTGAAAATTTTAATTCTGCTATGGGAAAAAATTCATATCTTTGAAAATATTGTTGCTAGACAATCCAAACTACGCCAAATAGTATAGAATTGAATTATCTTTGAATGTTTAGCTGAAATCAATTTTTCTTTCAGCCGCTTTTCAAAGTGTAATATCTTTCTTATTTTAAAGGAAACATATTTTCCGTATTTAGATTAAAAGAGAAAAAACATTCGAAATTAGCATTCCCTATACTTATCTGTAATGATTTTTCAATTATTTAAGATTTTCAATTCCAACTAATTTTTCCCCTGAATACAGAAGATAGTGGGCAGTAAGACAATTTTCTATTTATTGGGTGTGTGAATATGACTCCGACCTCATCAGTTGATTGGCTCGTATACCTGGTTACGCACATACATTTACCTGGCAATATTTATATTTGAAAGTACTTGGAATTAGCTATTGAAAACAGTCTAAGATATACGATTGAAGGTTAAGCAGCAAATAATTTTTGCGCATTGAAAATGTCGAGTTTTATCCCAAATAAACAGCATTTGCTGGAAGTTTTATTGCACTATTTTGTTGCAAAGAAAACTGCAGCAGAAACCTATCGTTTGCTTGTGGATATTTACGGTGATCATGCTCCATCAAATACAACTTGCAAGGAATGGTTTCAACGATTTAAAAATGGTGATTTTGACATTAAAGACAAAGAACATGGAAGAGCGCCCAAAAAAATTTGAAGACGCTGAACTGCAAGAATTACTGGCTGAAGATTGTTGTCAAACACAATCAGAATTGGCAGCATCATTGAATGTCGATCGATCAACTGTTTGCAAAACGTTTACAAGTAATGGGAGTGGTTCAAAAAGTTTGTTTCTGGGTTTCACATAAATTGAAAGAACGTCGGAAAACCATCTGTGAAATGCTGCTTCAAAGATAGGAAAGAAAAGGTTTTTTCCATCGAATAATCACTGGGAATGAAAAATGGATATATTATGAGAATCCAAAACGCAAAAATTTTTGGGTGAAACCAGGTGAAGTCCGCCCATCGCAGCCTAAGAAAAATATCCATTGTGTCAAGGTTATGCTCTGCATTTGGTGGGACCAGAAAGGTATCGTGTATCATGAGTTGCTGAAACCATCTGAAACTATCACTGGCGATGTTTATCGGAGACAACTAATGCGTTTTGAAGGTAGCAATAAAAGAAAAACGAATGGGCGGAAAGGCACAAAAAATAATTTTACAACATGACAACGCTAAACTCCATATTGCAAATGTTGTGAAAACATATTTAAATGGACAGAACTGGAAAGTGCTACCCCACGCGCCATATTCGCCTGACAGCTCCTTTGGATTACCACTTATTCCGGACGATGCAGTCAAATCTTACGGAAGAGCAATTTAACTCTCATGAAGATATCAAAATTTGGCTAGTCACTTGGATTGCTTCGAAAGATCAGGACGTTTTCAAGCGTGGAATCCGTAAATTGCCTAAAAGATGGGCGAAGGTTGTAGCTTCAGATGGAGCATACTTTGATTAAACAATTCTTTTATTTCCTAAACAAACCAATGTGTTTTATTTTTACAAAAAAGGTCGGAGTCATATTCACACACACAATATTTGTTACAACTGATGTCCAAATAATTAATTTTTTGATTCTTTAAATTAAAAATAATAGAGATTGATAATTAAATTTAAATTGATTAGATTTTTTTTCTCATGTAAAAATTTGCTGAAATGGCTAAAAAAAAATTAAATCATCAATTTTCTAACAAGTAAACTACACTAATTGAAAGTCGAAACTCCCGCTTTTGAAGATTTTTGTTATACTGATGTACCTATGCACATCTTGTTATACTGATTAGCTTTGATTGTTTTTCGTTCTATACTTTTTCAACTTCAAATTGGGACTAATCAACTTCAAAATGGAACCAAATAACTCCAAATTGAAAAAAAAATTAAATTCACAAAAGAATCATTTTAATGAATGACGTTTTTATTGAAAAATAGGAAATAACAATATTACCATAAATTAAGATACTCAATACACAAAAATTTTTCTTAATAAAAAGTCATATTATTCACTAGTTCAATTTTGAAGTTAATTAGTCCCAATTTGAAGTTGAAAAGAAATAGAGATTTTTCAATCTGAAGATGGGTTTAAACCGGAAACAGCTGTAATCAATTTTTTCTTTATTTTTATTTTATTAAATAATTTTTAAGTGAGACTTACAGTTTTCATTTATTTCTTAATTTGAAATATATTTGAAGTTATAAGGATAGTCAATTGAATAGTAAAATTAAGTAAAACCAAATTGTCAAATCGCACCTAATTGTTAACACACAATTATTAACCGGCCGGGTCACAACTCGGAAAAAAGTAGAAGTTTCGATACACGATTTCTCTTTCATTTTTTAATCAAAACTCAAATTTTTGAGCTCACTTTTAAAGAGTAATTCAAGTTGTATCAAAAATACTTCGTATCTTTTAAAAAATATCGAGGAAATTTTGAGTTATGAATGAAAAAACTAGAAGCCTGTTTTTTCTTTATTTTCCCACATAATTCAGCCAATATTAATTTGTTTACAATGAGTATAATATCTATTGATACCAAATTGAAAGCGCTTTCCAAATTTCAGAAAAATTTTCCGATTGGTTCAGTAGTTTTCTGGAAAAATTCAAAAAAAGAATTCAATTAGAAGATAAAGGGTTGAGTGTTGCATTTTCTGAAAACTAATACAACGGCAGAGATCCTTAGTAGAAGGAAAAATCCCAGTTTTGAAAGTTCGAACAATTTCCCTCTGATTTGAGGGAAATTCGTTAACCATTTTTACTTGTTAAACATAATTGTTTTGCACCAGGTTTTTTCAGATTATATGAGATTCTTTAAAGTTTAAAACTATGCAACTGATCTTGAGAAATTAGCTGTCAAAATTGCCTATACACACAATACTTATAGAAAATAAGGCTTTTTTTCATGTATGCATATCAATGAGGTATATAGAGTGCGCATCCCCTATACTTGTATAAGACCATGGTCCTCATATGGGGAAATTTTGACAGTTAGTCCTCACTCTCTCTAACTTAAGAGTGTGTCGTTCAATAGGGACCTCCTTTTCTCAAGCCTTGATCGATCTTGGCTTGAGAAAAGGAAGGCGATATGTTGGTGTCGTTTCTGTTAAAACGACACCGACATATCGACGTATCCAAGATGTCTGCCACCATACGTGGACACGTTTTTTGACCGGATGCCCACTCTAGATAACTCATTGATGCATATACATAACTACAGTAATAAAAAGCACCTATATTCTGATTTTTCTTATACGGAAGAAATAATGACAACCTCTTTTGTACTTCTATTTATTTTTTCATTTTTCGTATTTGCACCCTAATATTTAAGAGCCACTACCCAACTAACTAGTGACGCCCTCTTTCTGAGCCTTTTGAATTAGTAAGGTTGTTTTCCACTAAACTTTTCCATGAAAATAAATCCAATTTTCTGACAAGAGAGAATAATTGTAAACCATAAAAGATCGTGTATAATCTGAAAAAAACCTGGTGCAAAACATTTATTCTCGTATTTACACAGACAAGAATGTTCAGTTGATAATAGTAATAATAAAAATTCCGATTTAAATCGATTCCTAATTATAATATTGCTAAAATAAATTAGGATCGATTTAAATTTGAATTTTTATTAGTATATTATCAAAAACAATTATGTTTGACGAAAGAATTTCCCTAAAATCAAAGGAAAATTCTTCGAATTCTCAAAACTTTGATTTTTTCTTCCATTAAGCATTTAGGCCCATATATTAACTTTCAGAAAATTCGACATTCAATTTTCTATCTTTTAAAGTGCACCTGAATACAGTTTTATTGAACCGATCGGAAAATTTCTCATTGATTTGAAAAGCATCTTTAATTTGTTATCGAAGGGTCTCTATTCATTGTAAGCAAATTAATATTAGCTAAATTATGAGGAAAAATTGGGAAAAATCATGCTTCTAGATTCTCATTTATAGCTCAGAATTTCCACGACACTTTTTCAAAAGATATGGAGTGTTTTTTATGCAGCTTGAAATGCTCTTTAAAATGAGCCCAACTGCTAAAGTTTGGAGTGAGAAATGAAAGAGGAATCATTTACCAAAGATTCTACACTTTCTTCCGAGTTGTAACTCGACCACTTATCTCTTTCTGTGTCCTTTTCTGGGGAGGATTTCAGTTCAAATGTAACCTTTAACTAATTTGAATTATGATTCATTTGTACAAATTCGACTAATTTACCATTTACACGCTATATCTAAATAATGAATAATGAATCAAATAAAGTTTGTAAAAGAAAAGTATGCATAATATTTTATTATAAAACGAATATCAGAAAATGCTATTTCTTATTATAATTTATTTGCTAACAACCATTTATCCATGACCACGTGTTACCACTGCAATATCTTGGATATGTTTGTCCACGCTTTAAAACCATTTCCAGAGAGACGTTGATGTTCATTAAAGATAGTGCGTACACATCTGGCATCATCAGCGATATTATCATCATGGAAATCGGAACAACGAGCATTGCAGCCACCACCTGGTGCACCACTAGTTGAACACCAATAAATTTGACTAATTTGGAAAATGCCATGATCACCTGTTTGGGTGTTCAATGCATTTGTATCGAAATGTGATTCAAAATTCACAATACACGTCCATACAGGGATTTGATTTTCAGGGAAACCATATTGTCGTAACGTTCTCACAAATTCACAACGATCAAATACTTTTCCATCACTTCCAATTGTCGACGATAAACAATACTACAGATGTTACAAGAAGTACCACGGGTAAATTTTTCGAAAAACTCTTCATGATTGCTTGATTAGCAACTTTCAATGTCGGGTTACTTTCTGAATGAAGATTGCAAGAGCTGTTGGTTTTTATATCAAATTTTTATCAGTGGATTTCAAGTGGTAAATTCTGTTGTAGATTCACTTAAAAAGAAGTCATAAAAGACCTGAACTGGGTTTGTCCGTACGTGTGGCATGCGGCTAGGTTATTCAGGTTCTACGACATCAAATTTTTCCCATAAACAATTCGTACTGTCATTTAATTGGAAGTTCCCACAGTGTCATTTGATTACGATCAAATTTATCAAATTGATAAAATTGAAATGCACAACATACGTATAGTTTAAATGAATCTTTATTTAAAAATCTACTATACTGGCGAACTAAATTAGAAACATGTTTGTCCTAGCGTAAATTTCGAGACAACTTAACCTTAAAAATGCTGTATTTTCGTATTTATTTCATTTCAGTTTGCAATTATTAACAATAAAATGGCATAAAAGAAGCGAACAAACTTGCATTGTAATTATCGTTGTTATGTCTACTGGATCAGTTCTCGACAATGAGTGTTTATTCAATTAACGTTTATAAAACTCGGTGAATACGTGTTTAGAAAACGTTATACGAGACTGGGAGCATGAAAATGAATAAGTTTTTTCAAATATCAGTTGCATAACTTTAAAGTCGATTCAATCGTCTAAACACTGAAAAAAAACCTAGTGAAAATGGCTACTCAATTTCCCCATGATTTGCCCCGAATTTTCAAAAATTTGAAATTTGGCCAACGCAGCCACACTTTCCCATGTATAGGCTTTCCAAAAATGTGACATTTAATTCTCTGTTTGAAATTTAAATGTAAATTTTGTGGAAAACTACCGGGTCAATTTAGAAATTTCTGGGACATCTGGAAAGCACTTTCAATTTGCTTTCGAATAAACCTAAAATTACAGGGAAAATTGAAAAAGGCACATGCTTCTAGATTTTCATCTATAACACTATATTTTCACAACATTTTCCAAAAGATATGGAATTTCTCATTTCACTCTCCATGAATTCTACATGATGGAACAATGAAAAAGTTCTCCTTCAGGTAATTAAATTAAAAATAAAGTAATTAAAAAAATGATGGCTTCAATGCTCGTCGACAGTAATTGATCGGGTCACAAATAAATAATAAAAAAAAATTACTAGTCTCTACGTTTTTTGAAATATTTAAAGAATTGCAAGACAAACGAAAAAAGACAGAAGAGAAAGAAATGCATTTTTAACTAATTTATTTACTGTAGAATTCATGGCACTCGTTCGACAAGTTGTATAAAAATATATGTAGATAAAAGTAAGCAGTACAAGCGTTACTTTTGTGTATTGACAGAATTGGAAGTGAAATGTTTCAATAATGTCAAACAATCATCCAGTATATTTAAGTTTTAATTAATGATTCATCGATGACTACTTGCCGGTTTGTCCATTCTTGAGGTTAATGCATTCCTATGTGGTTTGAATTCTTCCCACACAAAAATGTGGTTTTAATTTGATTGTAGCTTCTTAAGTGAGATAGTTAGGAATAATATTGCTACTGTTAAATCTAGAGGTTGGAGTAAGAGAATGGTTCATTGAAAATATAAAATCTTCTAATTGATGGAAATTTGCAAAATTTGGTTTAAAGAGATTTCTTCATCTGAACTATCTTTACTAAATAGTTTTTTTTTCTTTGTGTTCTGTGGTGAAATTGAACGGAACATTAGTAATTGTTTTTCAGATATTTTGACTTTTCATCAAACTGTACCTTTTAAACCTATCGATTAAAAAGTTCTTATTGTAGACATTTTTTACTATTGAAAGTCTGAAATTTGGAACTGAAATTATACAGACTATTGTTACAAATTGCTATCGTAGTATTGGAATATATATAGAAACGCCATAAATATTTCCATAAGCCAGCTTATCTGAATTGTTATTAACTCTACGATCTGGTACCTGTCACCTTCTGTTAGGAGTTTGTTGTTGTGAATGTGAAAAGGGAATATCAGAAGGAGCAACGAGTCCTAACTCTTTGTGTTCAAAACTTAAGGCCCCGGATCAGCGAGAAGGTCATTTTCAAAACAAAAATTTTCGTGCATTTTCCAATGGATTTCGATGATCTAAACGGCATTTGAAAGAGCATTTCTTCGTTGTTGTCGTGATATATCAGGTTTTTGGAAATTCGAACGTGGTCCGGAGTTATAAAAGAAAAACCGGAAGCATGTTTTTTTTATATTTTCGTTCATAACTCTGTTAATATAGCTTATTTTTGAATGAATTTCACACAGAATGTATAAAATTAAAAGCGCTTTCCAATTATGATATTTTCCGATCGCATTGTTAGTTTTTCGGGAAATTTATGAAAAACGAATTGTTGTTGTTGTTATGAGTGGCTTACTTCATCTAGTACCGGATAGAGGGCCTCATCATAATTACAGATTGCTTTATCAAATATCCGGGGCGAGCACTTTACATATTTGCAATGTTGTCAAACCTCTCTTTTATGATTTAAAAACCACACCTTCGGTTTTTTATAAATAGATGGCCACCTATTTGTGTTTTTTTTTTTGTTAGAATTGTTTTTTTTTTAGAATTTTTTATTTATTATTTTATTTTGTTTTGAGAATATATATTTTAATTTTTAATAAAATTTTCTTCGCTCCCCCTCTAATCCTTACACGATAATTACAATCCCTTATAATAAATATTAATATAGTTCCGCCTAATAAAATCTTAAAAAAAATCAATTTATTCTTTTTTTTAACCCTATCTATCTATCTATTTCTTTACCCAATAAATGGTGCGATAATGCCATTTCTTTTTCATTATTGAATGTTTGGGTTTTTAATTTTTGGCAATTATCAGTATTTATTCCAGGTTTTCAACGCAGTTACGGTCATATATTCATCTTACTTGTTTGAGGGATTTTATTTTTCTCTTTTTTTAAAAAAAAAGACATTCTAAACAAGTAGGGACGTCTAATATTTCTATTTTCAATCAAAAGAAAAAAGCTTATAAATACTCGAAATTTTATAAACACAAATAGGTGGCCATCTATTTATAAAAAAAACCGAAGGTGTGGTTTTAAATCATAAAAGAGAGGTTTGACAACATTGCAAATCTGTAAGGTGCTCGCCCCGGATATTTGATAAAGCAATCTGTAATTATGATGAGGCCCTCTATCCGGTACTAGATGAAGTAAGCCACTCATAACAACAACAACAATTCGTTTTTCATAAATTTCCCGAAAAACTAACAATGCGATCGGAAAATATCATAATTGGAAAGCGCTTTTAATTTTATACATTCTGTGTGAAATTCATTCAAAAATAAGCTATATTAACAGAGTTATGAACGAAAATATAAAAAAACATGCTTCCGGTTTTTCTTTTATAACTCCGGACCACGTTCGAATTTCCAAAAACCTGATATATCACGACAACAACGAAGAAATGCTCTTTCAAATGCCGTTTAGATCATCGAAATCCATTGGAAAATGCACGAAAATTTTTGTTTTGAAAATGACCTTCTCGCTGATCCGGGGCCTTAACGATTTATTCATTCAACAATTAAGATTAAAGAATTGAAAAAAAAGAGGTTCGTACAATAGCAACGAAATTGAACTGTAATAAAACACGTCTACACTTTAGCACGGTTGTTGTAGAAGAGCGCGGTAGCCGGCGCGACCGCGTGGTCGCCCTGCGCTGCGCAGAAGATGCCTGCTCCACGTGAGCGGATGTTGCCAAGTTTGTCTTTGAATCTACCGGAGGCTGTCGCCACACTTCTATTATCCATCTATAGATTTCTTAAATTTTTTATATGAACTAAACTATAGTTTGTAATATGCATAAAAAAATTTGAAACGGGCCGAATCTAAGAACCGGCCTAATAACTTCCCCGACACATTCCGGATTGTTAATCATGAATTAGAAAAATAAATTAAAGACAAGTATCAGAAGTCGACAATTAATGCACGAGTCCAAATTTAAAAAAAAACTAACTTACTATAAAAATCAAAATCGGGAATCAAGAGCCGTGGCTATCTCACCATCACTGAAAAATTCAATGAGGAACCAGCACCTTGTCAACCAAAACTCTGTTCACTGATTGGTGGTTCCACACACACTTTTCAGTTCAACTTTCTTATAAACTCGATACACGATTCAGTTGCAAAATTTTGACTGAACCACAGAACTGTCATTTCAAAATTTTGCAATTAAATTTTCTATGGCAACCGATCCCTTATAGAAGGCGGCAAATTTGAATTGGTTGACTAGACTATTTTGCCAATTTTGTGCTCTTATTTAAAAAAAGAAAAGAACATCGCACATGATGGATATCGTTTCAAACATAAAAGCATATGCCCTTTCGATTGGTGATATCAAATTAATATGTTATCTTAATTTTTTTTTAAACAACCCCCTCCCCCTTTCACCCCCGTGGTCCGATTGGCACCAAAAACTAATCAACTCGAGCGGCCACCAAATAGTTTGTGCTGGTCAAATTTGAACTCAATCGGTTAAACCGTTTTTGAGTAATCGTTGGAGAAACGACACCGCTTGAATTTTCTTAATAAAGGAGTAAAATTTGGACATTGTTTATATAAGACTTTCTTCTTAAAATTCCATCTACTTTCCAATCTAAAAGTTTGTCAACGAGCTAATGAATCACCCTGTATTTGCAATGAAGCATTCTCTTACTCCAACCTCTAGATTTAACAGTAGCAATATTATTCCTAACTATCTCACTTAAGAAGCTACAATCAAATTAAAAACACATTTTTGTGTGGGAAGAATTCAAACTACATAGGAATGCATTAACCACAAGAATGGACAAACCGGCAAGTGGTCATCGATGAATCATTAATTAAAACTTAAATATACTGGATGATTGTTTGACATTATTGAAACATTTCACTTCCAATTCTGTCAATACACAAAAATGACGCTTGTACTGCCTACTTTTATCTACATTAATTTTTATACAGGGTGATCCAGAATAACTGAACGTGCCGCTTTCCTCATACCGCTGTCAAACAAATTTTTGCCGCGTTTTATTTATTCTAACACATATTAAGGTCAGTGGCGTACTGTAAACCTATGCTGTAAGCCGTCTAAACATAACCTGCGATTTTCAAATAAATATTTAGAATTTACTAGTCCTAGGAACACTGTTTTTTATTTGTAAATAGCTCAAAAACGAATAATACAAAAAAAATACAATACGACAATACGATCAGAATACGTTGTACGCCACTGACGACTTGTGAAATGTCACTCAAACGTCAAATGTCATTGAAAGGAAACAAGTGGAAATTAATTTTGATAAAATGGCTATGCATTATGCTGACGTCACCTTCAGTCATTCTGGATCATCCTGTACAATTTGTCGAACGAGTGCCATGAATTCGACAGTAAATAAATTAGTTAAAAATGCATTTCTTTTTCTTCTGTCTTTTTTCGTTTTTGATATTTAATATTTGTTGAAGCAATTTAATTTATCTCTTGCTATTCTTTAAATATTTCAGAAAACGTAGACTAGTAATTTTTTATTTTTCTATTATTTATTTCTGACCCGATCAATTACTGTCGAGGAGCATTGAGGCTATCATTGTTCCATCATGTAGAAATCTTGGAGAGTTAAATGAGAAACTCCTTAAGGGGAAGGACTTGTACTGGGAAAAACGTGTAAAGTCTTGACGAACGATTTTTTGTTCACTTTTTAATGAAAATTTAAGTTCTTTGGCTTGTTTTAAAAGAGAATTTCAAGATGATTAAGAAAAGTTCCATATCTTTTTGGAAAATGTTGTGAAAAGAGCTTCCCAGATGTCCCAGAAATTTCTAAGACCCGGTAGTTTTCCACAAAATTTACATTTAAATTTCAAACAGAGAATTAAATGTCACATTGAATTCAGGGCAAATCATGGGGAATTTGAGTAGCCATTTTCATTCGGTTTTCTTCAGTGTTTAGACGATTTTATCGACTTTAAAATTATGCCACTGGTATTTGAAAAACATTCATTTTCATGTTCCAAGTCTAGTATAACGTTTTCTAAACACGTATTCACCGAGTTTTATAAACGTTAATTGAATAAACACTCATTGTCGAGAACTGATCCAATAGACATAACAATGATAATTACAATGCAAGTTTGTTCGCTTCTTTTATGCCATTTTATTGTTAGTAATTGCAAACTGAAATGAAATAAATACAAAAAATACAGCATTTTTAAGGTTAAGTTGTCTCGAAATTTACGCTAGGACAAACATGTTTCTAATTTAGTTCGCCAGTATAGTAGATTTTTAAATAAAGATTCATTTAAAACTATACGTATGTTGTGCATTTCAATTTTATCAATTTGATAAATTTGATCGTATTCAAATTACACTGTGGGAACTTCCAATTAAATGCCAATACGAATTGTTTATGGGAAAAATTTGATGTCGTAGAACCTGAATAACCTAGCCGCATGCCACACGTACGGACAAACCCAGTTCAGGTCTTTTATGACTTCTTTTTAAGTGAATCTACAACAGAATCTACCACTTGAAATCCACTGATAAAAATTTGATATAAAAACCAACAGCTCTTGCCATCTTCACTCAGAAAGTAACCCGACATTGAAAGTTGCCAATCAAGCAATCATGAAGTGTTTTTCGAAAAACTTACCCGTGGTACTTCTTGTAACATCTGTAGTACTGTTATCGTCGACAATTGGAAGTGATGGAAAAGTATTTGATCGTTGTGAATTTGTGAGAACGTTACGACAATATGGTTTCCCTGAAAATCAAATCCCTGTATGGACGTGTATTGTGAATTTTGAATCACATTTCGATACAAAATGCATTGAACACTCAAACAGGTGATCATGGCATTTTCCAAATTAGTCAAATTTATTGGTGTTCAACTAGTGGTGCACCAGGTGGTGGCTGCAATGCTCGTTGTTCCGATTTCCATGATGATAATATCGCTGATGATGCCAGATGTGTACGCACTATCTTTAATGAACATCAACGTCTCTCTGGAAATGGCTTTAATGCGTGGACAACATATCCAAGATATTGCAGTGGTAACACGTGGTCATGGATAAATGGTTGTTAGCAAATAAATTATAATAAGAAATAGCATTTTCTGATATTCGTTTTATAATAAAATATTATGCATACTTTTCTTTTACAAACTTTATTTGATTCATTATTCATTATTTAGATATAGCGTGTAAATGGTATATTAGTCGAATTTGTACAAATGAATCATAATTCAAATTAGTTAAAGGTTACATTTGAACTGAAATTTTCGTCAGAAAAGGACACAGAAGGAGATAAGTGGTCGAGTTACAACTCGGAAGAAAGAGTAGAATCTTTGGTAAATGATTCCTCTTTCATTTCTCACTCCAAACTTTAGCAGTTGGGCTCATTTTAAAGAGCATTTCAAGCTGCATAAAAAAACACTCCATATCTTTTGAAAAGTGTCGTGGAAATTCTGAGCTATAAATGAGAATCTAGAAGCATGATTTTTCCCAATTTTTCCTCATAATTTAACTAATATTAATTTGCTTACAATGAATAGAGACCCTTCGATAACAAATTGAAGATGCTTTTCAAATCAATGAGAAATTTTCCGATCGGTTCAATAAACTGTAATTCAGGTGCACTTTAAAAGATAGAAAATTGAATGTCGAATTTTCTGAAAGTTAATATATGGGCCCTAAATGCTTAATGGAAAAAAAATCAAAGTTTTGAGAATTCGAAGAATTTTCCTTTGATTTTAGGGAAATTCTTTCGTCAAACATAGTTGTTTTGATAATATACAAACAAAAATTCAAATTTAAATCGATCCTAATTTATTTTAGCAATATTATTATTAGGGATCAATTTAAATCGGAATTTTTATTATTACTATTATCAAAAAAACATTCTTGTCTGTATAACTACGAGAATAAATGCTTTGCACCAGGCTTTTTTTCAGATTATACACGATCTTTTATGGTTTACAATTATGCTTTTCTTGTCAGAAAATTGGATTTATTTTCATGGAAAAATTGAGAGGAAAACAACCTTACTAGTTCAAAAGCCTTAGAAAGAGGGCGTCACTAGTTAGTTGGGTTTAGTTGCATATTAGTTTGCCTTTACGAAAAATGAAAATATAAATTAGAGATGTTACTGATGTCCGTTTCTGGTTCCGCAACCGCGGAAGTTCTGCACGATTTTAGACCTCTGTTTCTGTTTCCGTTTCCGCATTTTTTCAAACAAATGTATAAGGAAGATTTAGTATCGGCGCTGATGAAAAAAATTTCAATAAGTTAAGTCATTGAAATGTCCAGGTTTTTATCTTTGAAAAAACGCTTGTTTTAATTTATAGGTTTTTCAACATGTTACATATTTATTTAAGTAAGTATTATCGAATAAGACAAATTAAATTAAATGCCAACTAATTTTCGAAAAAATAATTATTTTTCTACAGCCGTCAAAAAATCGTAACATTTTTGCATAGTTACCGATACGCAAAGTTTGACGTTTTTTAACAGTGAAAAAATATCTTTTTTTCACGGTTTTTCAATGAAAAAATAATATTTTTTCACTGCAATTATTAGAAATGCGAAAAAACATCACTTTTATTTATCATCGTAACCATGTAAGCAGTAGACAACTCGATTTATCAGATCATTTTGTTGCAACTAATTTCTGTTATTTTCTCTTCTTCTAGCGGCTGTAGAAAAAACGTTGTTTGTATTTCGTGGCGAAATGTGTGTTTTAATGGCACCTTCGAATGTCTTTTAGGTCTCGACCTGGCGGTCTCGACTAAAATGACATTCTCAGGTGCCATTAAAAAAACACACATTTCGCGCACTTAATACAAAAATAACTATTTCGATATAAGTGTGGAAAGTGCGTTTTTGCGAGACGAGGGTGTACGTTTGGAGCACGAACGTTAGCGAGTGCTCCAACGAACCACCCGAGTTTCGCAAAAACGTCTTTCCACTCGAATATCGAACACTATTTTTTGTACGATCGAACGGAAACTACAGAAATTTATTGAACAAATTCAATAATTATTTGTATATTATATTATTCATTCAATATCTTCTCTTCTATATATATAAAAATGAATGTTTGTTTGTTTGTTTGTATGTCCCTTATGCATTCCTAAACCACTCATCCGATTGCGATGAAACTTTGGCAAGTTGCTCTATGGACTCACGGCAAGGTTTTAGAATTAACATAACCATTTTAAAACCTATATATAAATTACAATTCATGAAAATATACATAGGTGTTTAAAGGGGTTATTTGCTAAAAATGGTATTTACTTATTTATACGTATATTACCATGACAACGGCACTACATTATATTTGATTGATATTTTAGCAAGAATGAATAGTTTCCGAGCGCTCCGCTACTACCCTCGCGGTGGCGCTGTCAACAAATCCTTAGTAATGCCACGCCTACCTGCGAACTCTGTACCTAAAGATTCAGAATTCCGAATGTAAATGATTCTACAACATTGGTTTTCAACACAATTGTTCCTGATTATTGGTATTGGTATCCACCATCCTGTTTTTCCTGATTAATATTGGTATTGGTATTCATTTTTATATACAGAGTGATCCAAGTGGTTGGCCTATTAGACGTTTCAGGAGTTCTATTTAATGGAAGTTTCTGAAATTTGGTATGCACCCGTTTGTCTACCTGATCTACATCTGGAAAATATTTTCATTATTCTATCAACCCCCGGTGTATGGGGTAGTGCACCCTACTTTCTTATTTTAAGTAGAATGGTATATTTTTTTATTCCATATTTAGATTCTATGATAAAAATGGAATAGATTTTGATAACATAACCTATGGTCCAGCGTTAATAGTTTTTCAGAAATTTCTACTTTTTCAGAAAATTTTGATTTTGTAGTGCTTTATTAAAAAAATCATATCTCGGAAAATATTGTTGCTAGAAAATCTAAATTTGGAAGTCGAATAGTTCAAACTATATACTTTACGCTAAATTTTATAGAATTAAATAATCTTTCAGCGTTTAGCTGAAATCAGTTTTTCTTTCAGCCAATTTTTAAAGCCCAATAACTTTCTTATTTTAAATGGAATGGTATATTTTTCTTTACACGGTTGGATAGAGAAAAAAATTCTGCATCGAATCATATTAGCATTCCCTATACCTATTCCTGATAATTTTTCAGTTATTCGATATTTTCGATTTCTAATAATTTACCCCCTGAAACGAAATACTAAAACATAGTAGGCTTGGCGAAACAACCTTCTGTCACAATTCACATCTAAATAATTAATTATTTTTATATTTTTTAATTTAAAAATCATAGAAGAAGTTGACAAATAATTAAATTAAAATTAATTGGATTTTCTTTTCATGTAACACTGGCAAAAATCACTGAAAAAACATACAAAATAACCATTGTTAACCTCAAATGTGACAGTTAATGTCATTTTGCTAAGCCTCCTATGCATTTTTTTATAGGCGAATTATTAAGTCATAGACGACTAGACACTAATCAGTTTCAGACTGGGGATAAAACTATTGACAATGGAAAATCTTCAATAATTGAAAAACTATCAGCGATAGTATAGGGAAGGCTAATACAGTTCGATGCAGAATTTTTTTCTCTATCCAACCGTGTAAAGAAAAATATACCATTCCATTTAAAATAAGAAAGATATTGCGTTTTGAAAATTGGCTGAAAGAAAAATTCATTTCAGCTAAATGCTGAAAGATAATTCATTTCTGAAAAATCTAATGTAAAGTACATAGTTTAAACTATTTCAGTTCCAAATTAGGATTGTCTAGCAACAATATTTTCCGAGATATGAATTTTTTAATAAAACACTACAAAATCAAAATTTTCTGAAAAAGTTGAAATTCTTGGAAAACTATTAACGCTAGACCATAGGTCATGTTATTAAAGTCCATTTCATTTTTACCGTAGAATCTAAATATGGAATTAAAAATATACCATTCCATTTAAAATAAGAAAGTAGGGTACACTACCCTATACACCGGGGGTTGATAGAACAACGAAAATATTTTCCAGGTGTAACTCAGATGGAAAAACGGGTGCATCCCAAATTTCAGAAACTTTCATCAATTAGAACTTCTTATATTTCTAATAGACCAGCCACTTGGCTCACTCTGTATACATATAGATGTATCAAATGAACAAACAAGGAATATTGTGTATACAAAAGCACTTCAATAAACAGAATTAATTAACTAGCATTGCAACGCATGCCGGGTAATAGCTAGTATTCAATAAAATTGACACCTTATGATTCTGATATTGACAACAAATTCAAATCAAGTAATCATAGAAAATTATTACCAACAGAAAAACATTCAGTAAATTAATATAATGTTAATTGAAAATTAGGAATTTTTAAAGAGTCAAGTTGCGTATCATTCTACATTTATTGATTGTTTCCTTAGCGATTGACTTTCAACTGTTTTTATTTTCAACAACATTTACATATTTATTTATTAGTCGTAGACAAATATTAAAATCGTTGTTTATAACACATAAAAATTGTGAATAAGAATGGAAATTGAAGAACCAGGAACTCCGTCAGAAATAACAGACACCGCAAATGATTTACCTTTTAATTTTATCGACAGCATTGGATTTCGTCGATTAATAAATGCTGCCCTTCCACGATATAAATTAAGAGGACGGCAATTTTTTACAACACTTGTATGCGATAATTTATCCGTTCAGGTGGGAAATAAAATTAAAGAACTGTGATCAAAATTTGACAAACGATCATTCCCAACTGATATCTGGTCGGAATTAAGTTCTGGTATTTGATTACTTAGTTTGACTGCCCATGGTGTAAATAAGGATTTCCAAAGGGTGAAAAATCATCTTAAAATGTGAAGTTATGGAAGAACGTCAAACAGGGCAAGCAATTTCGCTTAAAATTCAATCTATACTTCAAGAGTGGGGTATAAAACAGCAAGCACTTCATTGTGTGATACGTGATCGAGTGACAAATATGATAAAAGCACTGCAGCTATCCGGCATTGAAAATTTAGACTGCAGCATTCATCAGATTCAATGCTGCATTAAAAACGTTATACAGTCACAGGATTGGCTAGAACGACTTATTTCAAAATTGAAGAAAATTGCAACTCATTTCAATCATTCTTTGATTGCTCAATAAGAACTGAGAAATATACAAACAGAAAGATTAAACTGTCCAACCAGTTAATATTTTTTTTATCAACTATAGTGAAATATGTATAATGTCATTAAGGTCTTTATTGTCATTTACGTTTTTATTCAGATGGAATAGCTCGTTTTATATGAGGGAGCGCTTTTAAAAAATTAGAGATTCTTTGGTTTTGTACTTGAGTACAAAACAAATCACGACGATTTCCTATGATGATTGGGTAAAGATAGAAATACTGGTAAATATATTGAAAGCCTTTGAAGAAATTACTAAGCAATTAAGTAGTTCTCAAAATAGTATTTCCTCAATTATACCACTCATACAAGTTATACTGAATACATTGCAAAAAGAGAAAACGAAAAATGATATCCCTGAAGAATTTCAAAGAGTGGTGGATAAACTGTTCGCTGAAATGAGTTTTAGATTTAGTGATATAACGAAAAATGTTTTGTATACTATTTCCATCTATCTAGATCCCCGATATAAAACAAAATTTTTCAGTGAAATAATGAAAGGAGGTCGAGACGGCAATACTTAAATTGCTTGATGGTAAAAGATTTGATAAAGAATATGAAGATGAGAATAATAGTCCTAGCTCTAAAAGAAAGAAAACAAATGAATCAAACGATAGAGAAAATGAAGATGAACCATCGACAAGCCAGAAAAATTTAGTACAGTATTCTCAACTTGTTTAGGTTTTATCAATAAAACCAATGAATTTAGTTTTAATTTTATTTTAAACACAGCTTACTTAGTCAACAGTATGAACGAGACTCTGTAATCTATAAACAATATAGAGACGCTTAGTCATTCCTAACATCTCCCTTATTTCTTTTTTTTTTAATATTTTCAAAATTGAAAATACGAAAACAAACTAATTCTCAATGAGTCTTACTGGTTTTTTCACAACCCTGCCACTTCGAGTTGTTAATTCATTTCCTTGATTGTTACTACGACAGTTATCATTGTTTAACTTATTTTCTGAATACTCGTTAGCGGCATGACTGTTTACATCTTGTTTTTGATTATTATTATTATTATTATCTTCCTTAATATTGTTATTATCCACATTATTATTTACAATGTCAACATCAGTATGATTACTGAAGTCACATTAGATTTTCTCAAAGCATTGCTATTTCTTACAGAGCGACCATTTTCAGTAATAATTTTATATGATCTAGGAGTAGAGGTCTTCTCCTGTACAATTCCAGGTAACCACTTTTTATTTAATTGATCTTGGACATAAACACTATCACCTGACTGGAATAGCTCTTTACTTCTAGAGGATTTATCGTCATTTGATTTAATAATTTTTTTATTATCTAACATTTGTTGATAAGCCGTATCATAAACTATTTTCGGTTTTAAATTAGCAACTGTTGTTGGTAAATTAGTTCTTAGTAAACGAGACATCAGTATTTCACACGGTGCATATTGAGTATTAGCGACGAGTGAAACACGATATTCCAACAAAGCATTATACATATTAAGATCTTTTGACTTTTTAACTTCCCCGACCGAAGGGTAGGGAAGTTATTAGTTTCGGACCAAAATTTCGAATTCGAGATTTCACCAGATCTTTACGTTTTGAGGTTCCCTGAACACGTTTTTGAAGTTTTTAGCTTGATGTCCGTGTCCGTGTGTGTGTGTGTGTGTGTGTGTGTGTGTGTGTGTGTGTGTGTGTGTGTGTGTGTGTGTGTGTTGTGTGTGTGTGTGTGTGTGTGTGTGTGTGTGTGTGTGTGTGTGTGTGTGTGTGTGTGTGTGTGTGTGTGTGTGTGGTGTGTGTGTGTGTGTGTGTGTGTGTGTGTGTGTGTGTGTGTGTGTGTGTGTGTGTGTGTGTGTGTGTGTGTGTGTGTGTGTGTGTGTGTGTGTGTGTGTGTGTGTGTGTGTGTGTGTGTGTGTGTGTGTGTGTGTGTGTGTGTGTGTGTGTGTGTGTGTGTGGTGTGTGTGTGTGTGTGTGTGTGTGTGTGGTGTGTGTGTGTGTGTGTGTGTGTGTGTGTGTGTGTGCGTGCGTGCGTGCGTGCGTGCGTGCGTGCGTGCGTGCGTGCGTGCGTGCGTGCGTGCGTGCGTGCGTGCGTGCGTGCGTGCGTGCGTGCGTGCGTGCGTGCGTGCGTGCGTGCGTGCGTGCGTGCGTGCGTGCGTGCGTGCGTGCGTGCGTGCGTGCGTGCGTGCGTGCGTGCGTGCGTGCGTGCGTGCGTGCGTGCGTTGCGTGCGTGCGTGCGTGCGTGCGTGCGTGCGTGCGTGCGTGCGTGCGTGCGTGCGTGCGTGCGTGCGTGCGTGCGTGCGTGCGTGCGTGCGTGCGTGCGTGCGTGCGTGCGTGCGTGCGTGCGTGCGTGCGTGCGTGCGTGCGTGCGTGCGTGCGTGCGTGCGTGCGTGCGTGCGTGCGTGCGTGCGTGCGTGCGTGCGTGCGTGCGTGCGTGCGTGCGTGCGTGCGTGCGTGCGTGCGTGCGTGCGTGCGTGCGTGCGTGCGTGCGTGCGTGCGTGCGTGCGTGCGTGCGTGCGTGCGTGCGTGCGTGCGTGCGTGCGTGCGTGCGTGCGTGCGTGCGTGCGTGCGTGCGTGCGTGTGTGTGTGTGTGTGTGTGTGTGTGTGTGTGTGTGTGTGTGTGTGTGTGTGTGTGTGTGTGTGTGTGTGTGTGTGTGTGTGTGTGTGTGTGTGTGTGTGTGTGTGTGTGTGTGTGTGTGTGTGTGTGTGTGTGTGTGTGTGTGTGTGTATGTCGGTTCTCCAACGATTACTCAAAAACGGTTTCACCGATTGAGTTCAAATTTGGTCAGCACAAACGATTTGGTGGCCGTTCGAGTTGATTAGTTTTTGGTGCCAATCGGACCACGGGGGTGGAAGGGGGAGGGGTTGATTGAAAAAAAATTTAAGATAACATATTAATTTGATATCACCAATCGAGAGGGCATGTGCTTTTATGTCCGAAACAATACCCATCATGTGCGATGTTCTTTTCTTTTTTTAAATAAAAGCACAAAATTGGGAAAATTGTGTAGTCAACCAATTCAAATTTGCCGCCTTCTATAAGAGATCGGTTGCCATAGAAAATTCAATTGCGAAATTTTGAAATGACAGTTTAGAAGGTTATCCAACATAATTTTTAAAGTGTAGCAAAATTTATAACGGTAGTTTATAGAGACAGAATGATATCTACTGTTGGTATCACTGAAGGCATAAAATCCTATGCGTTTGTTTACATTCTTTTGTCATTTTTGAAACATAACCTCAGAATATTTGTTTTCAAGCAGTTTTTTTGAGCGGATTTTGTGTTTCGGTTAGTGCTTCTTTAATATATAAATGTTTTAAAATAATATAAATTGTGATTTTTCCACAAAAAAGAAATCTATATTCCCGCGACAATTCAATCTACATAATTTGAATTTTTCCATGTTTTTGTTGGAACTAGCTTAGTACTTTTTACTCCACGCTCAAATGACAGTTCTGTCGTTCTGTTAAAATTTCGCAATTGAATCGTGAATCGAGTTTATAAGAAGATTGAACAAGTTGAACTGAAAAGGGTGTGTGTGGAATCACCGATCAGTGAATAGACTTTTAGTTGTTGAGGTGCTGGTTCCTTATTGAATTTTTTTGGTGATTGTAAGATAGCCGCGGTTCTTCATTCCCGATTTTGATTTTTATAGTAAGTTAATTTTTTTTTAAATAACGTATCTCCAATGAAAAAAATTGTATACAAAATTCGTGCTGCGGTACTCGTTTTTTTAAAAACTCGGACTCGTGCATTAATTGTCGACTTCTGAAACTTGTTTTTAATATTCTATTCTAATTCATGATTAACTATCCGGACTGTGTCGGGGAAGTTATTAGGCCGATTTTTAGATTCGGCCACTTTCAAATTTTTAATAATATTTTTTTGCTATCCCTACCCCCTTTTCTGCTAATGGCGATAAGGACTGATAAATTTTAGTTCTATAATATGTTTATTAGCAAAATTTTTGAAATCAAAACTATTAAATGGATTATTGTCACATACAAGTTCTTTAGGGACGCCATGTACAGAAAAAACTTGTACAAGTTTCGTTTGAATTTCTGAAATTGATTTACTATTAATTGGTAAGAAATCTAGCCATTTTGACGAATAATCGACAACAATCAGATAATTGGATCCAGCAAATTGTGCAATATCAATACCAATTTTGGAAAATGCCAATTCTGGCAATTCATGATCAATTAATGGTTCTTTAACATTCGATCTTTTGAATTTATTACAAACTAGACAATTACTTACAAAATTTTCAATCATGACATTCATGTCTGGCCAATATAACAATTTTCGATCTCCTTGCTTACATTTAGGAATACCCAAATGTACTTTACCATGGATTTGATTCAACATCTCTTTTTGAAATGCATTCGGTACAAGTACACGATCATCAAAGAAAATTATACCATCTTTTATTAACAAATCATCTTTAATTGTATAAAATTTTCTCTGTACGGATTTAAATCTGTTTGTTTTGGCCAACCTTGATCACAGTAATGCATAATTTTTGATAAATTTTTGATCATTTAGTGTCTCTTGTTGAAATTGCAATATTTTATTTTGAGAAATTGGCAAATATTCATGTAAAGCTACAGTATGTATAGTATTAGTCATATCAAAATCATCATTAATAACAGTATTATGTTGATAATGTCTTGATAAGAAATCAGCAATATACATAACTCTCCCAGGCTTGTATTGTAATTCAAGTTTGTATTTTAATAATTTCATTAAAAGTCTTTGAATACGTGCAGTAGACTTATGTATATCTTTTTTATAAATATTAATCAAAGGTTTATGGTCTGTTTCAATAATTACATTGTGACCATATATGAATTGATGCCACTTACTTACTGCATAACACACTCCTAACAGTTCTTTTTCAATCATACTGTATTTCTTTTCCGTGTCGGTCAATCCTCTTGACAGAAATGCAACAGGTGGTGTATTTTGTAATAACACAGCACCTATTCCACTCTGACTTGCATCAGTTTGTATCACTATTGGTTGTTGTGGATCAAAAAACTTTAAGGTGGGCCCACTACTGATAAGTAATTTCAATTTATCAAAAGCATCTTGCTGTTCTCGCTGCCAACGCCACGGTACACCTGTTTTTAATAATTCTCTTAGTGGTTCAGTCACAACTGACATATTTGGAATGAATTTATGTAAATAAGTTATAACACCTAGAAATTTTTGTAAAGATTTTTTATCACTGGGTTCTCTCATCTTATTAATAGCTTTCACTTGATTTGAATCAGGCTTAAGACCTTCTTCACAGAGCACAAATCCTAAATATTTAACACAATTTACTTTAAATTGAGTTTTCTTCGAATTAAATTTGACACAAATTCACTGGCACGCCGCATCACTCTTTCAACAATTTGATCATGTTCTTGTTCATTTCTGGCTGCTATTATAATATCATCAAAGTAAACTTGAACACCAGGAATATCTCCAAACAATTTCATGTTTTCTCTTTGGAATACTTCAGGACTGGATTTAAGTCCGAATGGCATTCTATTAAATTTAAATCTTCCACAGCAAGTTGCAAATGTACATAAATACGATGACTGTTTTTCAAGTTTAATCTGATAAAATCCATCTTTCATATCAAATACAGAAAACACTTTTCTTCCACTTAAATTAGCAGTTAAAGCTTCGATTGTCGGATTTGATAGAATTCTCTCTTGACATACTTGTTTAAATCTAAAGGACTCAAGCATATTGTTAACGACCCATTTTGTTTTTCAACTATGATTATATCATTAACCCAATTAGTTTGTTTGGTGACTTTTTCAATTATTCCATTTGTTTCCATTTCATTTAATATTTGTTTTAATTTTGGTTTTAGTACTTCCGGTACTCTTCTGGCTTGTTTAACAACCGGTATTGCATCTTCTGTTAATCTTATTCTATATCCATAAGGTAGTTTTCCAACTCCTGTAAAATTGTGTTTGTTCTTGTTTATAAAAATTTCTTTTTTTTACTATTTTCATTTTGTTCTGTTTCTTCTATTTCATACAATCGATTAATTAAATTTAGAGAAATACAAGTATTTAAACTTAAAATTGGCATACAATCAGTATCGATTATAAAGAATTGCATTTTAGTTTCATTTTTATCAAGTGGCTGAGAAGTCAATTCTATTGTTCCTCGTATATCAACATGAAATCCACCATAAGCAATTATACGTGACTTACTTGGTTTTAATTTTTGTTGTTCTGGAATAATTGTTTATAAATTCGATATGGAAGAACATTAATGTCTGCACCCGTATCTAACTTAAATGTTATCCATTCTTCAGCTATCTTAATTTGATACGTCCAACAAGGTTTCTCGGAATTTTTATTTATTTTTATTTCTGATAATTTTTCAACTACGAATTCTTGTTCACTTTCTTGTTCAGATGACGAATCACTATTTTCGGTTATCTCATTAACTTTATAATTTTTTTCAGTTTTCTTTTCTTTTTAACTTCCCCGACCAGAGGGTAGGGAAGTTATTAGTTTCGGACCAAAATTTCGAATTCGAGATTTCATCAGATCTTTACGTTTTGAGGTCCCCTGAACACGTTTTTGAGGTTTTTAGCATGATGTGTGTGTGTGTGTGTGTGTGTGTGTGTGTGTGTGTGTGCGTGCGCGCGCGCGCGTGTGTGTGTGTGTGTGTGAGTCTGTCGGTTCTCCAACGATTACTCAAAAACGGTTTAACCGATTGAGTTCAAATTTGGTCAGCACAAACTATTTGGTGGCCGTTCGAGTTGATTAGTTTTTGGTACCAATCGGACCACGGGGGCAGAAGGGGGAGGGGTTGATTGAAAAAAATTCAAGATAACATATTAATTTGATATCACCAATCGAAAGGGTATGTGCTTTTATGTCCGAAACAATACCCCTCATGTGCGATGTTCTTTTCTTTTTTTAAATAAGGGCACAAAATTGGCAACCAAATTAGTCAACCAATTCAAATTTGCCGCCTTCTATAAGGGATCGGTTGCCATAGAAAATTCAATTGCGAAATTTTGAAATGACAGTTCTGTGGTTCTGTCATAATTTCGCAATTGGATCGTGTATCGAGTTTATAAGAAAGTTGAATTGAAAAGTGTGTGTGGAATCACTGATCAGTGAACAGAGTTTTGTTGACGAGGTGCTGGTTCCTCATTGAATTTTTCAGTGGTGGTGAGATAGCCACAGCTCTTGATTCCCGATTTTGATTTTAATAGTAAGTTAGTTTTTTTTTTTAAACTTGAACTCTTGCATTAATTGTCGACTTCTGATACTTGTCTTTAATATATTTTTCTAATTCATGATTAACTATCCGGAATGTATCGGGGAAGTTATTAGGCCGGTTCTTAGATTCGACCCCTTTCAAATTTTTTATTTTTATTTAATTTACATACGACCGCGAAATAATTTAATTTATTACATTTTCGACATGTTTTACCGAAAGCTGGACATTTATTTGTTCATGTCTTGTAGAACACCTTGTACAATTAATTTTAAACTTTGAGTTTTTATCAACTTTTTTTAGTAAATCAACCGTTTTATCTATATTTTCTTATAAAGTTTTCGCTTGTTCTCTTGATGTTTCATATAAACGACATAATTCAATTGCTTTATCTAATTTTAAATCAATTACTCGTAAAAGTTTTTCTTGTAAATTATAATCACGTACACCAATTATAATTTTATCTCTTATTAATGAATCTTGCTGATCACCAAATTCACAATTTTGTGCTAATCTTTTCAATTCAGTTTGAAAATGACCAAAAGACTCACCTTCTTGTTGATTTCTGTTGAAAAACTTATAACGATTGAATACAGTTGATTTTTTTGGCAGGCAATATCTCTCGAATGCTTCTATAATTTTATTATATTCTTGCCTTTCATCTTCATTTAAATTGAATGTATTAAACAAATGAAGTGCATCATCACCTACAGCATTTAAGAACATTGCTATTTTAACTGAGTCACTTTTAGATTTATATTCATTTGCTTCTATAAACAAATCAAACTTTTGTATAAATAAGTTCCAATTTTGTGACAAATCGCCAATTAAATTTAGACCACGGGAGGTTTAAATTCCATTTTCATTATTTTTAATTTCAATTATTTATTTCTTTTCGATTCTTTTATTTATTTTATTTATTTTAACTTTATTTTAATTCAATTTCTTTTAATTTTAATTTTAATTTACTTCGATTCAAATTTAATTTTAATTTAATTTAACACCTGACACCATGTTTAGGTTTTATCAATAAAACCAATGAATTTAGTTTTAATTTTATTTTAAACACAACTTACTTACAATTAGTCAACAGTATGAACGAGACTCTGTAATCTATAAACAATATAGAGACGCTTAATCATTCCTAACACAACTAGAGTTCTCATTAGAATCCATTTTAAGTACAAGTGAAAGTGACGAAGAATACGATATGATAAATAAGACTGACGAAATTACAATGGTGAAAACTATGTTGCAAATCTACAAGGCAAAAAAAAGACTTCCATTAAAAGAAGATCCACTAATATTGTGGCGTATGAATGCCCACAAATATTCAACCTTATTGCCGTTAGCTCGCCAATTTTTATCGGCTCCACCAAGTAGTGTTGCCAGTGAAGAATTATTTAGTGGGGCTGCCCTAATTTATACAGGCGGAAGAAATAGATTGCACGGTGAGAAAGCCGCCAAACTACTATTTTTAAAGTATAATTTACCTCTGTTAAATTTTGAATTTTAGATATTGGTTTGTTTCGTATTTTCATATTTTTTCATTAAATTTTGAGTTTCAGTAAAAAAAATGTGCAGCATAATTTTGTTCGTATTTTTAACAAATCTTCATTTACTAGAATTCGTTTCTGCTTTTGCTATCGTTTCCGTTCAGTTTCCGTCAAAATATATTTAAGAAAATCTGTTACTGCATCTGTATCCTTCAAGGCACTTCCGTTACATCTCTGTTAAAAACTAAAAAGTTACATGTCTCAGCGTTTTTCGAAATTTTGATAAATACAAAAGTTATTTGCATTAGGCGGAACTTTTGTCTCACTGTATATTATCTATCCATAGCCCAGTATCACGTATGCGTGTCGGTCTGTAAAATTGCTAATTTCACTTATTATTATTTAAGGGTGAAAAGGGGGGGTTGAAGTCACGCCTACAAAATCAGTTTCTTGACAACATCTCTAGTTTTTGAATCATTAAAAAAAATTAAGCCATTCTTGATTGATTCTTGACTGATTTTGTTGGGTAAATTTAACCCCCATTTTTTCCCTTAAACTTGCGTGTTGGGCACGAATGACCAAACATGCATCTCTTAGACTAGAAAGAAGTATCTTTGTAACAAAAATCATCAAAATCGGGAGTTTAGATTTCGTGTGGTTGACTTGTAAGTCTGAAAAATTTTCTGGGTATTTGAATTAGTTTTTTACTGGTATATTTTAGAGTTTGTAGCCTCCTGTACTATTTTAGATTTTGTTTATGAATATTTATCGAAAACAGTCATGAAGCACCTCATATTTTGTGACCAGTTTTCTCTGCGATGTTCCAGTCTTGTTTTTAACAATGTTCTTTGAGTTGCATGGTTCAAACGGGAAGGCACACCTGTGTTAGGTTTTTTCATTAAAAAGTATTACTCTAATGTGCCGATTAATGGTATCATTAATAATTGTACATCTCTGTACATTTTTAATTCACAAATGTTCTATCACTTCTTTTTTTGAAAGTTGTCCGAGCCACTCATATACACGTCTTCTCAGTTCGACTGTTTTCCCCGTATTTAATTGCGATATCACCAATAAATTGCACACAAGTACAAAGACATAAGCAAATAAGTAGCCCTGGATTTCAAAATGGCAGATTGAATTGTTTAAGCACTCTAATGTTTGTCAAAAAAAATTCCGATTGCTTCTAGCCCATCCGTTATCTGTAACGTTCTAACTAACAATAAGTGAAATTAGCAATTTTACAGGCCGACACCCATAAGTGATACTGGGCTATAAATAGATAATTGCTTTGGTAAGCCCGTCGTCACATATACAGTTAGTCAAAAGTTCCACCTAATGCAAATAACTTCTGTATTTATCAAAATTTCGAAAAACGCTGAGACATGTAACTTTTTAGTTTTTAATATATGCAAACAGAGAAAACGATAGTTGGAATTCCATGCCAGCCCCATTCTAACATTTGCATATCGCCATATTGGTTTACTATACACTGTGACCGAAAAGTTCCGCGTAATGCAAATAACTTTTTTATTTATCAAAATTTTGGAAAACGCCGAGATAGGTAACTTTTAATTTTTTAATAATTTTTTTGTGTCTGGGTCAAAATTACTCTACCAGTTGCCGTCGCGAAGAAATGACGTCATCATTAATTTTTTTTAATTAATACCCTTATTTTTCAATTTTTTTTCTAAAAGGGCATTTTTTTCTGTGTTCAGACATGTAAAAATTGCAGGGGGTTACATAAGAAAATTTTCGAGAGAAAAATAGTTAACGTTTTTAAGATTTTTAGTCATCACAATATCCATGCATCAGTATGGCATACACAAATTGATTTATTAAAGGATCAAGTAGGCGTAGCTTGAAAATTGGACTTAATTACTAACAAACATAGCAGATTAAATTGTCAAAAATAAAATGAGAAATGTGGCTGATTTCTAGCAATGGAGATGAAGGGCGGAATAAAATTGAAGTGTATTTGATCTCTTTAGTGGCTTATATCATCTCCATTGTTAATAATCATCCAAATTTTCATTTTATTTTGGACAATTTAATCCGCCATGTTTGTCAGTAATTATGTCAAATTTTCAACCTATGTCTAGTTGATCCTTCAGTAAATCAATGCTTGTAATGCTTATTCAGAGATATTGCGTTTTTCATATACTGTGCTGATGCAAGGATATTGCGATGACTAAAGATCTTAGAAAATTTAACAATTTTTTTCTCAAAAATTTTCTTATATAACCCCCACAATTTGTACATGTTTAAACGCAGAAAAATATGCTCTTCCAGAAAAAAAATTCAAAAATAGGAGTTTTAATTAAAAAAATGATGATGACGCCATTTCTTCGCGATGGCAACTGGTAGTGTTATTTTGACCTCATCACAAATAGGCAAATAAAAAATAAAGGGTTACCTATCTCAGCGTTTTTCGAAATTTTGATAAACAAAAACGTTATTTGCATTATGCGGAACTTTTCGGCCACAGTGTATGTATGACTAACAATTTTTTAGAACATGGGACCGCATACGGTAGTCAATATTCAATTACATGCAATTTTCGTTTAAAATCATATGGATTTTTTGGACGCACTAATTTCTATTAAAATTATATTTTCCAAAAAAAAAGGAAAAACTAAATTTCTAATAAAAAAGGAGTGTAAATCCCTCTTTTGTGGTTGCGTTAGTCAGAGGAACATTTAAATGAATGTTAACTAGAAAAGTCTGTCAATTTCTTAGTAAGGCAAAATATTTTAATTTGTCTTCTAGATTTTCTGAACAATAGATTCAAAGTATGACCAAAAAACTTTACAGGTTTGTAAGTACAGTGAGACCTCGATAATCCGTCGGGGTCGGGACCGGTGAGCTGACGGATAACAGAAAAAAATACATTGATATACTAGGTGACTATTTTATTTTTCAAAAAACAAACTCATATTACAAACTATAATGTGGTTTTAAAAGCAGAAAAATTATTGTCCGCGTCAATTAATTTTCGATAACAACTCTCTAATGGGTATCAGGACTATTAGTCCTAACACCCATTAGGGAGTTGTTATCGAAAAATATAATATGGTTTATTTTGTAAAGAAAATGTTAGAAATCTATAGACGGCTAATAGAAGGTGACAAGTACTCGAGTGCCGGATAATAATAAGCTGACATATAAAAATATTTATGGCGTTTCTTAACATATTCTAATACTACGATAGCAATTTGTAATAACAGTCTGTATAATTTGAGTTTCAAATTTCAGCCCTTCAACTGTAAAAAATTTCTAGAATAAGAACTTTTTAATCAATAGTTTTAAAAGATACAGTTTTATGAATATTCCTAATATCTGGAAAACTATTACTAAAGTTCCATTCAATTTCACCTCAGAATCCAAAAATGAAAGAAAACTATTTAGTAAAGATAGTTCAGATGAAGAAATCTCTTTAAACCAAATTTTGCAAATTTCCACCAATTAGAAGATTTTATATTTTCAATGAAGCATTCTCTTACTCCAACCTCTAGATTTAACAGTAGCAATATTATTCCTAACTATCTCACTTAAGAAGCTACAATCAAATTAAAACCACATTTTTGTGTGAGAAGAATTCAAACTACATAGGAATGCACTAACCACAAGAATGGACAAACCAGCAAGTGGTCATCGATGAATCATTAATTAAAACTTAAATATACTGGATGATTGTTTGACATTATTGAAACATTTTACTTCCAATTCTGTCAATACACAAAAATGACGCTTGTACTGCCTACTTTTATCTACATACATTTTTATACAGGGTGATCCAGAATAACTGAACGTGCCGCTTTCTTCATACCGCTGTCAAACAAATTTTTGCCGCGTTTTATTTATTCTAACACATATTAAGGTCAGTGGCGTACTGTAAACCTATGCTGTAAGCCATCTAAACATAACCTGCGATTTTCAAATAAGTATTTAGAATTTACTAGTTCTAGGAACATTGTTTTTTATTTGTAAATAGCTCAAAAACGAATAAAACCAAAAAAAAATACAATACGACAATACGATCAGAATACGTTGTACACCACTGACGACTTGTGAAATGTCACTCAAACGTCAAATGTCATTGAAAGGAAACAAGGGGAAATTAATTTTGATAAAATGGCTATGCATTATGCTGACGTCACCTTCAGTCATTCTGGATCACCCTGTACAATTTGTCGAACGAGTGCCATGAATTCGACAGTAAATAAATTAGTTAAAAATGCATTTCTTTTTCTTCTGTCTTTTTTCGTTTGTCTTGCAATTCTTTAAATATTTCAAAAAACGTAGAGACTAGTAATTTTTTTTTTTATTATTTATTTGTGACCCGATCAATTACTGTCGACGAGCATTGAGGCCATCATTTTTTTAATTACTTTTTTTTTAATTTATTAGCCTGAAGGAGAACTTTTTCATTGTTCCGTCATGTAGAAATCTTGGACTACTTAAATGAAAAATTCCTTAAGAGGAAGGACTCGTACTCCATATCTTTTAAAAAATGTTGTGAAAATATGGTGTTATAGATGAAAATCTAGAAGCATGTGCCTTTTTCAATTTTCCCTGTAATTTGGGGTTTATTCGAAAGCAAATTGAAAGTGCTTTCCAGATGTCCCAGAAATTTCTAAATTGACCCGGTAGTTTTCCACAAAATTTACATTTAAATTTCAAACGGAGAATTAAATGTCACATTTTCGGACATGGGAAAGTGTGGCTGCGTTGGCCAAATTTCAAAATTTTGAAAATTCTGGGCAAATCATGGGGAATTTGAGTAGCCATTTTCATTAGGTTTTTTTACAATGTTTAGACGACTCAATCGACTTTAAAGTTATGCTACTGATATTTGAAAAACTTATTCATTTTCATGCTCCCAGTCTCGTATAACGTTTTCTAAACACGTATTCACCGAGTTTTATAAACGTTAATTGAATAAGTTTTATAAACGTTAATTGTCGAGAACTGATCCAATAGACATAACAATGATAATTACACTGCAAGTTTGTTCGCTTCTTTTATGCCATTTTATTGTTAATAATTGCAAACTGAAATGAAATAAATACAAAAATACAGCATTTTTAAGGTTAGGTTGTCTCGACATTTTCGGTAGAGAAAACATGTTTCTAATTTAGTTCGCCAGTATAGTAGATTTTTAAATAAAGATTCATTTAAACTATACGTATGTTGTGCATTTCAATTTTATCAATTTGATAAATTTAATCGTATTCAAATTACACTGTGGGAACTTCCAATTAAATGACAGTACGAATTGTTTATGGGAAAAATTTGATGTCGTAGAACCTGAATAACCTAGCCGCACGCCACACGTACGGACAAACCCAGTTCAGGTCTTTTATGACTTCTTTTTAAGTGAATCTACAACAGAATCTACCACTTGAAATCCACTGATAAAAATTTGATATAAAAACCAACAGCTCTTGCAATCTTCATTCAGAAAGTAACCCGACATTGAAAGTTGCTAATCAAGCAATCATGAAGTGTTTTTCGAGAAATTTACCCGTGGTACTTCTTGTAACATCTGTAGTACTGTTATCGTCGACAATTGGAAGTGATGGAAAAGTATTTGATCGTTGTGAATTTGTGAGAACGTTACGACAATATGGTTTCCCTGAAAATCAAATCCCTGTATGGACGTGCATTGTGAATTTTGAATCACATTTCGATACAAATGCATTGAACACCCAAACAGGTGATCATGGCATTTTCCAAATTAGTCAAATTTATTGGTGTTCAACTAGTGGTGCACCAGGTGGTGGCTGCAATGCTCGTTGTTCCGATTTCCATGATGATAATATCGCTGATGATGCCAGATGTGTACGCACTATCTTTAATGAACATCAACGTCTCTCTGGAAATGGTTTTAATGCGTGGACAACATATCCAAGATATTGCAGTGGTAACACGTGGTCATGGATAAATGGTTGTTAGCAAATAAATTATAATAAGAAATAGCATCTTCTGATATTCATTTTATAATAAAATATTATGTATACTTTTCTTTTACAAACTTTATTTCATTCATTAATCATTATTGAGATATAGCGTGTAAATGGTAAATTAGTCGAATTTGTTCAAATGAATCATAAATCAAATTAGTTAAAGGTTACATTTGAACTGAAATTCTCTTCAGAAAAGGACACAGAAAGAGATAAGTGGTCGAGTTACAACTCGGAAGAAAGAGTAGAATCTTTGGTAAATGATTCCTCTTTCATTTCTCACTCCAAACTCTAGCAGTTGGGCTCATTTTAAAGAGCATTTCAAACTGCATAAAAAAACACTCCGTATCTTTGGAAAGTGTCGTGGAAATTTTGAGCTATAAATGAGAATCTAGAAGCATGATTTTTCCCATTTTTCCTCATAATTTAGCTAAAATTAATTTGCTTACAATGAATAGAGACCCTTCGATAACAAATTGAAGATGCTTTTCAAATCTATGAGAAATTTTCCAATCGGTTCAATAAACTGTAAAACGGAAAAGAAAGAATTCAGGTGCATTTTAAAAGATAGAAAGTTGAATGTTGAATTTTCTGAAAGTTAATATATGGGCCTAAATGCTTAATGGAAGAAAAAATCAAAGTTTTGAGAATTCGAAGAATTTCCTTTGATTTTAGGGAAATTCATCAAACATAAGTGTTTTGACAATATAATAATAAAAATTCAAATTTAAATCGATCCTAATTTATTTTAGCAATATTATTATTAGGGATCGATTTAAATCGGAATTTTTATTACTATTATCAACTGAACATTCTTGTCTGTGTAATTACGAGAATAAATGTTTTGCACCAGGTTTTTTTCAGATTATACACGATCTTTTATGGTTTACAATTATTCTTCTCTTGTCAGAAAATTGGATTTATTTTCATGGAAAAGTTTAGTGGAAAACAATCTTACAAATTCAAAAGGCTCAGAAAGAGGGCGTCACTAGTTAGTTGGGTAGTGGCTCTTACATATTAGGGTGCAAATACGAAAAATGAGAATATAAATAGAAGTACAAAAGAGGTTGTCATTATTTTTTCCGTATAAGAAAAATCAAAGTAGATGCTTTTTATTATTGTAGTTATGTATATGCATACGTGAAAAAAAGCCTTATTTCTATAAGTATTGTGTGTATAGGCAATTTTGACAGCTAATTTCTCAAGATCAATTGCATAGTTTTAAACTTCAAAGAATCTCATATAATCTGAAAAAACCTGGTGCAAAACAATTATGTTTAACAAGTGAAAATGGCTAACGAATTTCCCTCACATCAGAGGGAAATTCCTCGAATTTTCAAAACAGGGAATTTTAATTCTACTTAAGATCTCTGCCTTTATATTAGTTTTCAGAAAATGTAACACTCAACCCTCTATCTTCTAAAATACGCTTGAATTCTTTTTTGAAATTTTACCGCTTTCCCCAATTTTCCAGAAAACTACTGAACCAATCGGAAAATTTCCCAGATATTGGAAAGCACTTTCAATTTGGTATCGAAAGATATTAGACTCATTGCAAACAAATTAATATAGGCTGAAAAACGCGGGGAAAATAAGAAAAAAACAGGCTTCTAGTTTTTTCATTCATAACTCAAAATTTCCACATTTTTTATAAGATATGAAGTATTTCTTATACAGCTTGAGTTACTCGTTAAAATGAGCTCAAAAACTTGAGTTTTGATTAAAAAATGAAACAGAAATCGTGTATCGAAACTTCTACTTTTTTCCGAGTTGTGACCCGGCCGGTTAATAATTGTGTGTTAACAATTAGGTGCGATTTGACAATTTGGTTTTACTTAATTTTACTATTCAATTGACTATCCTTATAACTTCAAATATATTTCAAATTAATAAATAAATGAAAACTGTAAGTCTCACTTAAAAATTATTTAATAAAATAAAAATAAAGAAAAAATTGATTACAGCTGTTTCGGATTTAAACCCATCTTCAGAAAAACTCTATTTCTTTTCAACTTCATATTGAGACTAATCAACTTCAAAACGGAAATAAAGAATTTCAGATCGACAATAATCAATCTCAAAATGGGAATAAACAACTTCAAATTCTGAGCAATCAACTTCAAAATGGAACTAATGAATAATATGACTTTTTATTTAAAAAAATATTTGTGTATTGAGTATCTTAATTTAAGGTTATATTGTTATTTCCTATTTTTTCAATAAAACGTCATTCATAAAAATGATTCTTTTATCTTAAAATGTTTACTTTTGTGAATTTAATTTTTTTTTCAATTTAGAGTTATTTGGTTCCAATCTGAAGTTGAAAAAGTATAGACCGTAAAACAATCTAAGCTAATCAGTATAACAAAATGTCTATATATCTGTATAACAAAAAAACATCAAAAACGGGAGTTTCGACTTACAATTAGTGTAGTTTACTTGTTAGAAAATTGATATTATTTAACTTTTTTTTAGCCATTTCAGCAAATTTTACACAAGAAAAAAATCTAATCAATTTTAAATTTAATTATCAATCTCTTTTATTTTTTATTTTAAAGAATCTAAAAATTAATTATTTGGACATCAGTTGGAACAAATATTGTGTGTGTGAATATGACTCCGACCTTTTTTGTGAAAATAAAACACATTGGTTTGTTTAGGAAATAAAAGAATTGTTTAATCAAAGTATGCTCCATCTGAAGCTACAACCTTCGCCCATCTTTTAGGCAATTTACGGATTCCACGCTTAAAAACGTTCTGATCTTTCGAGGCAATCCAAGTGTCTAGCCAAATTTTGATATCTTCGTGAGAGTTAAATCGCTCTTCCGTAAGATTTGACTGCATCGTCCGGAATAAGTGGTAATCCAAAGGAGCTGTCAGGCGAATATGGCGCGTGGGGTAGCTCTTCCCAGTTATGTCCATTTAAATAAGTTTTCACAACATTTGCAGTATGAGGTTTGGCGTTGTCATGTTGTAAAATTATTTTGTTGTGCCTTTCCGCCCATTCGTTTTTCTTTTATTGCTACCTTCAAACGCATTAGTTGTCTCCGATAAACATCGCCAGTGATAGTTTCAGATGGTTTCAGCAACTCATGATACACGATACCTTTCTGGTCCCACCGAATGCAGAGCATAACCTTGACACAATGGATATTTTTCTTAGGCTGCGATAGGCGGACTACACCTGGTTTCGCCCAAAAATTTTTGCGTTTTGGGTTCTCATAATATATCCATTTTTCATCCCCAGTGATTATTCGATGGAAAAAACCTTTTCTTTCCTGTCTTTGAAGCAGCTTTTCACAGATGGTTTTCTGACGTTTTTTCAATTCATGTGGAACCCAGCAACAAACTTTTTGAACCACTCCCATTACTTGTAAACGTTTTGCAACAGTTGATCGATCGACATTCAATGATGCTGCCAATTCTGATTGTGTTTGACAACAATCTTCAGCCAGTAATTCTTCCAGTTCAGCGTCTTCAAATTTTTTGGGTGCTCTTCCATGTTCTTTGTCTTTAATGTCAAAATCACCATTTTTAAATCGTTGAAACCATTCCTTGCAAGTTGTATTTGATGGAGCATGATCACCGTAAATATCCACAAGCAAACGATAGGTTTCTGCTGCAGTTTTCTTTGCAACAAAATAGTGCAATAAAACTTTCCGCAAATGCTGTTTATTTGGGATGAAACTCGACATTTTCAATGCGCAAAAATTATTTGCTGCTTAACCTTCAATCGTATATCTTAGACTGTTTTCAATAGCTAATTCCAAGTACTTTCAAATATAAATATTGCCAGGTAAATGTATGTGCATAACCAGGTATACGAGCTAACCAACTGATGAGGTCGAAGTCATATTCACACACCCAATAAATAGAAAATTGTCTTACTGCCCATTATCTTCTGTATTCAGGGGAAAAATTAGTTGGAATTGAAAATCTTAAATAATTGAAAAATCATTAGAGATAAGCATAGGGAATGCTAATTTCAGATGTTTTTTCTCTTTTAATCTAAATAAGGAAAATATGTTTCCTTTAAAATAAGAAAGATATTACACTTTGAAAAGCGGCTGAAAGAAAAATTGATTTCAGCTAAACATTCAAAGATAATTCAATTCTATACTATTTGGCGTAAAGTTTGGATTGTCTAGCAACAATATTTGCAAAGATATGAACTTTTTACCATAGCAGAATTAAAATTTTCAGAACAAGACAAAATTCCTGAAAACTACTAATGCTGGACCATAGATCGTGTTATCAAAGTCCTCTTCATTTTCATCTTAGAATCGAAATATGCAATAAAATATATACTGTTCCATTTAAAATAAGAAAGTAGGGTACACTACCCTATACATCAGGGGTTGATAGGACAACGAACATACATTCTAGAAGCAGTTCAGATGGAAAAAAGGTGCTTCAGAATTTTTTGAACTTTTAATAGGCTCAGCCTGTATAATTGATTCCGAAGTCATACTGTATAGTATAGTAGATCCATAGTCCCGGGGGGGCTATATAGTAATTGACAAATTCAGATTTTATAGCAGCAATTTTAAATTTATTTCAATTTATACCAGGAAAATTAAAACATGTGTTTAAAACTTGCGCTATTATTGAACTTGAAACATAATTAATTAAACATTGAAGATACAAAAATATTAATTTGTTAAAAAATATCAATATGAATATATCAAATCTATGTCCTTAGCCAACTTTCTTCTTAGATCCTGTAGCTGAAATGTTTGTCAATCAAACAAATTAAAACAAATAAAAAAATTAGTGCCGAAATAAACTTACAATGCACATGACAGATTTCAACCTCAGCTCCACTATCAATCAAATGTTTCAACCACAATTCCTGTTTGACTGAAAGCTTATCGTTTTTACCTTTAACTTCAACGAATTTACACTACAAACCAAAATTGGAAAACTGCATGAAAATTTCAAAGTAATCTACAAACCTTTTTCCCAGACAAACTCCAAACGAACAAATCAGGAAAGCCACTGCTGTACTGACTGAAATTCGTTACCAGTCGCTTAAAAATCTGCATCAATAATTGTCGATCAATACATGAAAGGATCTCATTCAATATTTCCGTATTTTTAATAAATTTATCAATACAACAAATTGATGTTTCATGTGAATGATGATTGAACTTATTTTCAACAAATTCGATAAATTCCTGTTGTGTCCATTCAGTCGATATTTGATTTAAACGTTGATCTATCAATTCTTTACGATTTACATAAAAATATGGTGTATAGAAATCTAGTGGCCACATTTGTACTTTCGATATTAAAACACCAGTAATGGAATGATCATAAATTATATCCCAAAGAATAAATTAAATAAGGCACACATTAAATTATTTTCAGAATGTATAGCATCCGTATATCCTTGAAGTTGATAATGTTCAATAGCAACTTGTTCAACTTGTGAATATTGTTTATCACCATTACCATCGTATTCAACGTATTTCCGTTTCCTGCCTGATTCAGTTCTAGAGAAACAACAAATTTAATAAAATTAAAAATTTCAATAAAATCGAATCCATTACGAAATCATTGAACGTCTTTCAATCGTTCGAGAAGGCCATTGGTGATCATCACACAATTGTGGTGACAGATCAACGATTTTATCTAAAAATAATTGGGGCACTTTGAAGGTTTTCTTATGTAAATTACGGCCTCTTTTGGCTATTTCGTGTAATTCGACATCGGTGAATTCTTGTTTTTAATGCTTCGATTATCAACAGCCGCCTGAAATATTTACAAAATAAACCCATCAATCGCATTCTGGAATTTTTGGTAAATTCGCGTTACCATGACAACGTTCTATCTAATTCTATAATTTCTATTAATTTGGTCAACTATAATTTTGAAACATTGCCGACTCTTTTATAGTCATCGAAGAAATTTGGAAACAATTGTAATTGGTCAAAGTAATAGAAATGGAAATGGCTCCAGTCTAGGAGACTGCTGACAACGTTGGGTTGGTAACGAATTGTCAAAAAGTTACAGAATACGACTGATTATTAAATCATCGGTATTCTGTAACTTTTGAGCGATTCGTTACCATGACAACGCTGGAGACTACTGTTTATATTGTGAGCCAAGAAATTGGCATATTAAAAGTATAAGTTTTAATTAAAGGAAGATCCCGAAATTTTGTATACGCTTCAAAAAATCGTTTCCGCAAACTGTAGGAAGTACAATATTGATATACAATTAGAATTCCAGATTTCAATTATTCAAACTATAATTTTTGAAATATGAATTTTTCAAACAAACACTACAAAATTAAAATTTTCAGCAAAAGCTAGAATTCCTGAAAACAATTAACGCTAGACTGTATGTCACATCATCAGTCCCCTTCAAGTTCAAAAAGTTGGAGTAAAGTACCCCCTATAACGGAGGTTAATTAAACAAAAATATTTCAAAACATAGTTCAGGTGGATAACTTCCAATAGACGAATTTCTAGGCTCACCCTGTATGCATACATACGTATGATAGAATTATAAAGTGTGTGAAAGAAGTTCTGTCTCAAGAACCTCATCCCCTGAATTGTCAAGGTAACGAATCTATACAAAGTTAGAGAATACGACTGTTCACTTACAGATTCATATTGCTTTAAATATTTTGAATAGATTAACGATAATTTAATATACCAAAAGGCTCTTTTATGATGTTTGATTTCCAACGAAAGGAAATATTGCAACCATTTGAATACATCATTATAATACTGAGTGATTAATTTATCGCAATATTTTGATATCAACGAAATGTATTTGTAATAGCCGGATAAATGCCTCAAATAACGCGGACGTGAATCATCTACCAATCTACAAAATAACAAATAATTTATTATTATTTTTTAATTAGAATTTTATCATTTCACCTAGTTGATGATTTTATAATTTTGAAAGCATCAGAACAGAGTTGATATAAAAATGCCGCATTCTTCTTCTCGACTGCTTTCTCCATGTCTAATTCACATTGAATTGCATCCATATAACTACAAATTTAATAATAAAAACAAATATATATTTAATAGACAAAAATATTGAAATATTACGTGCGAAACTCTAATTCGGTGTAAAAAATTTGATATTCATTAATGTGAAATTCAGGGAATTTTACATTCAAATATCCAACACTGTTGAAATAATCGCGCGGTTGATGTAAGTTCGGATTTGTAAATGTATTTAAAAGAAACAATTTATAAAGGCAATTACGGAATACATTCGATAATTTTACGCAAAATCCCATTTCTTTTTTAACGTGATCTTTAATTACGTCTACCATTTTTTTGCCGGATAACGTACTTTGATTAGTTGAAATCTCCATCAATTGCTGAATGATATTGGCTTTGTTTCGTAAAGGTACATTATTTAAATTCATCTTTTTACTGACAGTTTTTTAAATCTTTCAAATCCAAATTTTCTAATAGACCCATCAGATCATCCTCTTCCGTACAGGTTGTACGTACAAAACATCCCTCTTGTAATTTACAATACAAACTTCTAATTTCATGTTTCGATAAAGATAAGCCGATACGCTCAGAAAATTTGAAAATATTATACCAAATTGGTTGCCATGTGAATAGTTTCATTATTAGAAACTGATATTTTTGATCCAATGAAAGGAATTTGTTTTTAAATTTTTTATCATCATCCGTCAATAGATGTTTGACATTATTGTTATTTTCAACAGCGTTCAATAAGCCCTGCATCTCATGCACCTCGTGGTAGTTGATTTTAGTCTTCTTTGCTTCAATTTCTGTATTTTTATGTGGAGTTTTGGGCGATTTAATTATTTTATTATCCAATATTTTAACCTTTGATGACGAACAATTTGCAGTTGTATTATTCTGATCACCATCATTATCGTTATTAGCATCCGAAGAATCTCCAGCACTAAAATGAACTGGAATTATTTAAAATTCGTGCAAAATTAACCCGTACCTTGTTGTTGCATTTTTCCTTTTTCGTCCGACTTTTGGGGTTGATGTTATCGGAGATTTCTTAACCTCAACAGAACTATTAGAAGCCTGATTATCATCATCTTCATCATCGGAATAAAGTGATTGTTTCAATTTTGGTTTCGTTAATTTTAATTGTCCAATAAATGATAGTGTAACATCATTAACATTACTAAAAATGTCACTTCCTTTATCATTCATTTTTGGACAATTTAACGATCTTCGACGATTTTTCCGTCGCGTCACTTCTACAAAACGATCAACGTTTCCCTTAACTTTTAGAAAACAATTGAGAGTTGTTTGTTTATAAATTTTCTTCTTCAACGAATCAGACATAATATTTACCTGTTTTATAATTTCGATTGCAATTATGTAATTTCAGAACAATAAATACAAGAAATGTGTAGAAAACTTACAACTAAGCAATTTGTAATTTGATCATTGTTTTATCAAATTCACAATTGTTAACAATTAGGCGTCAACGTGCAAGAAATTTGCTGATATGGGGGATTTTTATCAACTTATGCAATCTAAAACATGAAAACAATAAAATCACTAAAACTGGTGTGAATCAAAATTAATAATACACTAAATTTGGTTGGTATTACTAGAAATTTGACCCATTCCGTGGTTTTCTTGATCGTCAGAATTGAATTGACACTGTCGAAAAAAGTACCAAGTTTGTCCGCACGGGCGCTCGAAGCTTTAACTTGAAAAGACATAACTATAGAGTTTCTATCTCTATTCTTTTGATCACCATTTTGTTGGTTAAATTTGACCTACAACAATGAGGTATCTAGAGTGCGCATCCCCTATACTTGTATAAGACCAATTTGGTCATCACTAGAGTTAGGATTTCGCTCCCTAGGAGCAGTAGGGGATCTAATTTTTGAAAAATTTGACAAGAGCGGCACATAAGTTTCAATTTTGAATCAGTTGTTTTATCCGTTAACAAACAACAACAAGGCAAGGCGCTCTATATCGATAGCAACAGAATTTAGAAAAACAGTCGACCAATTATAAAGATTTGTTTAACTTAGCAATGTCATCGCTAAAACGCAGGTGTTTGATTTTAGCGAATTTTTGACAGATTCAGCTTCCCCTCCATTATTCTCTCATTGTAGTTCGTTTAGGTTAATGAACAAATGATTTACACCGAAAAATAAATAAAATATTACTCACAATTTATAAATTATTTATAACTCTGAATTCATTTACTAATTCTGTTGAATACCAATCATAGAAATTATTTTTATATTTAATATGTGACAAGTAAATTGCCGATTATTTGTATTTTAAATCAGTTACATCACTGGTACGTTTTGACAGTTGAAATTTTTATTGTGCAACTGTACATCCTAACTTTAGTCATCACATCATATGGGGAAATTTTGACAGTTAGTCCTCACTCTTTCTAACTTATGAGTGTGTCGTTCAACAGGGACCTCATTTTCTCAAGCTTTGGTCGACCAAAGCTTGAGAAAAGGAAGGCGATATATGGTGTCGTTCCTGTTGAAACGACACCAACATATCGACGTATCCAAGATGTCTGCCACAATACGTGGACACGTTTTTTGACCAGATGCGCACTCTATATACCTCATTGCCTACAGTTGGTGGAAAATTTGATGCCAACTGCACAAAGAATTCAAAACATTTTGACGCTTTAATCACAGCATATACAGGCTGTGCTGCAATCAATGAGGTACCTAGAGTGCGCATCCCCTATACTTGATTAAGACCAATTTGTTCATCACAAGGCCTGCTAGATTTTGTAGCGTTTCGCTTATAACAGGCCTGTCCATTTGGCGAGAACTCCATAAGAAGAACTTTCTTGATGAAACGCCAACTTTCGCCACTGTGGCGCCAATACCTGAACGAATTTTGAATTATGATTGGTAACAGATTTCCCGCCAAAAACAAACAAACAAAGCAACCAAAGGTGGCGTATCTAAATAAAGACAGAAAAACTAGCTATGCCGTTTTATATTCCGGTAACTAGCGTCAAAGTTCGCATTTCTCTCGGGAAAACGAACGAAGACAAATGGGCAGGCCTGTTATAAGCGAAGCGCTAAAAAATCTAGCAGGCCTTGGTTCATCATATGGGGAAATTTTGACAGTTATTCCTCACTCTTTCTAACTTATGAGTGTCGTTCAATAGGGATCTCCTTTTCTCAAGCTTTGGTCGACCAAAGTTTGAGAAAAAGAAGGCGTTATATTGATGTCGCTCCTGTTGAAACGACACCAACATATCTGCCACAATAAGTGGACACGTTTTTTGACCGGATGCGCACTCTATATACCCCAATGGCTGCAATGATGGTCATATTTTCTTATTTCAAATGGAATGATTTATTTTTTTGCATATATTTACATTGTATGAAATTGAAAAGGACTTTGATAATATGACATAGTTTAGTGTTAATAGTTTTTCAGGAATTTAACATTTCCTGAAAATTTTAATTTTGTAGAAAGAGAGAAGAGATTATATAGAGAGATCCAGAATGATTGAACGTGCCGCTTTCCTTATACCGCTGTCAAACAAATCTTTGCCGCTTTTCATTTATTGTGACATACAGTAGAACGTTTAAAATATCCGCATGACCGATTGACGTCATTCGTAAAACGCAGGCGTTTGATTGTACTGTAAATTTCAATGGAATGAGTTCCCCCTCCTGAATACTCTTATAGTAACTCGTTTAGGTTAATAAACATATGATTTGTCCGTAAAGAAATTTAAAATATTTTAATTTAATTTAATATTTTAATTATTATTTCAGACTATAATTTGTAAATAATAATGATTTTTTGTCTCCGATAGTTTACAACATACAAGAAGTTATTTAATCAGAATTATAAAACAACTACGCCAATGGTAGGTTCAACGCTTTGAAATACTTATGGCAAAACTGTAAATCCTAACACTAATTATTACATATATTTACATTATGTGGTGAAATTGAAAAGGACTGATAACAGTTTGGCGTCATCTTGGTCATGTCAACATAACCTATAGAAGACTGTTTGTATGGTTTTTTTTTTAAATAAAATAATAATTTTTCAAAAATTTAAAACCTGTCGAACAATATATTACCACATAATTACCAAATTACCTCAACAATTAATTATTAATATTATTAATTTTCGTAAAAGAAGTGCCAGAAAATCAACTCGAATTTTCCGCAATAATTCAGGCAATTTTCAAAATATCACTAAAAGGGCTTCGCATTCCCCTCGACTTTTGTATCAGCTTGCGAATGAGGGGTTGATCAATTCTGTAAAATAAAACATGTGCCCAAATTCTTATATCTCCTCACAGACATTTTCTTAATTTTCCGGAAAACTAACCGTGGAATCGGAAAATTTCTTAAAGATTTGAAAAGAACTTTTTATTTGCTATCTAACAGTACAAGAATTTTTGCAAAATAATCAAAACTGGCCAAGTAATAAGAGAAAATACAAGAAATTGTACAAAAATACGAAAATAGTATATTGAAAAATAAGTTTCAGAAGTCCATAATTCCTGCACGTGACCAAGTTTAAAAAACGAGTGCGGTAGCACGAGTTTTTTAATGGTCGAGTGCAGGAATTGACTTCTGAAACGAATTTTTCATACTATTTTTCCTATTTTGCGCCCCTTTGTAAACTTTTTTAATAAAAATTGAACCCTTAAAATTTAGGGAATTTTACAGAAGTTTGTATTAAATAAAACAAATGGAAGTTCTACTTGACGATATTCAACTTTTTATTTGTAAAACGAGTTGATTTTCAATTGTTTAAGTCTCCATATTAATTACGACTTTTAATAAAGTAAAAATGTGTGACGAATTATCGTGTACTTCACCAGAATTACGTGATATTGTTGAAAATGGTATCAATGATTCACTTCCCGGTAAATCAAAAATAAAATATGAACATTGTTATCAAAATTTTCAAGAATGGTGTAAAAATAATTTGAAATAAATAAAAGTTGTTTTCACGTTAATCAAGTGGTCTGCATTTCTGTCAAAGAATGACATTTGAGATAGTCGACAGTGTTACCAACTTCGAAAAAATAAATTATCCCAGATTTTCCACACTCAAAGTAGTTGGGAAATTTCCATTGCTTCACTACTTTTAGTGTGGAAATGATTTTATTTCCAACGCAAAATAGGAAAAAACATATTATTAGATTTTTGTCTGTAATTCAAATTTGTTTCAATATTTTGAAAACGGAAAGAACCGCGAGGGGCTATAAGAAATGCCCTTTTCAAAAATCTGTTTACAGTTGTCGTAGCTTCAAGGACGAGCGAGAAATCGTTTCACATTTTCGCCGGTAAAAACTTTAAAATGTATCCCGTCCCTTAAGTTAGAAGAGTAGCTATGATAATTTTAATTGCCGAAAATGTGAATTTCTAAGTCGCGATTTCTCGCTTGTCCTTGAGACTACGACCACCACAGATAGATTTTTGGAAAGAGCACTTCTTGTAGCCTCTAACGGTTCGTTCCGTTTTTTTTAAATGTTGTTATAAATTTGAATTACAGACGGAAATCTAACAACATGTTTTTTTCGTATTTTTGTACAATTTCTTGTATTTTCTCTTATAACTTGGCCAATGTTAATTAGTTTGTAAAAATTCTTGTACTGTTAGATAGCAAATAAAAAGTTCTTCTCAAATCTTTAAGAATTTTTCTGATTCGGCCGTTAGTTTTCCGAAACATTAAGAGAGGAGATATAAGAATTTGGACACATTTTTTATCTTACAGTATTGATCAACCCCTTCATTCGAAAGCTGATACAAATGCCGAGGGGAATGTGAAGCCCTTTTTTTGAAATTTTAAAAATTGCCTCTCTTTCCGATTGGCCCATTATTATTGCAAAAAATGTTGATTTACCGAAGGAAATTGAGTGGAAATCCAGCGTCGTTATTTTGCCTTACACGTAAACAGTGCGGGTTTGCCTAATCGAAAGTTTGTGGAATCATTGATACTCAATCCAAAGCGGGACACACAATTCGATTTGGCAAATTCGCATTTTCTACGAGTATGGTGGGTTATCTTGCTTGATAATAATTTGATTAAAATCGGAGGGGGACACCTGGGAACGTTTCCTTGTTAGTGCTGCTACTGACGTGAATGGTAGCGTTGTTTTGCTGAAAAATGAAGTGAATTCTCCTCCGTGTTTTTTAAAAATGGTAACAACTTTTCTCTCAATACACCTATGTTGAAACCTCACCCTGAAGAGTGTAGTTTCGAATTTGCCAGGCTAAAAATGAATCAACAGTGGGATAAGGTTAATGAATAAGCGATCTATTTGTACCCATCAAATCTGTGATTTCACATTGTCTTTCTATACTTAGGTCATATTCTGTAATGAAAGAAAATTCTATTTAGATGGCCCGATTACTTCAACTCCTACTGGGGCGATTTTCGGAAGGAGCCTTTATATTTCACAAACCAGAAACTTCAGAGGTGGGAGCTGTATGGTATGGGGTGCAGTTAGTGCTTACGGGCAACTTTCTCTTTTACATTTTCGAATATGGGCAGCATCGAGTACCAGGATGTATTGAGAGAAAAGCTACTACAATTTATAAGAAGACGGAGGAGAATTCATTTCATTTTTAGCAAAACAACGTTACCATTCATGTCAGTAACAACACTAAGCATTTGTTTATTGACAACAAAACTAATGATTTGGTGTGACCGGCTCGCTCACCTGATTGTAACCCGACAGATAATCTTTGGAGGATACTGATTAGAAAAATTTAGGCCGATAACACGCATAATATAACACACTAAAAGAATTGAAGACTTCTATTATGAGAGCATGGACAGATATCGATGGCTCTGTGATTAAAACTCTTATCCGGAGTATGCAAAATAGAGTTTTTGACCTGATAATGCGCAAAGGAGACATTCGCTATTAAGAATAATAGTTTATGGATATTTCAATTTCTCACACTGTTTATTAATACAAACTTGATTTTGGATAGTGGACCTATACTTATGTGGAGCTACTTTTTAGCAATTTTTTAATTAAAACCGTACATAGTGTTAGTGTAAAGATAATTTTTGGCTAAAGGTGTTCTTTTTGACTACTCTTCATGCCATTATTGTGTCACTGATCGAATTGTATAGAAAAAACAGAAAACGGGGGAAAAAATTGCTGGACCTATTATGTGGAGCACTGTATCTTTAACCGTTTTCTCAAAAAATTACATTGAATTATCTTATGGAGAATACATGTAAATGGATTTTGACTACAGAACGCGTTCGCATGCTCTCAAGTTTTAGGCTTGTTCAAAAGAGTATTTCAAGCTACAAAACAGTGATTTTATTGCTTTAGGAATTGTTGGGAAAATTTTTGATTACAGATGAAAATTTAGAAGTAAATCTTGTTCTAAATTTTCTTCCATCTCAGCTTATATCATTTTATTTCGAATGAATATAGAGTTTAATCAATAGCAAATTGAAAGAGCTTTCCAAATATAAAAGAAATTTTTTTACCAACCTGTTAGTTTTCTGGAAAAATTGGAGAATAACAAAAAACTTTGTTGAAGGTTTCCACATTTTCACGCATAGCGTATTAGATGTTACATTTGATCTTCCGATTTATAAATCGAGGTATTGTTTAAATGAAAACAAAACCAAAAAATTACGAAAAATTTCCTTGCTTATTATACAGACAACATTTATAATCAAAATCGATAATAAAGATGGGGAAAAAATAAAAAATACGACACGCAAAACTAATGAATTCTGGTTAAATCTTCAACCATTTTCACCAAATCATCAACGGTACAATCTTGTTTCATGCCACCTTCGCCGGTTATCTGTAAAACAAGCATTAATATAAAAGTTTCCAATTATTAGAGAAAAAGAAATTGGAAAAAAACCTGTAATCCTTCGGCGACCTCCTTCATTTTGTCTTGCGATAAATCCAAAAAACTCTCAATCAAATCGCCATCAATAAAACCCTCACTAGCTTCCGTTTTGATATCAGTATTGAAAGCACGCCAATATGAATGTTCAATTTTACCAACTGATTTAATAACTTGTGTCAATTTGTTTTGCAATTCTAATAGGAAATCGTAAAAATCGGATGGTATTTGTGTAACTAAACCAATAGCACCACCAACTGTACCAAATAATACACAACCTTGTGTTGGTGTTGATGTTTCACATAAATTTTGTAAAACTAATGAACCATGACGGAAAACATTAATCATATCACCAACATGAAATTGTCCAACTTCATGCATTTGTGAACGTTCCTCATCGGTAGTAGCAGCACTATCTTTCTGACATATGAAAATATTAAATGAATTCTCAGCACCCAGAAAAATATCATCATCCAAAATTTCAACGGCTGTCATCCAATTTGGATTAAAATCTCTAGCGATTTCTTCAAAACTACCCTCCATTGTTTTATATTGTAATAATGTCATACTGCGCATTAAATCGCCGATTAAAATAAAATCACCTTTTGTTTTTAAATATAACGTTAAGATATTATTGAAATGTGAACATTCTAAACGTAATTCTTTCTCAACGGTCCATTCATATAAACGTACAGTACTATTTATACTAGCTAATAATTTACCATTGAATTCGGCTAATGAAAAACATGCCCCTTTCGTTTCTTTTTCTGAAATTTGTGTTAATTTATTATCACGCCATTGGAATATTAAAATACGTCCTTGTTTCGGTTCTGATTCCTCAGGGTTCACAATAGCCGTACCAACAATATAATATTCATTAGTATCATTACCCAATTGATTTGTTGATATCAATGACATTGCATATTCTTGTTGCATTAATTGATGTGCATGTAATACTTCAAATGTATGTTGATCAATTATTAATAAATTATGCACTTCAACTTCTTGTCCATAATCTGGTACAATATTACCACCTAATATTGTTGTTGTATTACTTGTACTACCGCCACTACTGCCACCACCGCCACTACTACCACCAATACCACTACTACTTGATTTATTCATCGATAATGAACCAACACTACTTGAAGCTGTAACTGATTGAGCCATTGTTGAGGCACTCGGTCTTGCCGGATTCAAACCGGTTGAATCTTGAACATCAATTCGAGCCGTTAATACGCCAAAAGTCTATGCAATAACCAAAAATAAACAATTTTAATAAAAAATAATTTAATAAAAACAAAATATTGCCTGTGTTTCCTCTTGATAAGCGATTCTTCTCGGCGACTCTTGTAACGGTACAGTTCTTATATGTAGCTTTTGTATTTCATCGATTGTACCTATTGTAACTGAACTATCGGTAGCTAATGCTAAACTATAAATTAGAAATTATAAAAATTAGATATTATTATAATTTGAATCGTTTTATTTACCTATCAGGGTAAGCTTCAGCATTCAATGAGCACATATGATTAACTTCCTTCATATTAACATTAGAAAATACCAATTTATGATTTGATGAATAAATAACAGTAGGACGATCCGAACAAGCAAATACATTTGTTGTACTCAATGAACGAAATGTACGTAAAACTGTCGGTTGTGTACCTAATGTAACCTTCTTTTTATCACTTAATGTACCTGATTCTTTATGGAATACAAAATAGAACATTGAACCATCACCCAAGGCACATAAAAGGTAATTATGACCTTCGAAACATGTCATCAATATTGATCTTGGTATAATTTCTAACAATAATACAATAATTAATAAAGGAATTACTACTTATTAGAGATGTTACGAAAACAGATTTTTACAATTTATTTTAATGGAAACAGGATCGTTACAAACCCGATCGGACTTAAGGGGAAGGAGTACATCTCATGGTTTTTACCGGCGAAAATGTGAAGCGCTTTCTTGCTCGTTCTTGAGACTACGGCAACCGCAAATAGATTTTTGAAAAGAGAATTTCTTATAGCCCTTACCGGTTTTTTCCGTTTTTCAAAATATTTATACAAATTTGAATTACAGACGAAAATCTAACATGTTTTTTTTTTCGTATTTTTGTACAATTTCTTATATTTTCTCTTATAACTTGGCCAATATTAATTATTTTGCAAAAATTCTTGAACTGGTTTTTCTGATATTGTTTTCACTTATTAAAATTAATTATTTTGCTTTAAAATACATATGGTTAGGTAGATAATTTTTTCCTCTTTCCGATTGACGCATTATTTTTGTAAAAAGTGTTGATTTCTTGAAGAAAATGGAATGGAAATCCAGTCTCTTTGTTTGTGGATTATCAAGCAAGATAACCCGCCATACTGGTAGACAGTGCGTGTTTGCCAAATCGAATTGTGTGTCTCGCTTTGGATTGAGTATTGATGATTCCACAAACTTTCGATTAGGCAAACCCGCACTGTTTACGTGTAACGCGGGCAATTTTTGTAAAATAACGACGCTGGATTTCCACTCAATTTTCTTCGAAAAATCAACATTTTTTACAAAAATAATGCATCAATCGGAAAGAAGACAAAATTATCTACCTAAGCATATGTATTTCAAAGTAAAATAATTAATTGTAATAAGTGAAAACAATGGCAGAAAAACCAGTTGTTTTTTCCGCGATAATTCAGGCAATTTTCAAAATATCAAAAAAAGCTTTCTACCTTGCCCTTCGCCTTTGTATCAGCTTTCGAATGAGGGGTTGATTAATGCTGTCAGATAAAAATTGTAGAAAAAGACGTGTTGTCGCGTACAGAAGTTTTCTTAATTTTCCGGAAAACTAACGATGAAATCGGAGAATTTCATGAAAATTTGAAAAGAACTTTTTATTTGCTATCTAACAGTTCAAGAATTTTTGCAAAATAATCAAAATTGGCCAAGTTATAAGAGAAAATACAAGAAATTGTACAAAAATACGAAAAAAACATGTTAGATTTTCGTTTGTAATTCAAATTTGCATCAATATTTTGAAAAGCGGAAATAACCGTTAGGGGCTATAAGAAATGATCTTTCCAAAAATCTAGTTGCGGTTGTCGTAGTCTCAAGGACTAATTTGATTTTAACGATGGACAAAAGTAAGTTTAGAGCGGTGATTAAACACTTGTATTTAAAAGGTTTAACGCCGAAAGAAATCAAAGCTGAATTGGATGAAGTTCATGGCACATCTGCTCCTGGGTTTGAAACTATTTACAACTGGCCGAATGAGTTTAAACGTGGCCGCAAATCCACAAGAGATGAAAAGCGCTCAGGACGCCCTGTGGAAGTGTCTACCCCGGAAATGATTGATAAAATCCATGATATGGTTTTAAGTAATCGACGAATCAAAGTGCGCGAAATAGTTGAGACTACAGACATATCGCAAGGCACAGTTGCTTCAATTTTACATGTAAAATTAGGTGTGAAAAAGATCTCGGCAAGATGGGTGCCGCGTTTGCTCACACTCGAGAATAAACGTAATCGTGTGGTCGACTCTAAGGCTGTTTTGGCGCTTTTCTGTCGCAATCCTGAGGAATTTCTGCGTCGATACATAATTGTCGATGAAACATGGATACATCATTACACTCCAGAGATAAAAGAACAGTCGAAACAGTAGATTTTTGAAGGTGAATGGGCTCCGGAGAAGGCGAAGACAGTGAAATCGGCCAGCAAGGTTATGGCCACGGTCTTTTGGGATGCCCGCGGTGTATCATCTACATCGATTACTTAGAAAAACGAAAAACGATAACAGGAGAGTATTATGCGTCGTTATTGGACCGGCTGAGTGAAGAAATCAAGGAAAAACGTCCTCATTTGAAACGGAAAAAGATTCTCTTTCATCAAGACAATGAACGGGTGCACATTTGCGCAGTTGCGATGGCTAAAATTGAGGAATTGAAGTTCGAATTGGTCGACCACCCACCGTATTCACCAAATTTGGCCCCCAGTGACTTTTTCTTATTTCTCAACTTGAAGAATTGCCTTGGCGGACAAAGGTTTACGTCTAACGAGGAGGTCATTACCCAAACAAATTCATATTTTGAGGAGCTTCTGAAATCCTATTTTTTGGACGGCTTAAGAAATTTAGAAAAACGTTTACAAAAATGTATAAAGCTAAAAGGAGATTATGTTGAAAAATTGAAAAAAAATCTACCCAAAAAAAATGTTTTGTCTACTTTTTTCTAAAGACTTATTGAACGACCCTCGTACTATGGGAAAATCATTGAAAAATGGATAATATTGGCTACGCTATAGAAACAAATATGAAATGTAAAAGATACCAATTTTCCAAAAAATAAGTCAAATAACTCAAAGTTCAATTAGAATTTTTCAACATATAACGATTTTTATAAATTGGTATTTCTTAGGCACCAAATTGAAGAAAACGATGTGTTCCAGTTTCTATCAATTTTCCAGAAAATCAACGAGTCAATTAGCGGATTTTTGGAGATCTGAAAAGCTCTTTGAAATTGATATTTGCTAAATTATTGGAAATTAAAAAAAAAGCACGAAAATTTTCTGCTACAAGTCAAAGTTCAATTAAAATTTTTCAAAACAACGACCCACCCAAAAAGGCAATATTTATAATCCATGATCTAATTTTTCAACGAATTTTAATGATCTATACGGAACTAGAAAGTGCATTTCAACGAGCAAGAAATTGCAGTTTTCTTATTGAAAAATTTTGATTAATATTTGAATTATAATGAAAAATGTAGGAGCACTTTTTTATTGAAATGTCTTAATTTTCTACATTTTCTTTCACAGCTTGGACAATATTGTTTATTCGGTAATGAATTTTTATACTATTGGATAGCAAATAAAAAGTTCCTTTCAAAGCTTTAAGAAATTTTCCGATTCCACTGTTAGTGTTCTGGAAAATTAAGAAAACTTCTGTAAGCTACAACCGGTTTGCTTCTACAGTTTATATCAACCCCTCATTCGAAAGCTGATACAAAAACGGAGTACAAAATAGAAGGCGTTTTTTGAAATTTTGAAAATTGCCTGAATTATCGCAGAAAACCCAAGTGGTTCTTCTGGCATTGTTTTCACTTATTAAAATTAATTATTATGCTTTTAAATACATACGGTTATATAGACAACTTTGTGCTCTATCCGATTGGCCCATTATTTTTGGAAAAAATGTAGATTTCTCGAAGAAAATTGAGTGGAAATTCAGCGTCGTAATTTTGCCTTACACGTAAACAGTACGGGTTTGCCAAATCGAAAGTTTGTGGAATCATCGATACTCAATCCAAAGCGAGACACAATTCGATTTAACAAACTCGCACTTTCTACATGTATGGTGGCTTATCTTGCTTGATAATACACAAAGATTTTTCTTCGAAAAATCAACATTTTTAACAAAAATAATGGGCTAATTGGAAAAAGAACAAAATTATCTACCTAACCGTATGTATTTTAATGCAAAATAATCAATTTTAATAAGAGAAAACAGTGCCACAAAAACCACTGCTGTAAGATAAAAAGAGTAGAAGAAAACCTGTTGTAGCTTACAGAAGTTTTCTTAATTTTTCGGAAAACTAACAGTGGAATCGGAAAATTTCTTAAAGATTTGAACAGAACTTTTTATTTGTTATCCAACAGTATAAGAATTTTTGCAAAATAATCAATATTGGACAAGTTATGAGCGTAAAATTTAAAAAAAAAGTCGAAAAATTGTACAAAAAACATGTTAGATTTTCGTCTGTAATTCAAATTTGTATCAATATTTTGAAAAACAGAAAGAACCGTTAGAGGCTATAAGAAATGCTCTTTTCAAAAATCAATCTGCGATTGTCGTGGCCTCAAGGGCGAGCGAGAAATCGCGAGCTAGAAATTCACATTTTTGCCGGTTAAAACTATAAGATGTACTCCTTGCCCTTAAATAAATCATACGTTCGGTAACAAAATTAATGTAGCTGCCCATAAAAAATATTATGCCGTCTATTTTTATTTAGTTCGCAGAAAAGAAGAATATAACTACTACTCGGCAATTTCAGTGTTACACCCTCCCCAAAAGTAAGGTTTTCGGAACGTCCCTGGTTGTCATGGTAGTGAATTGCCAAAAAGTTATAGAATACGACTGGTGACTTTCTAGTAAATGAAGTTTTGGCAACATCCTTAACGGGTGGGCGCTCAAAATTACAACTATTCTGACCTATATCTGACCTAAACAATGCATTTTAGCAGCATGATTACCCCCAAACATATGTCCGATTAAAGCTAGTCTACTATTAGATAAAAGCGTTTACTTTTTGAGCGAATTTTCCAGAAAAATTCCTAAAAAACATGGCAATTTTCGGAAAATTAATTGTTTTTTTATTAATTATAAATTTTAGTGCAAAATAATCATGTTTAATTTTCCTAATTTTTTGAAATTGAAAACAAATTTAAACGAAACATCGAACAATTTGTTTCAAATTGTGAAAATGAGAGACAAAGTTTTCCACTTTATTGGAAAGTTAACAGACCTCTTGGAAAATATCTTATCGATCTGAAAAATGCTTTCAATTTTCTATCAAAATTTATAATTTCATTGTAGAATAAATGAAAATTTTTAAGTTATACCAGAAAATACAAAGAAATGGTGCTCTTACATTTTCTATTGTAACTCAAAATTTTCCAAAATAAAAACAATTCCCTGCTACCTAAAATGCACTTTATGATCCAGTTTGAATCATTAAAATCCGTTGAAAGTAAATCACATCGAATTATAAACTACAAACCCTCAAATGATGTTTCTAACGATGTTTGAGTCATTACAAGGTATCATCAAACAAGCGAGATATCGATTATTAAAATTTACAAACACCGGATCGAAAAATATACTTAGACCTTAAAGTTTCCATAAAAAGGGGTAGAAACGGAGCTACCAAACTTTGCGGAAATTCCGTAGTTACAAAACCAGAAGATATCCGCAACATCTCTATTTATTTAAAAAAAAAAACTTACCACCGCCTAAATATTCTTTTGTAGCTTCAGTTAAATCAGGTAAACGTAATATACGTGCAGTTATATCTGTCCATAAACCAACAGCAACATAATCCGATATTGTCATATTATCACCAATTGGACTAACATCTAAACAAGCTACTTCAACATCTAATGTTGTTGTACCTTTTAATATTAATTCATTTTCGTGTATTTCAATATAATATAATGTTGAACCAGTTGATACCACAATTTGTTTTTTATTACATGTACATACACTTATATTCTTTTCAATTGGTGGTTTCCATTCAGCTATTAATGTTTTCTGTTGAGCTGATATTAAACGTACTGATATTGGTGTTATTTGTATAATTTGTTCATTAATAACATTGCCACAATAGAATGTTTGTTGATCAGATATAAAACCTGGTAAATCGGTTTCTTCAACTTCTTCACCGTTTAAACTTAATATACGTGTTTGTCCAACAAATGCTAATACCAATGTATTATCAAAACGACCGTCTATTAATTGATAATTGTTAATATAATTGATTAAAGTAGATTTATTGAAAAATTACCTGAGGCTATTTGTAGAGCCCACATGCCCTTAATTCCAGGTAAATCAATACTTGCATGCTCTTGTATACCGATACCATTACGGATTATACGTAATGAACCCTCTTTAAATGCACCACTACATGTAACTAATTGTCCTTGTCCTTGTCGTTCTAAATCAACAACACACATATCCAAAATTGGTGCTAAATTTGTAAATGATTCTAATACAGTAACATAAGAACCGTATTCATTTGGTTTTGTTGTTAATTTAACCAATTGTGAATCACCCAAACGTGAACCAATAAATAATACACCATTATCTAAATATGTTATACATTCTGGTGTTGCAATTTCACCTAATAATTCAACTTTTAAATCTTTTACAATTTCATTACCATCACGTTGTTCTAATTCTAAAAATAACATAAACAAATGACCAGCCATATCGCCTAATAGGTAACGTAAACCGCCCGGATCCACTTTGGCATAACAAACAATTGTACTTTGCTATTATTAAAAAATAATTATTATTAAAAATTTTGTAATTAAGAGTCTGGGTCAGAACTCGGAAAAGAAAGTAAGATTTACAATCAGCAGTTTCTCGTTCATTTTCTACTGAAAATTCAAGTTTTTGGACTCATTTGAAAGAGTATTTCAAGCTGTTTAAAAAACACTCCATATCTTTTGGAAAATATCATGAAAATTTTAAGTTACAAATGAAAATCTAGAAGCCTGTATTTTCCTCATTTCACCTCATAATTCAGCTAATAATAATTGTTTACAATGAATGTAACGGCCATCGTTGACAAATTGCAAGAGCTTTTCAGCTGTGTTCGAAATTTTCCGATCGGTTCTGTAGTTTTCCGGAAAATTGAGAAAAACGGTAAAATTTCAAAGAAAGAATTCAGGAGTATTTTGAAAGACAGATAGTTGAATGTCACATTTTCTGAAAGCTAATATAACAGTGGAGATCCTAAGTCAAAGGAAAAATACAAGTTTTGAAAATTCAAGGAAATTCTCTCTGATTTTAGGGAAATTCGTTAGCTATTTTCACCTGTTAAACGTAATTGTTTTGCACCGGGTTTTCTTTCAGATTGTACGCAATTCTTTGTTGTTTAAATCTGTACTATTGGTATGTGAAAATTTTACTCATTTTCTCGGAAAAATCGGTTATAAGAAACGTCGATTTGTAGTGAATAGACAACGTCGCACACATAATGATAAAGTAGAGCGCTTACCGACGACAGCACCATCTATACACTTTTATGTACAACCATTCACCACAAATCGACGTTCCTTATAAGCAATTGTTCCGAGAAAATGAGTAAAATTTTCACATACTCGTAGTACAGATTTAAACTACAAAGAATCGCGTACAATCTGAAAAAAAAAACCCGGTGTAAAACAATTACGTTTAACAGGTGAAAATGGCCAACGAATTTCCCTAAAATCAGAGAATTTTCAAAACTTGGATTTTTCCTTTCACTTAGGATCTCCAGTTATATTAGCTTTCAGAAATTTTACCGTTTTTCACAGTTTTCCGGAAAACTACTGAACCGATCGGAAAATTTCGAACACAGCTGGAAAGCTCTTGCAATTTGTCAACGATGGCCATTACATTCATTGCAAAAAATTATTATTAGCTGAATTATGAGGTAAAATGAGGAAAATACAGGCTTCTAGATTTTCATTTGTAACTTAAAATTTTCACGACATTTTCCAAAAGATATGGAGTGTTTCTTAAACAACTTGAAATGCTCTTTCAAATGAGTCCAAAAACTTGAATTTTCAGTGAAAATTGAAAGAGAAACCGCTGATTGTATACCTTACTTTTTTTTCCAACTCCTGACCCGGACGCTTAATGAAAATTTATACTTTAATAACAGCTGGTGCGACAACAACAGACGTGATACCATCGTGGTATAAAATACTCTCTTGTCCGATAATTATAGCACCACATATCGGTGATGGTACTGGTATAATGATGGATGCTTCAGTTTCAACATTATCCTGTCGCCATGGTACTTTAACGAATTCTTTTTCACGCAATGAAATTTCATGTGTTTTAACATGCCGTCCATTACCGTCTTGATGGATTAAAATTAACGTCGGATTTGTACAACCGTGTAAGAATTCAACATCATGTACTTGTACTTCATCGATACGTATATTTGATGCTTTCAATTCGTAATTATCTTTCTCTAATGGTATAATTTTAAATAAACCATCGTATAAACGTAAACCAATAACACGTGCCTTTGGATCAATAACAGCCAATATACCGGTATCAGATGGTTTACCAATCTTATCAGCAACATTACCGTGTGCTTTTGTTACAATATCTAAATTATCACCATCGCTCATGCATTCTAATATCATCGCATTATAGCGCATTGTTACAATAAACAATAAATCTTTCTTTTCATGCTATTAACAAACAGAAAAATTAGTAACGAAACATTACAAACAACAAGAATACAAACTTGTGGGCGAAATAGTTTCATAACAGCCACTTTGCCATACAAGCCAACCTCTTTAACTGGCCGTAGACCCTCTGGGGTAACCAAATAGATTTCCAATCGTGTATTTTTAGCAACAATCAAATTTAAATCAGATGGTGATGTGAAATTACCTAAAAACAACACGATTTCAATGTTTTACAATGAAATGATTGGAAAATTTTCTAGCAAATGTCAGTCTAACTATACCTGTTACACAAGCTGTAACCGCTGTCGGTTTATGTGCTGTAACTACATAATGGTGTGCCATTATTGATTATTATTCATATAATAAATATTATTTCCACCGATATTAATAAAAATCTAACGTTTATTTGATTCGAAGAAAAAAAATATACAACAATTATAGCCTGTCGTTTAAACACCAACCATGTTGTTCAAGAAAAACTGTCACCAACATTACGGCGATTAAATCACTAGAAACGATGTCAGTGCGCATGTGCACACTTTGGCTCTAAATTTGATTTACGAATGGTGACTTAATTTTATTTTTAAGTGTGTGGATCACCAAAATCAAACAATTTCAAAACAAGATAACTTTATTTTCTAATAGATTTCAATGTTCTAAACAGTATTTGAAAGAGCATTTCTAGAAGTAGGGAATTACGTATCTGATTTTTTGAAATTCGGATGTAATCTAGAGTTACAGAAGGAGATAAATGTGTAGTTTACGGGCTTTTGATAATATTTACCCCATCGTTATGGAATTTCACATATAGTATCAAACTCACTCACAGAATTCAATTCTGACTGCGCCTTATCGAAATTTTGGCACAAAAGTTCTTAGAAAGGGCCCTTTTGTCCTAGCCTATTACAGCAACTAGATTCACAATTTGACGTTTACCTGACAGAGTTGCCGCTCAAATTTGACATTTGTTTGACAGTGTTGTTATTTAATCGTTTATTTAATATGCGTTTATAATTTATTGCTAATTAAAATTGGTTAAATTTTTATTCCTGCTTTGATATTAGATGATATTATTATATCTGAAAGTATTTTTAAATGAATTGAGTTTGATTATGTATTGTGTATGTTGTGTTGTCTATACCGACTCTAGGTTGATTCATCACTCGAGTGTGGCAACACTGTCAAACGAATGTCAAATTTGAGCGGCAACTCTGTCAGATAAACGTCAAATTGTGAATCTAGTTGCTATAATTGGCCAGGACAAAAGGTCCTTTTTAAGGATTTCAGGCCCAAAATTTCGACAAGACGCTGTCAAAATTGAATTATACGAGTGATTTTGTTATATGTGAAATTTTATAACAATGGGGTAAATATTACCAAAAGCCCATAAACTACACATTTACCCAGAAGGAAATATAGAAGCATGTTTTTTAGCATTTTTACAGTTTTTTTTTAATATTTTCCCTCATAACTTGGCAAATATTGCTTATTTCCTTATAAATTTCACACAGCATGTGGCAAATTAAAAGCGCTTTCCAAATTTTCCGGAAATTTTCCGATCGCATTGTTAGTTTTCCGGGAAATTGATGAAAGGTTTCAACATACTAATTTGATTTCTTTACGTACAGTTTTGAACTTAGACAACTGAACCAGGGCTCATTTGAATGTTAATGAATAGCAGATTATTTTGAGAATAGTTTGAGATTGAAATTCGGAAATTTATGGTGGGGAAATGTAATGAATTTTCACCTATTATTTTTATTTGTTAAAATTAATAATTTTTGGTATAACGTATAAGGCAATTTATAGATTATTTCATTACCTTTCCAACGGTACCATTGTTGCAAAAAAGTGAAAATCTTTTGGAAAATTAGTGATAAACAAAACTATGTTGATTGTGTGAAAATCTAGTTGAATAGCAAGTCTCCAAACCACAAAAATGAGCTACATCTATTGGCGGAAAGATGGCTCTAAAGTCTGTCATCTCGTCTTTCTACAATGTTGCCAAATGAGGCCACACCTTTGTCGTCTTATTATTGTATAGATAATTGGAGAAAAAAAAAAACAATAAACTGGTTGTATATAACTAACTTTAACAATTAACAGAAAAATTAGTCGCCACTTCGCTTTTTTTAACATTCCAATCAAAATAGCGACTAATTTTTTTTTGTTAATTGTTAAAGTTAATTATATAAAACCAGTTTATTTTTTTTTCTCCTTTTATCTATGCAAAAATAAAATTACAAAGGTGAGACCTCAGGCAGAAAAAATAATTTGACAACACTGCAGAAAGGTATCTGCTGACATCTATGCGCCACTGGACGAAACCCATTTTGTAGATACTAGTATACTCTGGCGAGTAGCTTTAGGCTTTTCATACGATGAACATAGTTGTGTTTATCGTTAATTTTCCAAAAGATTTTCAATTTTTTTCCAGTAACAATGGTACCGCCGGAAAGGCAATGAAATAATCTATAAATTTTTCTACACTTTGTACAAAAATTATTAACTTTAACAGATAAAAATAATGGGGGAAAATTCATCACATTTCCCCACCATAAATTTCCAGTAAATTTTCCGAATTTCAATCTCAAACTATTCTCAAAATAATCTGCTCTTATTAGCTTTGAAACGAACCCCGGTTCAGTTGTCTAAGTTTAAAACTGTACGTAAAAAATCATTAGTATGTTGAAACCTTTCATCAATTTTCCGGAAAACTAACAATGCGATCGGGAAATTTCCAGCAAATTTGGAAAGCGCTTTTAATTTGCCATATGTTGTGTGAAATTCATTAGAAAATAAGCAATATTTGCCAAGTTATGAGGGAAAATATTAAAAAAATGCTAAAATGCTTCTATATTTTCTTCTGTAACTCCAAATTACATCCGAATTTCAAAAAATCAGATACGTAATTCCCTGCTTCTTGAAATGCTCTTTCAAATGCCGTTTAGAACATTGAAATTCGTTGGAAAATAAAAAAGTTATCTTGTTTTGAAATTGTTCGGTTTTGGTAATACACCCCCTTAATTATAAAACAACTGTGTAAATTGGTAACGGAAAATTGATTTTTTTTTTACTATAACAATAAATCTGTAAATTTGAAGAAAATGTAAAGTTGGCAAGTTACCGAGGTTAAATTCTGGTAATATTGTGGTAGTAATGTTGGTATAATTTTGGTGCGAATTTTGAAAGTTATCTGTAGGATTAAAATCATTATGGATTAAATTGTATATTTAAAGATAAATTTTTAGAGAATTTTATAAATAATCACAATTAGAAATAATAAAAAAATCATAATTCTATATGGTCTTTTTCGTTTATTTTGTTATCAATAATTTTACGAAAATATAGAATTTATACATACACACACATACATGTATTATTATTATTATTAATATTATTATTATTATTATTATTACTATAATTAATTGATTATTATTTTTAAAAATGAGAAGCAATATTGTATTTTCAAGTTTTCCCGTCTAGAAAATTTATGTACAATTTCATTACAATTTGTTCATTAAACTTTATCAGGACATACAAACATACACACACACAGATATAAAAACAATAAAAATGAATATGCATACATTTTGTTAACACACGGAAAAATAAATAAATTCCAATTGTAAAATAAAAAAGAAAAAACTGTTGAAATGTTTAGTTTTACGTGTATAAAATGACTGGAATTTTTCAGTTTGATTAAATAAAACCGAATTTATATCAATAAAAATTCTATAAAATCGTTATTACTATATATACAACCATTTGTGATAATGGTCAATGTTGTTTATTGTTTAATTGCACAGAATTTTTACACTTTCTTCGCTCCATTATTAAAGCTCGCCATCAATTATAATCGAAGACAGTCTCATTTATATACACGAATTGTCGACTCCAACAATTGGAGCTTAAAATAACTATAGCATTAATAATAGAGTGTGTATTTATATGTTGAATTGTAGATAAAATAGGATATCACACACGAAATGAAATACAATAGTAAATCTAGTCATGTAGTAAAAAGTTTTGAATTGGTTGCCAACTTAAAGCTCCAATATCTAGTAACATTTATAGGGAAATTATGGTTAAAATTGTATTCTTAACACGTTCAGCCCGGCGCACTTTATCAAAGTCCGTATGGTCGGAGGGCTCGAGATTATCAGTTGTTTATTCGTCTGACGGCGCTTGTTTGTTGCACTATCTCATAGCAAACGAGATGTGGACCACTGATGGTTCACACCGCCAGATGAATGGAATGCCTGTGAACCACCGGTGGTTCACGCCGGGCTGAACGTGTTAAATTGGTTACACTGAAGTGATATTCTTTTGTTTATAACCTTAAATTTTGGAAATTTCTTTATTTTTAATGAATTTCGTTGATTTTTATTGAATTTTTGGTGTAATTACTATTTTTAGTTATTACTAGATTACTAGATCTACTATAGATAAGCTGTACATAATACATCGTACATTAATAGAGAAATAAGAAATATAGACAACTAGAATTAAAGTCGATTACAATAAAAAAATCTGTATTATTATAATTGTAGTATTTGATAAAAAGGCACTTTCAGCCAGCATGTTTCGATAAATTCAAAGGCATATCTGCAAGACAAATATTAGTATAGAATAGAATTTATTTTATAAATATCACCATTATTATCGTCCCGATGTTCATTTTCAACCCCACGAATCGGCTCAGTTGTCGTTGTTGTAGTAGTTGTCGATGTCGTCCAAACATTACCATCAATCGGATTATTGTGTCTTAATGCCATCTGTATTGGTACCAATGGTTGTGGATGATGTGGATGGTGATGGTGATGATGTGTGGCAGGTGGTAATGGTGGTTGTATTGGTGGTGGATGATGATAAATCGGCGGTACCATACTATAACGCCCACTATTATACATACCAAGATTATAATATTGCGGTAATGAATATGGATACATGAATGGTAAATAATTTGGATATGCTGCTGCAGCTGCGGCTGCTGCTGCTGCTGCCGCCGCTTGATATGCTCGTTTATCAGCCTGCTAAAAAAAAATTCAAATATTTTTATTAGAGAGTTAAGAACAGAAACAATAGAGGAATTAGACCATATCGTTTGTTTTTATTTTACTACTACTAGATTTGTTCATGATAGTTTTCAAGCGTAAAATTACAAATCTTAAAACAATGAGATTTCTCTCTTATTATTTCCTTTAAATTGGAAAACTACTAGTAGCATTTTAGAAAAGTTATTTACAAATAATTGACGTGCTGTTTTTAGTTTTCACTATCTTACAAAATAGGAAATTGGATTGTTTTTAATTAACAGTAAATATCCTCTAATGAAGCTACAATAATCTTGTCTGTTTCTGGTTCCGCAATCGTGGTATTTGCGCAAGGTTTGGAAACTAGTTCTGTTTCCGCACCTGTTTTAAAAATTCCGGTTCAATTCCGAGTTACAAAGGATAATTTTGGAACGTGTTTTTTCTAATTTTTTTTAAATCTCAAGAAATTTAGATAGGTTTGTTAGATTTCCGGTAAATTAACAAAAACTTGAGGACCTAAGTTACATTATTTTTTGATTTAATAGTCGATTTCTTGCTTTTTTATCAATAATGAGATATTGCAATGAGTATATACTCGATTCAATCACTGAATATAAGATTTTATTTAGAAAACATATCATTGGTTATCTATAAAGGTGCAAAATTTGAAAATAACCAATAATCTAGCAGTATGTCATTGAAAACAAAACATTTGGTTTTCTATAAAGGCGCAAAATTTTAGAAGAACAATACTTTTATGATCACGTGGTAATTTAATTGCAATGCCAACTAAATATAAATAAACTTACTAGATTTGTAAGGGATTAAATTAATAGACGTTAGGGACTTTTATTCGTCAATCTTTAAGTGAGTGAATTTAGTATAAATTTTTTATATTTTCCTTATAATTTAATCAATTTTTCAATGATTTTTCCGCAGTATCAAGCAAATTAAGAATCAAAAATTTTCCGATGTTTTTTCTATCTTTATCAATTTAATTTTAAGTCTCTTTCTGATCCGTTTCCGTTAAAAAATACATAAAAAAAAATATTTTTTTCGCAATATTTCTTCCAATAAATTCGTAAATAATCGTTAATACATCCATAAAGAAAGCTTGAATTCTTATTTTATTCATTCGTTTTTTCCTATAATTGGTTTCATTATTTCGAATTTCTCAAACAAGAAATTGGAAACAGTTGGACAATTATTTTTTCCTATTTTGCTTTGGAAATAAAATCATTTCCACACTAAAAGTAGTGATGTAATGGAGATTTCCCAACTACTTTGAGTGTGGAAAATCTGGGATAATTTATTTTTTCGAAGTTGGTAACACTGTCGACTATCTCAAATGTCATTCTTTGACAGAAATGCAGACCACTTGATTAACGTAAAACAACTTTTATTTATTTCAAATTATTATTCTTGAAAATTTTGATAACAATGTTCATATTTTATTTTTGATTTACCGGGAAGTAAATCATTGATACCATTTTCAACAATATCACGTAATTCTGGTGGAGTACACGATAATTTGTCACACATTTTTACTTTATTAAAAGTCATAATTAAGATGGAGACTTAAACAATTGAAAATCAACTTGTTTACAAACAAAAAGTTGAATATCGTCAAGTAGAACTTTCATTTGTTTTATTTAATACCAACTTCTACAAAATTCCCTAAATTTGAAGGGTTCAATTTTTATTAAAAAAGGGTACAAAGGGGCGCAAAATAGGAAAAATAGTATGAAAAATTCGTTTCAGAAGTCAATTCCTGCACTCGACCATTAAAAAACTCGTGCTACCGCACTCGTTTTTTAATTTTGGTCTCGTGCAGGAATCATGGACTTCTGAAACTTATTTTTCAATATACTATAATGATACATAATTCAAGTTTTCGAACCAAATTTTTCAAATATTCAGACGAAATTTAGGTCATTATACTATTATTTATACAGAGTGAGCCAAGTGGTTGGCCTATTAGAAGTATAAGAACTTCTAATCGATGAAAGTTTCTGAAATTTGGTATGCAGCCGTTTTTCCACCTGAACTATATCTGGAAAATTATTCGTTGTTCTATCAACCCCCGGTGTATGGGGTAGTGCACCCTACTTTGTTATTTTAAATAGAATGGTATATTTTTTATTCCATATTTAGATTCTATGGTAAAAATGAAATAGACTTTGATAACATGACCTATAGTCTAGCGTTAATACTTTTTCAGAAATTTCGACTTCTTTTGAACATTTTGATTTTGTAGTGTTTTATTAAAAAATTCATATCTCGGAAAATATTGTCGCAAGACAATTCAAATTTGGAAATCGAATAGTTCAAACTATGTGGTTTACACCAAATTTTATAGAATTAAATTTCCTTTCAGCGTTTAGCTGAAATCAGTTTTTCTTTCAGTCAATATTCAAAACGCAATAACTTTCTTATTTTAAACAGAATGATATATTTTTCTTTACACGGTTGGAGAGAGAAAAAAAATTCTGCATCGAATCATGTTAGCATTCCCTATACCAGTTCTTGATAATTTTTCAGTTATTCAAGATTTTCGATTTCTAATCATTTACCCCCTGAAACAAAATACTGAAACAGTAGACTTGGCGAAACAACTTCTGTCACAACTAACATCTTAATAATTGACAATTTTTATATTTTTTAATTTAAAAATCGTAGAAGTTGACAAATAATTAAATTAAAATTAATTGGATTTTCTTTTCATGTAAAATTGGCGGAAATCGCTGAAAAAAACATACAAAAGATCATTGTTAACCTCAAATGTAACAATTAATGTCATTTTGCTAAGCCGCCTATGTATTTCTTTATAGGCGAATTTCAAGTCATAGACAACTAGACACTAATCGGTTTCACAATAGGGAGAAAACGATTGAAAATCGAAAATCTTAAATAACTGAAAAACTATCAGCGATAGGTGTAGAGAATGCTACAGTTCGATGCAGAATTTTTTTTCTATCCAACCGTGTAAAGAAAAATATACCATTTTATTTAAAATAAGAAAGATATTGCGTTTTGAAAATTGGCTGAAAGAAAAATTCATTTCGGCTAAATGCTGAAAGATAATTCATTTCTGAAAATTCTAGCGTAAAGTATATAGTTTAAAGTATTCGAATTCCAAATTTGGATTATCTATCAACGATATCTTCAAATATATGAATTTTTTAATCAAACACTACAAAATCAAAATGTTCAGAAAAAGTCGAAATTTCTGAAAAAGTATTAACGCTGGACTATAGGTTATGTTATCAAAGCTTATTTCATTTTTACTATAGAATCTAAATATGGAATAAAAAATATACCATTCCATTTAAAATAAGAAAGTAGGGTGCACTACCCCGTACACCGGGGGTTGATAGAACAACGAAACTATTTTCCAAATGTAGTTCAGATGGAAAAACGGGTGCATACCAAATTTCAGAAACTTTCATCAATTCAACTTCTAATAGGCCGACCACCTGGCTCACTCTGTATACATACAGCCCGTTTCTCTTAAAGGTGTTAACAGCGCCAAACGTCTGTTAATTATCGAGTGATTGGAAACATATTTTAAGGATTTATAGGGGGGTCAATGGTGTACATTTCAGTGAAAATTGGACTATGTAGCTTGTTGGGAAATTGGGGAAAAAGTGATTTTTGTCGAAAATCTCAAAATTTTCGTCAATTAGTTTTTTACATAAATGGACTCAGGATGACTTGAGGATTCTCGGAAAACCGTTTTTTTTTTGATTTTCTGGCACTGTATCCTGAAAAAATTGAAAAACTGGTTTCTCGTACATCGATCGTAAATGTTACGAATGTATTGCATTAATTCAACACTTTTAATGCGTGAAAAACCATTTTGCCAATTGTTGCATATTCAAAAGTTAGATTTGATGTCACTCAATTCTCAATAAGCTACGTGGACCTAATTTTGCTAAAATGTTCTCTGAGAACCCCCTATAAATCCTTAAAATATGTTTCCAATCACTCGATAATTAACAGACGTTTTGGCGCTGTGAACACCTTTAAGAGAAACGGGCTGTATGTACTATGACCGAAAAGTTCCGCATAATGCAAATAAGCTTTTTATTTATCAAAATTTTGAAAAATGCCGAAACAGGGAACTTTTTATTTTTACTTGCCTATTTGTGATGAGGTCAAAATGACACTACCGGTTACCATCGTGAAGAAATGGCATCATTATCATTTTTTTTTAATTAGAACCCATATTTTTGATTTTTTTTTCTGGAAGAGCATATTTTTCTGAGTTTAGACATGTAAAAATTCAGGGGGGTTACATGGGAAAATTTTTTGAGAAAAAAATTGTTAAATTTTCTAAGATTTTCTGTCATCGCAATATCCTTGCATCAGCATAGTATACGAAAAACGCAATATCTCTGAATAATCATTACAAGCATTGATTTACTAAAGGATCAAGTAGGCATCGATTGAAAATTTGACATAATTACTGACAAAGATGGCGGATAAATTGTCAAAAATAAAATGAAAAATTTGGATGATTATTAGCAATGGAGATGATATAAGCCACTAAAGAGATCAAATACACTTCAATTTTATTCCGCCCTTCATCTCCATTGCTAGAAATAATCCACATTTCTTCTTTAATTTTTGACAATTTAATCCGCCATCTTTGTCAGTAATTATGTCAAATTTTCAACCTATGTCTACTTGATCCTTTAAGGGTCCGGGTCAGAAGTCGGAAAAAAAGTAAAGTTTACAATCAGCGGTTTCTCTTTCAATTTTCACTGTTCAATTCAAGTTTTTGGACTCCTTTGAAAGAGCATTTCAAGCTGTTTAAGAAATACTCCATATCTTTTGGAGAATGTCGTGAAAATTTTAAGTTACAAATGAAAATCTAGAAGCCTGTATTTTCCTCATTTTACCTCATAATTCAGCTAATAGTAATTTTTTTCTACGATCGAACGGAAACTGTCGATTTTCTGTCTGTATTTGATAGGTGGAAAGTGTCAAATTCCCATAGAGTTGATCCGTCGCGTAGGCAACGGCAAAGTTAAAATAAATACTGGCTTCTGATTGGTGATTTTTACTTTTCCAAATAATACCATGGAAAAGTGTACATTTCCACTCTAGGGTGGCAAGTAATCACTTTTCGCACGCTGTTCAATTTATATTATTATATTAACATAAAGCAATAATAATTAGATTAATAAATCAACCTAATTATTATTATTACATTATATTAATTAATTATTATTATAGTATTCTCCGAAAAGGAACTTACATTTTTTTGTTAATTTATATTCCAAGAAGCGCTTATAAGCTTCTCATATTTTTGTTTTGATTTTTTGAAAGTTAATTTAACACCACTTCATTTGCGGTGTCTGTTATTTCTGACGGAGTTCCAGGTTCTTCAATTTCCATTCTTATTCACAATTTTTATGTGTTATGAACAACGATTTTAATATTTGTCTACGACTAATAAATAAATATGTAAATGTTGTTGAAAATAAAAACAGTTGAAAGTCAATCACTAACGAAATAATCAATAAATGTAAAATGATACGCAACTTAACTCTTTAAAAATTCCTAATTTTCAACTAACATTATATTAATTTAATGAATGTTTTTCTGTTGGTATTAATTTTCTATGATGGCTTGATTTGAATTTGTTGTCAATATCAGAATCATAAGGTGTCAATTTTATTGAATATATTGAATTAATAATATAATATACAAATAATTATTGTATTTGTTCAATAAATTTCTGTAGTTTCCATTCGATCGTAGAAAAAATAGTGTTCGATATTCGAGTGGAAAGACGTTTTTGCGAGACTCGGGTGGTCGTTGGAGCACTCGCTAACGCTCGTGCTCCAACGTACACCCTCGTCTCGCAAAAACGCACTTTCCACACTTATATCGAAAATAACTATTTTGCAATGAATGTAACGGCCATCGATGGCAAATTGAAAGAGCTTTCCAGCTGACAAGTAAACCTTACGAAGTCGAAACTCCCGATTTTGATAATTTTTGGTATATAAGTACTTCATTATATTCTAAGCGATGCGTGTTTTGTCATTCGTGCCCATACGCAAGTTTAAGGGAGAAAATGGGGGCTGAAGTTACCCCTGCAAATTCAGTTTTTTGGCAATATCTCTTGAACGTTCAATATTTTTTGATGATTCAAAAACTGAAAGATAGACATTTGTGGGGGCTACAACATGGTAGAAACCAATTGTCAATATCTTGTTGAGGGTGGAAATGACAGGCACTTATGTGCCGTTTTTTTACGGTTTTTTACAATTTTACACCCCATGGTAAAACATACCAATATGAAATTTTTTATAGTAGTAGAAAATTACAAAATAAAAGTTACCTGTTCGAGGATTTTTCATTATTTTTAATTGTTACCCCATAAATAATTCTTAAGTGTTGTAACTTTAGGGGTGAATTTTGGCTATGTATATTATTTTTTGAAATCAAATCTATGTGGGTTTTGAAGGCATTTGAACAACCTTTCAAATGATATATGAATGACTACCCCAAACTACCCCTTAATGAATTATGCTAATATGACTTTATGAACAAATATTTTATTACTATTAGTGATTCTACTCATCGTAATTATTTTATTTTGTTTGTATTATTTATATAATGATCCAATTTTTTATTTTAATTACTATTTTTACCAATTGCAACCCATTCTGAATTATGATAATATACATTTATCGAAAAATATTCCACTATTTTATTTACAATTATTCTAGAAATTCCGTACATTTTATATATTTCCATATACGTAACAACTTGCTTATGGTCAGTAGCTGTTACAGTAATGATAGATTTGGAAGAAATGTTCAACGTAAAGGTTTTGCTTGCACCATCCGCAGCTTATATTCACAAACGTCACATGGACGGCTTGTATAATAAGCATTGAATGAAAAATCTGTAGAAAAATCTGGTCTTTCATTTAGAAATTCACTGAGGTACCACGCATATTTGAATAATTCTGTATGTTTAGGGGAAGTAAACTGATTATGGACTAATGATTGTAGTTTAATTATGTTATCCCTCAAGTGAATATTACAATTATATCGTGACAACAATACAATGTTCGAGAACTGAGAACTGTCTAACAAATTTCTTCCATTGGAGAAAGCCATAAACGTCTAGAGGTTGAATAAGTCTAGTAGACCCCTTTGGTAAATTCATATATAATTTCGACACATCTGGATACTGGGACTATTTCATTCAAGACTTCTGTTTTCTGCCCAAATAGATTTTGTGTTGGTGTTTGAGATGAACACATTGGTAAAACACTCTTCAAATCGTTCTTTCGTCAATTTACAAAATTTTGTTGCCATGATGTATCATAATTCAGAAGAGGTTGCAATTAGTAAAAATAGTAATTAAAATAAAAAATTGGATAATTATATAGATAAGATAAATAAAATAAAATAATTACTATTAGTAGAATCACTAATAGTAATAAAATATTTTTTCATAAATTTATATTAGCATAATTCATTAAGGGGTAGTTTGGGGTAGTCATTCATATATCATTTGAAAGGTTCTTCAAATGCCTTTAAAATCCACATAAATGCGATTTTAAAAAATAATATACATAGCCAAAATTCACCCCTAAAGTTACAACACTTAAGAATTATTTATGGGATAACAATTAAAAATAATGAAAAATCCTCGAACAGGTAACTTTTATTTTGTAATTTTCTACTACTATAAAAAATTTCGTATTGGTATGTTTTACCATGGGGTGTAAAATTGCAAAAAACCGTAAAAAACGGCACATAAGTGCCTGTCATTTCCACCCTCAACAAGATATTGACAATTGGTTTCTACCATGTTGTAGCCCCCACAAATGTCCATCTTTCAGTTTTTGAATTATCAAAAAATATTGAACCGTTCAAGAGATATTGCCAAAAAACTGATTTTGCAGGGGTAACTTCAGCCCCCATTTTCTCCCTTAAACTTGCGTATGGGCACGAATGATAAAACACGCATCCCTTCGAATATAATGAAGTACTTATATACCAAAAATTATCAAAATCGGGAGTTTCGACTTCGTAAGGTTTACTTGTGAGTTTGAAATTTTCCGATCGGTTCAGTAGTTTTCCGGAAAATTGAGAAAAATGGTAAAATTTAGAAGAAAGAATTCAGGCGTATTTTGAAGTTGAATGTCACATTTTCTGAAAGCTAATATAACAGTGGAGATCCTAAGTGAAGGGAAAAATACAAGTTTTGAAAATTCGAGGAAACTCTCTCTGATTTTAGGGAAATTCGTTAGCCATTTTCACCTGTTAAACGTAATTGTTTTGCATCGGGTTTTCTTTCAGATTGTACGCGATTCTTTGTAGTTTAAAGCTGTACTACTGGAATGTGAAAATTTTACTCATTTTCTCGTAAAAATCGATTACAAGGAACGTCGATTTGTAGTGAATAGGAGTGCATAGAAGTGTATAGATGGTGCTGTCGGCGAAAATGTAGTCGGTAAGCGCTCTACTTTATCATTATGTGTGCGACGTTGCCTAACATATTTTTATATTTATTGACCACACCTATTTTCTGTAAATGAATAGATTTTAAAATGGATGACATCTTTTTGCAATAACAATACAAATCTGTATTCACAGATAACGAATTTGGAAATTATATATTTGAGTTCTAATAACTGACGTGGTATATGTTAGGCAACGTCGCACACATAATGATAAAGTAGAACCCTTACCGACTACAGTTTCGATAACAGCACCATCTACACACTTCTATGCACTCCTATTCACTACAAATCGACGTTCCTTATAACCGATTTTTCCGAGAAAATGAGTAAAATTTTCACATACCCGTAGTACAGATTTAAACTACAAAGAATCGCGTACAATCTGAAAAAAAACCCGGTGCAAAACAATTACGTTTAACAGATGAAAATGGCTAACGAATTTTCCTAAAATCAGAGAGAATTTTCAAAAGTTGCATTTTTCCTTTCACTTAGGATCTCCACTGTTATATTAGCTTTCAGAAATTTTACCGTTTTTCACAGTTTTCCGGAAAACTACTGAACCGATCGGAAAATTTCGAACACAACTAGAAAGCTCTTTCAATTTGCCACCGATGGACGTTACATTCATTGCAAAAAAAAATTATTAACTGAATTATAAGTAAAATAAGGAAAATACAGGCTTCTAGATTTTCATTTGTAACTTAAAATTTTCACGACATTCTCCAAAAGATATGGGGTGTTTCTTAAACAGCTTGAAATGCTCTTTCAAAGGAGTCCAAAAACTTGAATTGAACAGTGAAAATTGAAAGAGAAACCGCTGATTGTAAACTTTACTTTTTTTCCGACTTCTGACCCGGACCCTTAATAAATCAATGCTTATTCAGAGGTACTGCGTTTTGTGTATGCCATGCTGATGCATGGATATTGTAATGAATAAAAATCTTGGAAACTTTAACAATTTTTTTCTCGAAAATTTTCTTATGTAACCCCCTGCAATTTTGACGTTTGAACGCAGAAAAATATGCTCTTCCAGAAAAAAAATTGAAAAATAAGGGTTCTAATTAAAAAAAATTGATAATAACGCCATTTCTTCGCGATGGTAATTGATAGAGTCGTTTTAATCTTGTCAGTTATTTGCATTATGCGCTTCTTTTAAATCACAGTGTATAAACAAAATTAATAAACTTACTGAAAGTTCGATACTTCGTAATCTATCAACATTTTCTGAATATAAACGATCTTCACTGCCTGGCGTTATCGATGATGATGATGATGAAGACGATGACGACGACGATGATGACGATGAGGATGAAGATGATGGTGATGATGTTATCGTTGTTGTTGTCGTTGTTGTTATCGTTGTTGTTATTGTTGTTGTTGTTATTGTTGTTGTAGACGAACCAAATTGTGTTACAATTGGATTATAACGACTAGGTGAATTATTTGGTGATCTTTTAACTCTATCATCAGCTAATAATGATGTGATACTATAACTACAATTTTTTTGATGATGTTGTAATGTTGTTGATGTTACAGTTTTAACATCATCACCATTTATAAGAGAATTACTATTTTTAATTGTCATTTGACCACTATTATTATTATTATTGTTAGTAATATTGCCACTATTACAAGTCACTATTGGTGTTTTATTACGGCTACGTTTCAAACAATTATCATCAATTAATACTTTGTCTTTCTCCATTTCACGTAAGAATCGTTTCCTAGGCGATACAACTGTTTCAACGCGACAATTCGTTGTTGTTATAATATTATTATAGAATTTCTCATTTGTTTTACTATCAATTAAATTCTGTATAATTTTCAACAATGATAATTTCGTACGATTATTACTATTACTAATATTATTGCACACAATATTTTTCACTATTATATCATTAGTTTCTGTTATTCTATTATTATCATCATTATCACTATTACTATCGTTATTATTGTTATGGTAATAGAAGTAGGGACGTCGACATTTCTGTTTAATTTCGTATTTTTTCAATCGACGACGCAATTTCGGATGGCGCCAATAAAAAAACGCCAATTCCTTCGATTGATCCCGACGTGGTTGTTGTTGTTTCCACGAATGGTCCCTCTGCCATGGCGATGATTGTATCGAACTGTTATCATCTGAAACTGGTAATCATTAAAAAAATACAAAAAATTATTTAAATTAAACGAAATTCAATTACCACTCAATGACGTACTGCTCTCTTGACGGTATGATGGTGGTGTTGATGTACCTTGTGGCGGCCAGAACGTCTTCCTCGGCACCGATACCCAAGAGATTCGTTCACCTTCACGTGCCCGTTCCAATTCCAAAATGAATTTTCCATCTAGACAATAATTCGATTAAAAACACACAATTTATTTGATTTTATTTCTAATACCTTTGAAGAATTTTAAACGTCCACCTGATTGATAATTGGTTTTTGTTGTTGGTGGTGGTGATAATTCACAATCTAAGTTGGCATTTCCATTCATACCATAGTTAATCTTTTGTTTTTCTTCTGTTGTCATTTTTGTACATTTTGTCAAGATTGCTGTATCAAGTAGCCGTCGATCGGATGCAATAATATGCATTTCTTCTTCATTATGATTATTATTATTATTATCACTATTATTATTATTATTATTAAAACACTTATCTTGCATCACTCAAATATTTAATTATCGATAAATTAATATAGCCTACTATGACCATTTTTCCATTCATGGATTCGCTCACTAGTAAAACAATATAAAACAAATATGACAGCTCTACCATAACCTTCTTGATTTTTCGTGTACTTTCCCTCAATCTTACTCAAAATTAATTCGAACCACAAGATTGGTGGTGTTGTGGCAGTGGTGGTGGTGTTGGTGGCGATAACATCACCACTTTCAACAATATCAACGTTATTAAACGGTTAGATTCAACACACATATCCCTATTAAATATGTCTTCCTCATATTTTATTCATTTCGATTTCTATTGTTGTTTCTACTGTTTTTTGTTTGTTGTTTTGTTTTGTTTTTTTATTGAATAGTAACTTGATTAATTCTTCTCGTTGATTTAATGATGGAAATTGTATTTTTTCTATATGTATACATGCACACACACACAAACACACACTCACACATTAACAACACACGTACGAGCGTACACACATTCACAAAACGACGTCTCCCCATCTATCAATTGTTGTGAATGTATGTGTGTATGTATACATGTGTGTGGAGTTTTTAATTATCCGAAAAAAATTCATAAATTTGTCGATTTACTATAAACAAATGATGCGATAATGACGATATTATTATTATTATTATTATTATAGTTTTGATAAAACATTCACATTTATAAATACATGTAAACAACGACTGTCGGTTTTTATAAAAAGTTCATTCACATATTGGACACTAGGCTCGCGTTTTATACACCGTTTTCTCGCCACAACACACATACACACACACACACAGACAAACATACACCGAAAAAGTGTGCATGTATAGGAGGACAACGACTACCCACACAAATGCATGCGCATAAAACCGAAAATTCAATCAAAACCCATAAAATTCACATTAAAACAATATCAACACTATCACTAATATTGATTAACCGATAATTGGATCGATTTTAAATATGAACGAAATTTGATTAACGTTTTAGAAATTTGGCGCCGAAAGTCGATAATGTAGTAAACTACACAACCAACAGAATTCTATCTAATTCGGATTGCAAAGCGAATACAGGTGGCGCTGCCAGCACACAATATGTAAAGGCACTATAGATATAAAGTACCGCAATTGGCATCCATTTTGTGACTGAAATTTGACGCCAACTTCAAACAGAATGAAAGAAGGCAGGCTCCTGCCAGTCATATTGGTGGGAGTAAGCAACATTAAATACTTAATTTTTAAATTTGGCGCGCTAAAAATTTTGATGACGAGTCTCATTTATTGGTTGTCATCTATTGTTTTCTGTTAAATAAATGTCACCTTCTGTCAGGCAGCCATGTTGTGTCTAGAAAATGAATTGTGGTACTTTATACATATAGTGACTTTAACAATATGTAATAGTGATTTTATCGTTTTGGTGAATTGTAGCTCAATAAACAAATTTACCAAATTTTTTATTTATAATTAAACAAAATTATCCTCTCCAAGTTGTATTTTATCTTTACTCGATAATTTCTTTGAACGTTTCATTATATGCTTCTCTATTCGATTCGTTTTCTTCAAATCTTCGTATTGGTGGACCAAATTTTCCAATTTTTTCACCGCTAAAATTGCCAAAATTACTAAATAAATAGAGAAAATATACAAAAATTTACATTTCTTTTTGAAATTGGGCCGTTCGCCCCGCTTTAATTTCTCCTTAATTTCCTGTCGTTCCACGAATTTCGCTTCTTCTACTTTCATTTTTTTGTCGTGTTCGCGAATTTGATTATCCTTAAAACAATAAAAATAATAATAATTTTATTATAATAATCGATAATTTACCAATCTTTGTGCGATATAGTTGAGTTTCTTTGCTTCTTTATCATCGGTTGTAGTCTTACGAAGTTTCTCAATCTCTATCTTTTCTTTTACACGTAAATTGTTGATAAATCGGTAGTTGTGTTGGAAGCTTTTATCATCGAACGGGCCACATAGAGGATCAAATCGCGGATCGCGCGGCTGGTCTTTTCTTTGTACGGTTGGTAGATAATTTCTTGGACGTCGCTTTGAACTCTCCTCACGTGGACGATTCTTGTTGGCTCGTTTAAACGATCTCATTTTCAGTTTTTTATCGTTATTTCCATTGGCATCGGTTTTAGAGATTGCTTTATTGAACAGTTTTGAACCGATTTTGTCTTTTAGTTTTTGTAAATCTTCAAAACTCATTGTTGATAAGTCATCTCGGATTTTAGACTAAAATTTAAATAAAAATTGTTAAATGTGGGATTAACGCAAAATTAGCGAATTACGCGTTCGTCTTCATCTGTTAAATCTTCTTCTAAATCTGAAGAACTGCTATCTGAACTGTCTTTTTCCATAATTTTCAGCGATTTTCAGTAAACATCAATGAGGTAACCAGGTAACTATCAATTATCTATGCAATAATCTATGATCAATAACAATTTTAGGTTAGATGTCTACTAGCAACTAATTGTAGCTCACAAGCGATATTTGGAATTAATTAAAATAAATGAAATTAAATTGAAAGCATTGATAATTCTGTGCTAATTTTAATCGGTACTTTTTCATTATTACTTCATAAAATCGATTAAAAGTTAATTTCCGATAAAATTCTCAAGGAAGCTACAATTAGTGCAACTGCCGGTATTTGACAAATAAAATTGAGGTTATGTCGCCCGCTTTCATTGTTTGGACTATGGTCAAAATTTTATAAACTCCTTTAGAAAAATAATGTTATTTCGGTTTATATTCGGTAAAATTTTAGACAAACAACATTTAAAAACGACAATCAATTATTATTTAGAATGTCGATATTATAGTAGCAATTCAAAATGGATAAATACTAATAAATTATTTGAACGTGTTGAGAAATTTCAACGTAAATTATTCTGTAGTAAAAAAACGGATGGTAATGACCTGAAATTGAGAGATAATATCCGAATCTATATAGATCAGAATCGGAATAAATTGAAAGATACAGAATTACGTTTGATACAGAAAGGTAGCATCATTTTGCAAGACATCAAAGAGACGAAAGATAAAGTTAAAGAGAAAGTAGAAGAAATTACAGAAAAAGAAAATATTTATACAATACCAAATTTACTGTGTATATCGAGAATTGTAATATCACCATATTTGGGTCTATTGATAATACAGGCAGATTTCAATTTTGCTTTAATAATGCTATCAATAGCTGCTGTAACAGATTTGGTAATCAATACAATTCGTTAGATTTAATTATTAATTTATTGATTTGTTAAAGCTTGATGGTTGGATCGCTCGTACTTGGGAGAGTCAATCGTCGAAAATGGGAAGTTTCCTAGATCCAATGGCCGATAAAGTCTTGATCGCTACGTTATTCTTAACATTAACTTACGCCGATTTAATTCCAGTACCATTAACTGTAATGATTATAATACGCGATGTTTTATTAGTAATTGCCGGATTTGTTATCCGTTATCGATCGCTGCCACCGCCTGTAATTTTCGATATTAATATCGAACGATGGAATTAATTTGAAATTTTTTAGAGAACAATAAGTCGATATTTCGATGTAACCCATGCTACCGCCCAATTAGCACCGACTTTTATCAGTAAAGTAAATACCGGCGTTCAATTATTGTTGGTTGGATCGACATTAGCAGCGCCGGTTTTCCATTATGTTAACCATCCAATATTGGAGTGTTTATGGTAGAATTTATTTATTCGTTATTGTTTTTAAATTATATTTCTTGTTTAAGGTACGTGACTGGAGCTACAACAATTGCAGCCGGTGTTAGCTATCTAGTATCGAAAAATACTTATAAATATTTAAAAAAATAACATTTATTCAACTATAGCGGAGAAGTGAAGTATAATTTTATATTAAAAAAGCTATTTTAACAGTAATTTTATTACAATGTGATAATTAAAATATTTTCAATGAATTTTGAATTTGTAAATCCCGCCAAATTCTAACACATCCGTGTGTAAACTCCGTACACGGACTTAATTGAATCTTGACGCGAACCTAACAAAACTCCCTAGTAGTTGCTGTCAAAAATTAGGGAATTATAAAAACGTCAGATTGGTATACCTTATTTTAGTGACGTAGGTGGTGTTCATGTGATGTAAACAAAAGAAAAATTCAAAATTGTAACCGCTATTCTTGTTTGCAATCATAAAGTTTAATTCTGTTTGCTGTGATTTTATGGTTTTTTTTAACTTCCCCGACCGAAGGGTAGGGAAGTTATTAGTTTCGGACCAAAATTTCGAATTCGAGATTTCACCAGATCTTTACGTTTTGAGGTCCCCTGAACACGTTTTTGAAGTTTTTAGCTTGATGTCCGTGTGTGTGTGTGTGTGTGTGTGTGTGTGCGTCTGTCGGTTCTCCAATGATTACTCAAAAACTGATTTAACCGATTGAGTTCAAATTTGGTCAGCACAAACTATTTGGTGGCCGTTCGAGTTGATTAGTTTTTGATGCCAATCGGACCACGGGGGTGGAAGGGGGAGGGGGTTGATTGAAAAAAATTCAAGATAACATATTAATTTGATATCACCAGTCGAAAGGGCATGTGCTTTTATGACTAAAACGATACCCATCATGTGCGATGTTCTTTTCTTTTTTTAAATAAGGGCACAAAATTGGCAAAATAGTGTAGTCCACCAATTCAAATTTGCCGCCTCCTATAAGGGATCGGTTGCCATAGAAAAGAGTTGATTCAATTGCGAAATTTTGAAATGACAGTTTAGGTTATCCAACATTGAAATTACAGTTCTGTTGTTTTGTCAAAATTTCGCAATTGAATCGTGTATCGAGTTTATAAGAAAGTTGAACTGAAAAGGGTGTGTGGAGCCACCGATCAGTGAACAGAGTTCTGGTTGACGAGGTGCTGGTTCCTCATTGAATTTTTCAGTGGTGGTGAGATAACCACGGCTCTCGAACCCGATTTTGATTTTTATAGTAAGTTAGTTTTTTTTTTTAATAACTTGGACTCGTGCATTAATTGTCGACTTCTGATACTTGTTTTTAATAACTATTCTAATTCATGATTAACTATTCGGAATGTGTCGGGGAAGTTATTAGGCCGCTTTTTAGATTCGGCCCCTTTCAAATTTTTTTGAATTGTTGTGTGATTCTTTATTGAATTTTTTGAATTTGTGTTGATTATTTTGATTATTAGTCAACCATTTTGTATTTTGATTGTTTATCTTGAATATTTCTATCGATTTCAAATCGATTATTTCGATTTTTCGTTAATTTTAAACTTCCCCGACCGAAGGGTAGGGAAGTTATTAGTTTCGGACCAAAATTTCGAATTCGAGATTTCACCAGATCTTTACGTTTTGAGGTCCCCTGAACACGTTTTTGAAGTTTTTAGCATGATGTCCGTGTGTGTGTGTGTGTGTGTCTGTCGTTTCTCCAACGATTACTCAAAAATGGTTTAACCGATTGAGTTCAAATTTGGTCAGCACAAACTATTTGGTGGCCGTTCGAGTTGATTAGTTTTTGGTGCCAATCGGACCACGGGGGTGGAAGGGGAGAGGGTTGATTGAAAAAAAGTTAAGATAACATATTAATTTGATATCACCAATCGAAAGGGCATGTGCTTTTATGTCTGAACCAATATCCATCATGTGCGATGTTCTTTTCTTTTTTTAAATAAGGGCACAAAATATGCAAAATAGTTCAGTCAATCAATTCAAATTTGCCGCCTTCTATAAGGGATCGGTTGCCATAGAAAATTCAATTGCGAAATTTTGAAATGACAGTTCTGTGGTTCAGTCAAAATTTCGCAATTGAATCGTGTATCGAGTTTATAAGAAAGTTGAACTGAGAAGTGTGTGTGGAATCACCGATTAGTCAACAGAGTTTTGGTTGACGAGGTGCTGGGGTGCTGGTTCCTCATTGAATTTTTCAGTGGTGGTGAGATAGCCACGGCTCTTGATTCCCGATTTTGATTTTTATAGTAAGTTAGTTTTTTTTTAAACTTGGACTCGTGCATTAATTATCGACTTCTGATACTTGTCTTTAATATATTTTTTCTAATTAATGATTAACTATCCAGAATGTGTCGGGGAAGTTATTAGGCCGGTTCTTAGATTCGGCCCCTTTCAAAATTTTTAGAATTATGTTCAATTTTTCGTTTTATTCAATTTTGCAGGGAAGAAGATTTCTATTTATTTCTGCAATTGCAATAATTATTTATTGAAATTGCAGTAGTACATGGGTTGTTATGAGCAATCGATACATTAAAAAATTTTTTCATTTAATTGCATATGATAAATGTTTCAACAGCAAAAAAAAATTTGCCATTCTTGAATTCAATGATGGTGTACAAATTGTACCGTCTACATGGTTATGTAGAGATAAAACGAGTTGTTTTTGGCCTAGCCATGTGAAATTTGAAAATGAACTGCCGAAATTGTTAATATGCAGCAAGAGTCCCGATATTAACACATGGGATATGTGTACTGTAAAAAAAATTTCGGCTCTACAGGTATGTGCCACAGATACAAATTTTTTTTTTCCTCTTATACATTTTTCTTTTTTATTTAATAATAATTATTTATTTACTAAATATATTGATTATTCTAGACGATTGGAACAGAGCCAAAGAAAAATTGAATAAAGCGATGTATTCATCGAATGTGTTTGAATCGGAAGAATTATTCGTTAATGAGTTATGCCAGCAGAAAAAAGAGAAACGAAGAAAAATTGCAAAAAAAATTTTTAGTTCGAGTGACGAAAAAACTAAAACGACAAACAGCCAACAAATAACTGTACCAAATTATCCAGAACCACCAAACAATAACTCCCTTTCAAATTGAAGGTATACTGGATTTAAATAAATTTTAAAACTAGAATAATAATTATCAAAATTACAGAAGCGTCAGCTAGTAGTTACCTATCATAGTTGTCAAAGCTCTACAGAAATTCAAAGAATTAGACACCTTATGTAAGAAAGATTTTTTTCAATAATTTAATGACTAAAAGTGTTTTTATTTTTTTTTACTTTCACAGCTTTTCAGAAAACTAGTAATTAAAAATTTTAGTGAAATTAAACAATAACTCTCTAATAAGTCTAAAAGATTAGACATATTAGAGAGCAAAACAATCAATTAATTCAACATTTTCGTCAAATTATAAGGATGATCAACTATTTAAAATTTTCCGTTTAACAATTCTAATAATTTGGAACAATTTAATTTACATTTATCAAATAAAGATATTTTCGATAAAATGGTAAGTTAGTTAATGTAATAAAATATTTTAAAATTAATATATTATTTATTTATAGATTCAACGATTAAAATTTATACGTGGCAATTCAAAATTAACAATAAGTATAAATTCGATTATGACATTTTTAATTTCGAATGAAAATTGCCCAAATTTATAGTTTGTTTGGTAGGAAACAAAAAAAATCATTAGTTAAATTATCTATATAATGAAATTAATTAAAAGTTAGTATTATTAATTCACATCATTATTTTTATATTTAAATATTTTGATTTCTGTTATTGCAGAAGTAATTGAAATAACCGTTCCTGGGAACGAAAAAGAAATTTTAGAAGCTCGGTGCTTGGCTGGCCCAAGTACCGATACGCTTAAGGGGTAGAATTATTTATTATTTTTATTATTTATTTATTATTTATTATTTTATTTTAAGAATATATATTTTAATTTTTAATAAAATTTTCGTCGCTCCCCCTCTAATCCTTACACGATAATTACAATCGCTTATAATAAATATTAATACAGTGCCTCCTAATAAAATCTTTAAAAAAATCAATTTATTTCTTCTTTTTTTTAACCCTATCTATCTATCTATTTCTTTACCCAGTAAATGGTGCGATAATGCCATTTCTTTTTCATTATTGAATGTTTGGGTTTTTAATTTTTGACAATTATCAGTATTTATTCCAGGTTTTCAACGCAGTTACGGTCATATATTCATCTTACTTGTTTGAGGGTTTTTATTTGTCCTTTTCAATCAAAAGAAAAAAGCTTATAAATACTCGAAATTTTATAAACACAAATAGGTGGCCATCTATTTACAAAAAAACCGAAGGTGTGGTTTTAAATCATAAAAAAGAGGTTTGACAACATTGCATTGCCCCGGATATATGATAAAGCAATCTGTAATTATAATGAGGCCCTCTATCCGGTACTAGATGAAGTAAGCCACTCATAACAACAACAATTTCGTTTTTCATAAATTTCCAGAAAAACTAACAATGCGATCGGAAAAATATCATAATTGGAAAGCGCTTTTAATTTTATACATGCTGTGTGAAATTTATTCAAAAATAAGCAATATTAACAGAGTTATGAACGAAAAATATAAAAAAACATGCTTCCGGTTTTTTCTTTTGTAACTCCGGACGACGTTCGAATTTCCAAAAACCTGATAATTCACGACAACAACGAAGAAATGCTCTTTCAAATGCCGTTTAGATCATCAAAATCTATTGGAAAATGCACGAAAATTCTGCTTTTGAAAATGGCCTTCTCACTGATCTATCCCCTTAAAAAGATTAACAAACAAATCAGAAAGCACTTCAATTTGAAAGGAGTTAATGATTGGTGGTTCTGGATAATTTGATAGTTATTGTTGGCTGTTTGTTGTCTTTTTTTTTGGTGGATTTATAAAATCTTCGTGATCGTCACTCGAACTATTCATTTTTTTGACAATTTATCTTCGTTTTTTTGTTCTGTTTGGCATAACTTATTATCGAAAAATTCTTCCGAATTCCAACACATTCGATGAATACATCGCTTCATTCAATTTTTTTTATTAGTTACACATATCCATGTGCTAATATCGGAATTCTTGCCCCATATTAACAATTTCTGCAGTTCATGTTGAGAATTTACATGGCTAGTCCAAAAACACACATTTTGTCTCTACACAACCATGTAGGACGGTACAATTTGTAGACCATTATTAAAATCAAGAATGGCAAATGATTAGAATATTGAAATTTTCATTGTTTATTTGTTTATTTGTTTTGTTTATTTATTATTGCACATTAAAAAGTTTAATATAAATTGTATTTCTTTATATATCGTTGTATTGATGAGGAATTTAAAAATTTTAATTTAATTTTTGGCCTACCGATTTAAAATTGTAAAATGAAATTCAAAAAATGTTAATAGGAAGAAGAAGAAAAAAGAATGCTGTGAGGACATTTCAAACCACCAATGAATCCAACAACCAGTTATCCAAACAAGCTGGCAACCAAGCACCGATGGCGCGATAATTAAAGTCACTGGGCCGTATTCTCTCCTATTGATTAGCTTTAGAGATGTTCTCTAAACTCTCTAACAGATCTCTAAATTTTGCCTAATCTTTCATGTCAAATAGATATTTAATGACATTGATTAGTGAATAAATTAAATTAATATTTTAATGAACGTCGGGTGTTGTTTAACTTGACATTTCAAAATGGAAAATTACGAATTATATGAAACGATTGAAATAATTGAAAACAATTTGAATTTTCTATCTAATTTGAGACATCACAATTATTTAGAAAGATCAAATCCCATCGAAAGTTTTTCTGATGAAGAATTTCGTCGGAGATATAAATTAAACAAAAGCATAACTATATAGATATGTAATTGATCTTATCAGAACTGATTTAGAAACACCAGTTCATAGAAACATTAATATAACTCTAGAACTACAAGTTTTAACAGCTCTTAGATTTTATTTAAGGGTAGTTATCAAATTAGTAACATTTATTTTTCTTTGCGAGAAAAAATAAGAGATTGAAATATCTTTAAATCTGGATCTACAGGCGATCTTCATGGTAAATCACAACCTTCAGTTAGCAAAATCGTTTTGTAAACAAAATACTTAGCAACACAGTTGGAAAGACCAAATCACTCTATACAAGTCCATTAATGACATTAACTAATAAAACGGCCAAAAAGAGGAAGAATAGGCCATCCCATTAAAATTTTGTTCAAAACTGTCGTTATGACAAATCAATTATTTAGTTAGTTGACGCCTAATTGAAATTTTAGTTAAAAGGAAAGAATATGGCCCACTATAAATTAAATTTCATTTAATTTCAATAAAGAGTTTTATTGTCAAAAATAAAGAATTTTTGTTGTTTAAATTATAACTGGTCGTAGAGAAAATAGTATATGCAAACTCGATAGAATGGCTATTAATTCACTCGTATAATTCCGATACGAGCGAAGCGAATTAATAGCCGTCATTCTATTCTCGTTGCATAATATACTATTATAGTATTATTACTTATTTGCTTATTTAATTTATTAATTTAAATATTAAGTTTGTTTGCTCTGTTTTCAATTAATATATTTATATTTAAATCGATTGTTTGATTCCATTTATTCATGATAAAATAAATTACAAAATAAGATTATTGCAATATACAATAATCTTGATATTGGATTTTAAATTTTGCGCCACTATAGCTGCATCTAGTAACTTTTCTGTCAAATAAAAAACTCAATTAGGTCCGTGTACGGAGTTTAGTTACGCATGTGCACTAGTTTTTTAAACACAACATAACCTCATTTTTGCGAAACTGTCACCGGTTTTAATACGAGTGATTTGGATATTTTAGTTGATTCGATTTTAGAATGGAAAAGACTTTTTCTAGTCCACTAATTGGCAAAACACCCTATTCGCCGCGTTCTCGTCACTCTATCGGAACACCAAAACGCGGTACAGCTTCGAATTTCGGTGATACATCGTAAGTATTTTTTGCTATTGTCTATACCTTTTATTCTATTTGTTCAAATTTTAGAATATCTGTGAAGTCAACTCAATCGGTTCGTGTAATTTTATCGACACCATCGAATTATGTTGAACGTTTCGGAGTACCTCTACCAGTCCTAGTAACCGAAGCTCTAACTTTTGCTGATAGTATAATTATTGTACAGTAGGGCTTTTGGGGTCTTTTATTTAGAAACCAAAAACTCTACTTTTACTGTTTCTGATAGTATTAATTTTGATAATTTTTTTTAATCGATAGAGAATACCTCGATATCGGCACGAATTTCCGAACACGGTTACGCTTGGATTGTTTGCGGACGTCGTTTATTAATATGGCAATATCGTCAATATTTCACAACAACAGCAGCCCAAATCAAGAAACCATCATCAACAACATTGAGTCATTGTTATGAGTTGCAATTACCACCAAGTGATTTAGCACATCGTGCTGAATTGGTGACAATTCTATTAAATAATGATCGAACAACAACACCGGGTTGTATTGCTGTATCACCAGAGGGTGTTGTTCGTTATTGGCCAACTATCAAACATGAGAATGTATCAATTGAACAACAGATCAATTTAAATGGGCAAGAATGTGAAAGTTTATATGATATTGATGAGAATTTCGGTTGTATATTAACAACAACAACATGTACGATTTTATTGATACAACCGCAATTTCTAAATGGGAAATATTTATTGAAATCGAAAGTATTGAAACCACCAACTGGCTGGTTGGGTGGCATCAGTCGGCGGATGTCGTCGTTGATTTTTGGGCCGATACAAAACGAACAGTCATCGGAAACGGTAATTTTCATCTAATACAGTTTTCATTAGACTAAAAATATACAGAGTGAACCAAAAGGATGACCTATTAGTCGTTTAACGTGTTCTATTTGATGGAAGTTATATGGTGTACACTTATTTTTCCATCTGAGCTACCTCTAGAAAATGTTTTCGTTGCTCTTTCAAACCTCGCTATGGGGTAGTGCACCCTACTTTCTTATTTTAAATGGAATGTTATTTTTTTTTTATTCCATCTTTAGATTCTATGATAAAAATGAAATAGACTTTGATAACATGACATATGGTCTATCATTAATAGTTTTTCAGGAATTTCGACTTTTTCAGACAATTTTGATTTTATAGTATTTGATTAAAAAATTCATATATTTGAAGATATCGTTGATAGATAATCCAAATTTGGAACTCGAATAGTTTAAACTATGTACTTTACGCTAGATTTTTCAGAAGCGAATTATCTTTCAGCATTTAGTCGAAATGAATTTTTCTTTCAGGCAATTTTCAAAACGCAATATCTTTCTTATTTTAAATGGAATGGTATATTTTTCTTTACACGGTTGGATAGAGAAAAAAATTCTGCATCGAACTGTATTAGCATTCCCTATACCTATCGCTGATAGTTTTTCAGTTATTTAAGATTAAAATTTTTAATAGTTTTCTCCCCAGTCTGAAACTGGCTAGTGTCTAGTTGTCTATGACTTAATAATTCGCCTATAAAGAAAGGCATAGGAGGCTTTGCAAGATGACACTTGATTTTATCGTAAATCAAATATATATACATTTTTTTAAATAGGAGGTGTTAGTACAATTGGTGATAAAACAAGACAAGTTTCTAGTGATGAAGACAACAATATTACAGTCGTAGCTCATTTTGAAGCGTATCTACAGGCTTCAATAAGAATAGCCGAACAAAATTTAGGGCTATCGTATTCAACAGTAAGAAGGATTTTACAACATCATCAAATGCATGACTACAAGTTTCAGTTAGTGCAAGAACTACAAGACGGTGATGTTGAGAAACGTATTCAATTCTGTGAATTTCTTCTAATAAAAGTACAAGAAGATCCAACATTTTTAAGTAAAATAATTTGGACGGACGAATCTAAATTCACAAAATATGGAATTTTTAATAGAAAAAATTTTCATATTTGAGCAAAAGAATAGCCACATGCGAAGAAAGGCAGACATTTTCGTGCACATTTTTCTTTCAACGTATTTGCTTCAATGATGGATGACAAAATTTCATATATGTTTTATGAAGAAAATTCGAATGGTGAAAATTAAATTCATATACTGTGGAATTGCGTGGCTGCATTTTTAACAACCGTACCTGATGGTACACCATATTGGTATCAAATGGATGGAGCGCCTGCACATTCGACATTTGCGGTCGGTCAAGAATTAACAAGAATATTTGAAGACAGATGGTTTGGGCGCAATGGATCTTGGCGGTGGCCTCCGAAATCACCGTATCTCACGCCTGTGGATTTCTTTCTGTGGGGTTACATCAAGCAAAAGATCCACAGTAGTAACAGCAACACCAAGGAAGAATTGCGGGACAGAATTGAATCTGTCTTCCGTGACATCGGTGTAGGTCTTTTGCGAAAAGTAACAACCAGAGAAGTGAAATCAATAGTTATTAAATGTTTGCAAGTGAATGGAATGCATTTTGAATAATTGGTATTTAATTTTAAATACCTTAAAAACAATTAGCTATAGGTATAGGGAATGCTAATACAGTTCGATGCAGAATTTTTGTCTCCATTCAACCGTGTAAAGAAAAGTATACCGTTCCATTTAAAATAAGAAAGATATTGCACTTTGAAAATTGGCTGAAAGAAAAATTCATTTCAGCTAAATGTTGAAAGATAATTCAATTCTATAAAATTTAGCGTAAAGTACATAATTTGAACTAATCAATTTTCAAATTTCGATTGTCTAGCAACAATATTTTCACAACTATGATTTTTTTAAATAAAACACTTCAAAATCAAAATTTGCAAAAAAAGGCAAACTTTTTGAAAAACTATCAACGCTAGACCATAGGCTATGTTATCAAAGTCCACTTTATTTTCATCACAGAATCTAAATATGTAATATAAAATATACTGTTCCATTTCAAATAACAAAGTATGGTGCTCTACTCCTTGCGCTGGGGGTACATGAAACAAGGAAAATATTTTTTAGAGATAGCTCAGGTGGACAAACCGAATTTCAGAAACTTCCATCAAATAGAACTCCTTAAACGTCTCTAATAGGCCATCCTTCTTGGTTCTCTCTGTATAGTTTATAAGAGTTATCCTATTATTTGGAGAGTCATTTGGAAAATGTTTCAAGAATTTATAGGATCACTAGAGATTTTAGTAAAATTTAAGACTTGTAGTTCATTTGAAAGTTGATCAAAAAGCTCGATTGTAATTGTCGTAATTTAGGAATATTTCGCGTTTATTCCGGATGGAAAAAAATGAAGAAAAGTTGGAATTGTGTGTTATTTGACGGGTTTAGCTCATTTTCAAAAACCATAACTTTACCTAAAACGAACAACTTTTAACCAATTTGTGTTTCAAGGATTTAAAGGAGGGTCCTTAGAGATCATTTGATCAAAATTTGAACCTCCGTAGCTCATCTAAAACCGAAATAAACACGTCTAATGACTCCAAGATAGTAGCCACATTTTTCTCCATTTTATTCTGGAAAAAAACACGAAGTATTCCTACGCGTCCCGGTATAAAATGGAGAAAAACGAATAAAATCAATATTAGGAGTCATTCTTAATCATTTTATGTGTGTAACTCTTTTTGGAAAGTCGCAGCATGGTTAAAAACGATCGTTTTTTGACCAGCTTACCGATGAGCTACATAGCTCAAATGATCTCCAATTGATACTTTCTAAATCGTCAAATAATAGGAGTTCATGACTAAATTTAATTCGATTGATTTTAGAAATTGATCCGGGTCTTATCAATCGTTGATAATAAAAGTAACGAATCACCACCATCAGCTACCGTGTATATTCTAGCCGATCATACTCTACAAAAATGGCAATTATATCGTACCGGTAATCAACAAGAATGTATTGATGAATTTGTATATGCAGTCGAATTGAATCGTTTAATTCGTGATAGTTTTCGTAATGCATTATGGGAAAATTCACCAACACCATCAAGTCCAAATACAACAACAACAACCACCACAAGTGATCAACACCAAGAAATAATCACATGGCTATTGGATATACAACAAGATAAAGATAATATAATTCTATTAGCCGGTGCTGTTAATTTATTAGTATCACCACGTGTCCATTATGCAATGATCTGTTTACAAACGAATACAAATCAACCACCGGTGTTCATTAAAGATTTCCTCCTATTAAAAATCAATGATTTATACAATAGTAGTGATGATGGTGGTGATGATGATGATGATGGTAATTTACAACAAATCCTATCGTATCGATTTCTACTATGTGGAATTAGTGCTTATTTATATAATCAAAAAATGGTAACAATTATTAAACCACAAGAAGAACCGGACGTATTAGATTTTAATAAGATCCAACCTTTTGATTATCTATTAGCTGGTACAATATGCGTGAATACACCTATATTTTTCACACGGAATCACGGTCTAATTACAATTATAAATAATGATTTAAATACGATTAGTGATATTAATAAAAGTTTCGATCAACAAGCACAATCGATACTTGAACAATCGTCATTTTCTAACGAACAACTGCACAATTTATCGATTTATAACACAGATCCTGGCGATATTAGTACGACAACTAGTAAAACAACTAGCGAACAATTAAAATCGGCGTTCATTTACCATTCGAAAAAGCAATACGTTAGTATTTTATTATTTGTAAATTTTTATTGTATTTTCATATAAAATTTCAGCGTAATTGTAATGAAATTTTGGACGAATTATTCCCTAAAGATAAAACCAAATTACAGTTGATCAATTCGTTGTTGGATAAATCTGTAATTAAATTGTGTACTGATACAATCGATGATGTTCCAATAAATGATCCACGATATAAATCAACGACATCCGGTTTAGGTGGTTCATATTCGATGCAAATTGAACGTCAATTACAAGATAAACAATGCGTTTTTCTGTTATTTATAAAATTCCTTCAAGATGTTGGTTTAATACAACAATTGAACGTTTGTACTATTCGAAGTACACAAATTGCTACGATTTTTATATTGAGTGAATTTATTGAGAAGATTTCAACATTGATTGCAATTCGAGAAAAACAGAAATTACAAATTAATAATTCGTTGAAATTATTGGATAAAATAATTGAGAAAAATATCGAATTAACCGATGAAGAAATAGAGAATGGTTTAACACACCAAGATATCTTCTATTGTCGTGTCAGTAAAGCCTATCTTGGTGTACAAGGTTTGGTGAATTATTGTGAAGATTTATGCCATTCGGACACGGAACCTGGTAATTTGGTCGATGTGATCGATCAAACGAACGAGATAATTTTGGTAAATTTACTATTTTTTTAAATTATAATATCAGTAGAGTCCCAATTATCCGAGTTCCACTTTATCCGAGCGTTATTTTCAATATGTGCGCATTGACTGCATTCGCCCCAACAGCAGTGATGCTTTACTACGAATTGTTTTTTTTTCTTTCGCTCAATCTTTGTTTGTGTGTTATCAGCGTTGAAATTTTAAACCATACAAATGTCTAACATAAGCCCATGTTTACATGTAACGCCGGTCGACGCGCATGAACGCGTATTCAAAGTTTGAAGATGTTCAGATGACGGGCGTTAACGCAACAAACAACAACAACAAAGAGAGAAAAGTTTAACGTTCAATCCCTGCCAAGCCTGGCTTAACTTGCACGGCCCCCATGGGCGAGCGATCAGAATTCACGCCCGATCAGCGTCGCCGCGCAACAAGTGCCGGCTACCAATTCCCATCAGGGCTGCAGGCCCCTCAGGCACCTTGGTTTGGCGGAGGCCTATCTAAACCTCTACTAGCTCTGCAGGCTAGTACCCGAGCTAAACGTAGCTCACCCATTCTAGAGACGCCAGCCGGCGCCTCTCTACTTCGCGCGAAGTCTCAACCACTGTCACCACGAGTCCGACTGCAATCGACCGGAACCGGACTAGGCCCGGCGGGCCTCCGGTCTCCCATGGTACCAGTTTACGTCACTGGTTCGACGTTCGGGAGCCATCGACCCCTCCCAGTTGAGTCCTGCAGCACTCGGCACAGGTAGACTCTTGGCTCGGGTGCGTGGGGCAGCCAAGTTTACCCAAAACTGAGAAAACTCAGTCCCTGCGCATGACACTTGGATCCACTCAAACAATCATTCTTTTCCTTCTTTCAAACACGCCCCTCGCATACTCTTCAAACCTCTCATACTGCTCCAGAGTGTCATATACACCATCCACACGTACATTCACGCCTTCTACAACTACTCCGAGGGATTCCAAGTCTCTTAAATCATCATCCTCCCTTTCTTTTCCACATAGACACATCGGTGAAGATGCCAAACCACGCTCATGAAGTAAGGCATTCAAACTACCGTGACCAGTCAAGACATAAGACAAAGTCGTGCTCGGCCGGAACCACGGCTTCTCACTTACAAACCTTACATCCCTTATAAATCGATACAAAACCCTTCCATTCGTTTCTTCATCCCATTCTCTCTGCCATATCTCCCAGAGCTCTTCATGTATCTGCCTTTTCATTTCCTTATTTCTCTCTCTATCACGTTTTTTTGGCGTTTGTCAAACGTTTGACAGACGCCAAAAAAACGCGCGTTATTGCGTTCTTGAATTGTATTGGGGATAGCTGGACTTTTTCTCTTTTGTATGAGTAGCTGAACTTCAATTTCGATTGTCATTTTGAAAACACGTCCTACTTCATCTGAATAGTGTGGAGTTTCTAAGCGCGCGCCTCAAAAACGCGCGTCAAATTTTGGTCATGTGCAGTAAATAAACGTAAAAAAACCCATGGTAACAATGAAACAGAAATTGGAAGCAATTAAAAAATTAGATAGTGGTTGTACAATAAAGTCAGTTGCGCAGATGTATGGTGTTGGAGACTGGCGAAGAAACAGAAAGAAACTTGAAGATTGGTGTAGCAAAGAAGCGTCAACGTCGTCGGGTTGAAAAACAATGAAAACTAGCGATTACGAAAATGTTGGAGATGCGTTGTTTTTATGGTTCACTCAAGAAAGGATGAAAGGAATACCTATTTTTGGTCCTATACTTCAAGAAAAAGCTAAGATACTTGTAAAAAAGTTTCCAAATATGGAAACGTTTACTGCAAATGTAGGATGGTTAGATCGTTGGAAAAAACGACATGGTATAAGACAGTTGAGTATTTGCGGAGAAATATTATTTGTGGACACATCATTGGTAGAAAAATTTAAATTGACGAATTAATAAAGAAAGAAAAATATACTATGCAGCAGATCTACAACTGCGATGAAAGTGGACTGAATTACAAAATATACCTGATAAAACATTGGCGTCAAAACAAGAAAAATCAACTCCGGGATATAAAATGAGCAAGGAAAGAGTAACAATTATGGCATGAAGTAATGCTACAGGAGAACATAAACTTCCGTTGATGGTAATCGGAAAGTCCGCTAAATCCAGGGCATTTAAGAATCTTTCACTTAATGCGCTTTCTATTTTTTACCGACATCAAAAAAAAATGCTTGGATGGATGGAGCATTATTACGAGAATGGTTTTTCGAACAATTTGTTCCAAAAATAAAGAAGTTTCTTGGAACCAAAAAACTACCAATTAAGGCTATTTTACTAATTGACAACGCTCCATCTCATCCCAATGAACACGAATTAAGTAAAGATGATATCGTTGTAAAATTTTTGCCACCTAATGTTGCAAGCATATTGCAGCCTAGGGACCAAGGCGTCTTAGAAAACTTGAAACGATATTACAGACGTTCTCTTCTTGAGGCGATATTAGGAAATCATGATGATGATATCCGCATCTCTATGCGCAATATAAACTTAACAGATGTAGTTTACTGGGTAAGTCAAGCATGGAACGACGTTCGTTCTTCAATAATAAAAAAATCATGGTCAAAATTAATCAACAGCATAGAAACTTGATGAGGATGATAATGACGATGATAATTTAAGTTATGTACGATTTGTTAAAGAAAATAAACATAAGCTATGAGGAGATATCACAAGAGGAAGCTGAACAATGGAATGGTTGTGATGATGTTGAACAGGAATTAAACGATGAGCAAATTGTTAGTTTGTGTGAAAAAAAATGAAAATACAGAAGACGAGTCAGACAGTGTTGATGTGCCAATAACAAGAATATCACATCAAGAGAACTTCGAGTCATTAGAAGCAGCATTGTGTTATGTTGAACAGCAACCAGAAGCTACTCCTGCTGATCTTCTGCTTATTAAACGATGGCGTGATATGGCAGCCAAGCAAAAGAGCAACAATTTGCGGCAACTTAAAATTGATAATTTTTTCTCTCTCAGATAAATGTTTGAAAAGTTTCTTTTAATTACAATTTTAATTAATTAATTTTTTTAATTACAATTTTTTTTAATTATAATATCAGTAAATTTTAATTTACAGTATGTATTCGAGAAAATCTTCGAATGTCGCCAAAAATACGCCGAAATATTCACTTTAAACAACGAAACTGTACGTTCAACAGCTCCCGATTATCTGCCATGGACTGCAGCGAACGGCCGTGAAGGTCTAGCCGATTCTCTAATTCAATTAGTATAATTTTTTTATTTTATAATCACACTTTATTCATTACAATAATTACAGCATTATATCACGTATAATTACGGTATATTGATCACGAACAATGAACGACAAAAGCAGATATTTTGGGATCAATTAGTATCATTGACTGATCTGTTATTAGATGGTCGTCGTTTACATTTGAACAGTATTAAAGGTACCAATCGTGAGGAGATTCTATACAAACAATACTGTGCTGATCGTCAGAAATATATGAAAATATTCTGTAAGTTTACTTTTGATTAACTTTATAATTTCGATAATTATTGGATTTTTAGTGAAAGATCAACAGTGGGAGCGTGCTACGAAATTAGCAGAGAAATATTTAGATTTTGAAACTTTAATCATCATTTGTGATACAACGAACAATCAACAACGTCTAGAAGACTATATTGAACGTTATAGTAACGAAAAATTCAGCGATTATCTCTATAATTGGTACATAAAAGAGAATCAACAAGGCAAATTAATTGAATATTACCGTAAAGCCGCTATAAATACTTGTAATGTTAATAAGATTGGTGATAATCGAATTAGATCAGTTGAACATTTCTATAATTTCCTAACAAAACATCCAACATTATCATGGATACAGGACATATTTGATAAACGTTACGAAATAGCAGCTGATACTTTACAGAATTTAGCGAATAATGAAACCGATTCGTTGACACGCCAAAAAACAATGTATAGTTTATGTAAATTAACAAAATTAGCCTCTTTAACTACTACAACTACGTTAATAAATGATAATAATTCGGATAATGATCTTAGAAATATCCGTAAACGAATGGAATTGATACAATTCCAAGAAGATCTACCCGATTATGTTTTACAATATTACGGTTATGATACAATCAATCCGAAAGTATTAACACCGAAAGAATTAATCGAATTGTACATATCGAAATATTATAAAGAGGCTGGCGAATTGGAGTTTAAAAAAGCTCTAGATTTATTAGAGTTTATCAACGATGATGATGATGAAGATGGCGATTTAAAAGAGGAATTGTTGTTGAAAATTTGGACAACTGCTATATTGCGTGATCAATGGGAACATACAAATCTTGAAGTACCATTGGATATATTACAGAACAAGTTGTTTTTCCGTTTGATTGATTTTATTATAATTAGTGATGGTAGTTTGAAACAATTACCCGAATTAGAGGAACTACTAGAACATGAATCTTTAAAAGAATTGAGGAATTCGAATAGTTTTCAATTTTTAATGAAGACCGGCTATGAGCACGTCTACAGAAATCAAATGGTGTAACAAAAGATTTATTCCTTTTCTATTTGTTAATATTTCTCTCAATTCTAGTAGGAAACTATCAAGATCTTGTTTTTTTACTTATTTACAAATATCTACCATAATTTGTTTTCAGTATTAGAAAAGATGGAAATAAAACTACTGCATTTTGCATTTTTTGTAACAACGTGATTCTGATCATTCAGTTTTACTTTAGTTCTTGGAGACTAACAAGATCTTCAATTTTTTAAATTTATGTACAAATAATATCTAGAATCTACCTTTTCGTTGACCTTTACCCTCCCTTTTCCTTTATTTTTGTTATTAAAAATCACTGTTTTCTTTTTTTTTACTGCTCTTCAGCTAGAGCATTCTTCTCTGGAGTGCTAGTCAAAACAGCTGATTGTCTAACACGACGCCTGGAATTGCTCAGTCTAGGTGGTGCCTTTGGCAGTGGCTGGACCAGTTCAGGCGAAAATTCAGTTCTGCTAGCTGTTGTTTCATTTTTAGAAGGGTTCAAAGTTGGACCTGACCTGACCTGACCTGCATTGTTGACATAAGAGGAGCCTGATTGAGGTTAGTCTTCTTTGTTGGTTTGATCCGTCGAATTTGGAAAAGGACGGTCAGTTACGTAAGATGGCGCAATGTCTTCATCAGTAAATATATTCTTGTCGAAGGGGAATGTTCCAGATTTTCTGAATCCATTAATAATGTTTTTGGGTGTTGCTGCTAAGGTCCAAGCATACTTAACGATCCCAGGAATCTCATAAACTGACATGACCTTTCCAGGGTTTCTTCGCATCCAATTATCTTGCGATGTTGCACAATAACTTTTAAACGGCCTATAGACACCAACATCTAACGGTTGAAGCCGGTGAGTACAATGAGGCGGAAAGGAAAGCACTATAACCATGTTAGTTTTTGCTTTTTCAATAACGTCTATATCGATGTGAGAAGAATGGTTGTCCAGTAACGATAGGAGGACTGATTCTGATGGAGTTGGCTTCACATGTTTTATGAAATGATCCATATATATTAAAAATTCAACTGCTGTCATCCATTCAGAGCTGTTTCCTGCCCCAATGGATTCAGGTGGGCCGTGCCGAATAAATAAGTCTTTGTATTTGAGTCGGGGGAATATAGACATTGGTGGTATAGTATTTTCCGCTGCACTGACTGTCATTTTGACGGTCACTAATATGCCGTGTTCTGTCGATACTACGGCTCCTACTTGTTTAGTGCCCTTTTTAGCGACAACTCTTAGGTTTTTGGACGGTTTCGTCTAAGTTCCAAATTTTTGATGGACTCAAGTTATATTTAAGTAAAATTTCACCAAGCTTACAAAAGAAGCTTTCTACGTTAGTTTTATTGAACGAAGTAGTTCTGCTTAAGTTTGTGGCTTATCCACAGTGTAGGAAGTTGGAATACTCTAGATTTGGAATTTTACCGCACACCTATAGGCTAATTTTCTTACTTCAATCGGTAGAAGACCAAAGAAGTTTGAAAAACATTTCAAAAGATAACTCGAAATTTCTTTTTCTTCTTGACCATTAAAAACCAACCTTACTTGCTTGTAACCTACGGTGGCCTCTTCTCTAGCTTTCAGTTTCTTAATCAATCTTAATAGAATCATATGACATATTTGGAGATCTCTAGCTACAGTTTTTACTTTTCGGCTTTCGTTCATAATAGCTTCAGCGGCTTTACGCATGAGTTCTAGCGATGTGGTGCCCCTCTTCGTTTTTCCTTTGTATTATCGCATCCTAAATAAACGCAACTCCTAGGCTCTACGTATGTAATGGGGCAGGATGTTAAAGTAACAACCTGCCCCGAAACCCGGTAACAACTGGCCCCACTCGACTCATGTGACATTCTGGTACTATATTTTGTTTATATATCTTACTAGACACATAAACGCTACAACATGATGTTTCTAAACGTCTGTCGAACCATATACACGATATAGTCGAGGAAACTAGCATTAAGTACTTAATACAGACCAATAAATAATGATTGAAAAATATTTACTTACTTCGTAATTAGATCCTTTCTGCGAACCACAATGACAGCTAACGCAAACACTATTAAAATGGCGGAAGCAATGGCGCTTTTGGTTCACATATCGAGACGCAACCAAAGCACACTATTATTTTCTTGTAATTTGAAATAGTAAGCGTCTGAACAACTTACCCCCGTAACTTTTAGCCCCGAGCTCCCCTACTAGAAAAGATGGAAATAAAACTACTGCATTTTGCATTTTTTGTAACAACGTGATTTTATCATTTAGTTTTACTTTAGTTCTTGGAGATTTTAGTTTTTTAAATTTATGTATGTACATACAAATAATATCTAGAATATACCGTAATTTGTTTTCAGTAGTGCTTTGAAAGAGAATTTAAGAATTCGAATAGTTTTCAATTTTTAATGAAGACCCGCTATGAGCACGTCTACAGAAATCAAATGGTGCAACAAAAGATTTATTCCTTTTCTATTTGTTAATTTTTCTCTTAATTCTACTAGGAAACTATCAAGAGGTTTTTTTACTTATTTACAAATATCTATAGGTAAATTATCCTAAGAAGATCTTTCTATCTGGTTGCGCAGTAGACCTTCAGTGAGTGGGGGGCCAGAAAAAAGCACGTGCTACTTTTCGTCAGACACAAATTTTGAAATTCCAGTGGCGTTCTGTATTGTGTAAGATTCTATAGCATATTAAAAAAAATATCTATGGATATTTATTTTGTTTAGATTTACGTATTTTTTATATTTATGACTTAATTTATAAATATTTTGTGCAATAAGCTTTAATATAATATTTTACATACATCATATTTATTATAAATTGCGACAAGTAACTCTGCCGTGTACCGCCACTGTAAAGTTTTTCCGAATACAAACGACCTAGTGAGCGAAAATTATCGAACACATTCTCTACCCTGCGCCAAAAAGATCTTCTTACAATAATTTACCTATACCATAATTTGTTTTCAGTACTAGAAAAGAAGTATGGAAATAAAACTACTGCTAATTTTGCATTTTCTGTAACAGTTATGCTTTACACTTTATATCAGCCAACAGTTTATAGTTACGGCTAAATTTCCATGTCTGATTTTTGGGTGCATTTTTGCCACACCGTGATGATATTGGGGAAGGCTTCGATCGACTGATTTGGCGTTTCTTCTAGTCTCCTGGTCGGTTGTTCTAGGATCGAAGCCTTCCGCAATATCATCACGGTGTGGCAAAAATGCACCCAAGACTCAGAAAAAGTTACGCTTCAGTTCCTGGAGATCTTTTATTTTTTTTTTTAATTTATATACAAATATCCACAGTATACCATAATTTGTTTTCAGTATTCATGAAGACTACACCTGATTTTGCGCTCTTTGTAACAACGTGATCTTCTCAGCCTCTTCATTTTTCTTCTCTTGTTGCTCCAACCGCTTATCTTCCAGGTGTTGCCGATATAGCCAACTGTAAAACTCCGAATTTAACACAAGAAAAAACCCCAAAATTAAATAATTACAAAAATATCACGACTGCTGGTATTGTTAGTATACCACCAAGTAAGAAAAAGAATCCTGGCAGTACTTTAATCGTATATTTATACGTGATAGTGTACATTGGACCGTAAATCAATGGCATCATTGCCTCCGATATACCGAATATTGAGTTAATTTTGCCTAATTCGGTAGCCGGCACTAGTTTCGATATTATTGAACGCATTGCTATAAACGATGTACCATTTAAAGCTTCAATTATTGCTCCTATAATTGGTATTTTTATGCTGTTATTATGATTGATATAGTTTTAAATACCGATATAGAAGATTGTCGGCGATGGGGCAAATGTGTAGATTACACAGGCAAAAATTTTGCTCAAACTGGAGATCATACCGAGGACAGCATCATCGACTTTTAAATATTTCGAAAAGAACATCAATGAGAATACCGTGCCGGCTGTATGGGCTATAAAATGGAATGTTGAATAGAGACTATAATCGATTTCGTTCCATTCGAATTTGTATCGGACAAATAAATACATAACGTTTATTTCACCTGTAACATCAAGATTTTCGTTATCTGTGAGTAAATATTTAATCGTTGAATGATAAGAATAGGAGCCAATATTTTTGCTATTTTTGATAATCTAGAATAGAACAACAAAATTAACGAGAATTTTAATACTCACCGTGCATCGGGCCTGTTATCACCATTGCAAGTATCATAATGGCGCAAATTCGTTTTTTTCGATCGTTTGAACCATTTTTAAACGCGACCCTTGCGGTCTCTTTTAAATGTTTCCAATCGAAAAAATCCCGAATCGGATTGATTTTTTTCGTTGATTGTTTACAATTAGAAGCCTCAAGTTCTGGTGTTTCTTTAATTTTGATTAAACCATAAATGAAACCGGTAATATAAACGGTTAAAGCCAACGAAAAAACCCCATAGAATCCGATTTGTTTATATAAAATACCACTTAAAGCAATACCAATAGTGATACTGATATTAGAAAGTAGATTAACAGCGCCTATTCGTAACGTACGTGTTTCAAGATTTGATACATCGCTAATATAACTGTAAACACCCATAAATAAAGCAAACCAACTGCCGGTAATACCCGGTGGTACAGCTTCAAAGAACACATTCATTTCTAATGGTAATTGATAGAAGAAATACGTGCATAAAATAAAGCCGGTAGATGCGAACATTTCACCAACAATCGGAATTAGAATGCACGGTTTACGGCGTTGATGGCGATCACTCCACGAGCCCAAAAACAACAATAACAACGTCGGCAATAGACTTTGTAGCATTGTTTTCCAAGCACCCATTGTTACTACCAATTTCTGTACGGCTATTTCGTCGGTTTTATTATAAATTGATGAATTCCGAACTGCTAGGGCATCACAAATTTCTGGATCTAAATCGAGATTAACACGACAGGCTTTCTCTAAACTTAAATTCGCTGTTGCTAAACTAGCCATCACACATGGGGCAACATAACAGATCATTATCGGTTCGACTGTGATATTCGTTAGAATTAGTCTGGCTTTGGCTAGAATTGATAAAGGTGGTGCCTCTTTTTGTTGTTCTTGTAGAATTTCATCTTCTGTAATGATCGATTGCTGGATGGCTTCTATACTTGATACTTTTTCTAAAGACATCTGCAATTTTTTTTATAATTATAGCGACAATTATGAGTTGTTTAATAAAAGACTTACTCTTGTTTTTGCGACTGCGATTTCCAGATTAACAATAAATTGGTAGAACAATTAAATTTTATTAATTAAATAAACACTTGACGATAAGAATTTTTGTAGACGAAGAAAATTGATAATTGTGATAATTGCGAAATGAGGAAAGGTTCGTAGAAGATTATAATCTTCATGTCCTAATTTTAAGCGATAATAGTACCTTTTGTATTTTTTTACTAATGTATTTTAATTCTTGTTAAGACTAGAATAAATACACGCATAATAATGAGATTTAATAAAAAAAAATCAGCGTAATTGTAGATAGGGAACAGTATTAATAATAAAACGATAATTTTTTTTAATTACTTTATTTATAACTCAACACAATCTTGTTTTCTTTTATGATCCTTTACAACTGCGTTCATGGACCTCCACACGGTCGGGATTGAACGTTCTTGAACAAAATCGACACGGTACCAGTTGATCTAAATGACTCTGCCATGCAGTTTCGATCATCGCGTCCAAATCAATCCTACCATCACCTAAACAATAACGAAAACCCGGTATGAATCGATTTTTCACAATTGAAAAGTTCACCGAACCCTTATCGATTAGTTAACATTCGAAAATTACTGCAACTTACGAGTCAATTTTATTTCCGGTTTATTCGGCTGGAGTTGTCGCTTAGTCGCTGGTAATTTATCGTTCTCATAGTGCCATTTTTTCAAACATTGCGGCTCATGAATCGACATCGAACTAATCGTAAATAATTTCCCACAAATATAGCATGGAATTAGCATCGGTTTCCTAACGGATTTACTCGAAGATGGTTTTTGGTCGGGTTGCGGTTCCGGTGAGGATTGATTCTCCAAATTCCATCTCTTCAGGCATTGTTTCTCGTGCACTTGAATCGAATGTTTACCGAACATTCGTTTACAAATGGGGCATTCAACAGATAACGGTGACGATGGTGCTGTTGTTGATATTAATTTCGGCGGTTTTGGCTAAAAATCTGCGATTATTTATAATTCGCTAAATTTAATTGATTCTATACGTTATTGTTGTTGAAAGATGAAGATTTACAGCTTTTTTGATGGACAATTAGGCGATCGGGTAAAAAAGTCCGGCCGCAATTCGGACACGGCACTAGGTTTGCCTAGAAGAGAAATTTCATCAATTACAAAGGCCTACATCAACCTAGGGTTTGAGTCTTTTTTGGTGTTTTGTAAACAGTACCAAGTAGCATTGAGTATTTATCTCTTTTCTATCACGTAAAGTTTTCGAAAAATTTATCGTTTTATATTTTGCGTAAAACCTCAAAAAATATCATTAGATTATCATGTTTAACTTTATTATACCACTTTGAAAAAATAGTTAGCGTTGGAAAACAACATGTCAAAATTCATAGCGTTTCATTTCTACAATTGACGAATTTTTGCTGCTTCGTTCTTGTTTTTTCAAAATTTTCAGAAAGTAGTGAAATGGCATCTAGTTTGTCCCGTGTACACGGTGTTAACGACCCCAATGGCTTTTGTTACACATGCGGTCTTTATATTATTAGAAAACAGCGAAGAAATATTACTCAATTTGTGAAAAAAGCTTATCAAGCCTATTTTGAATTCAACATTGGAAACCAAGATAAACATTGGGTTCCGCACCAAGTTTGCCATACTTGCGTGGAACAGTTGAGAAAGTGGAATCAAAGGCGAAAAAAGTCTCTCCCTTTTGGAAAACTCATGATATGGTCTGAGCCGGTTAGTCATACAGAATGTTACTTTTGTCTCACCAATGTGAAGGGGTTCAACACTAAGAATAAGAAAAACATCACATACCCCAATGTGACATCAGTAATAAAACCATTAATCCATGGACCTAATAACACCTCAAAGTTTCGAATCAGACTCCGAAATGCAAGTTTCTTCTTTTAAGGCCAGCTTTAATAGTGAGGTTTACTCAAGCTGAGCTCAACGACTTGGTCAGGGATTTGAATTTGCCAAAAGATGCTGCGCAATTGTTGGGTACACGACTTAAGTTTAAAAATCTTCTCGAACCTGATACCAGATTTTCATGGTACAGACATAGGGAGCAAGAGTATACTAAGCATTTCTTGCAAACCGAGTCCCTGCTCTATTGCATAGATGTCCCAGGCTTGGTAATACACTTACGCGCAGAATATTATGATACGATCGATTGGCGTCTGTTTATAGATTCTAGTAAAACAAGTTTAAAGGCAGTATTACTGCACAATGGAAATAAATACGCATCAGTCCCCGTAGCACATTCCGTCCATCTGAAAGAAAGTTATGAGAACTTGGCAATTTTGTTGTACAAAATAAAATACTCAGAGTACAAATGGAGAATCTGTGGTGATTTAAAAATTTCTGGAATGCTTCTGGGTCAACAAAGTGGATTCACAAAAATGCCATGTTCCTTTGTGAATGGGATAGTAGAGCTCGTGATTTACACTGGACAAAGAGAGAATGGCCTAAAAGAGCCTCCCTGATCCCAGGCTCCAAAAATATATTACGTCAAAATTTAGTTGATCCGGAAAATATCTTATTGCCTCCACTTCACATCAAGCTTGTTTTGTAAATTGCTTCATTAAGCAATTTACAAAAGCCTTAAATAACAAAGGAGCATGTTTTCAATATATGTGTGACAAATTTCCACATTTGTCTAATGCTAAATTGAAAGAAGGCATTTTTGTTGGACCCGACATTCGGAGGTTAATGTCCGACCCTGAGTTTAAATCTCATATGACACAGCCTGAGAAAGAGGCATGGTCGGCATTTCAAGCAACAACGGAAAATTTTATAGGCAATCACAAAGGTCCTAATTATAAAACAATTGTGCAAGAAATTCAAGAATTTGGGTTGTCATGCGAGTCTTAAAGTTCATTTTTTATATTCACATTTAGACTAGTATCCTGAAAATCTTGATGCAGTAAGTGAAGAGCAACGTGAAAGATTCAATCAAGACATAAAAACGATGGAAAAACGATATCAAGGCCGCTGGAATGTCAATATGATGGCCGATTACTGTTGGAACCTAAAGCAAGATGTAGATGTAGATGGCGACCCCAGAAATGTGAGGAAGAGCTCGTTTGGAGAAAAAAGGAAACGGGCATCGAAAAGAAACTCTTAGAAGAGATCATTTTAGTTATTTGAGACGAATTGATGTGATAAAGAGGACAACAGCCGTTAAAAGCAATGAAATATTGCACACACTAAGTTTTTTCATTTTTTCCTTGTTGTTTCGATTCTTCACGTGATAAAAGAGTTTCAATGGTATCTTGTAAATGTAGTTAATTTAGTCACATAAAATAATTCAAACCCCAGACAAAAAGTCAAATTTTGCAGGCCTGTATTATTGATTTTAATGCATTGGCAACGAATCAATAAAGTACACATTTTTTATTTATTAATTTTAGATTATTTGTGTCTATAGATTGTGGTGTTTGTTGAGGTGAAGGCCAGATATTGTAATTAAGGCTAATTATCCCGGTTATAACTATTATAAATCGAAATCGATAACACAAAACACACGCATTTGTGCATCATGGATACGAATAAATTTACCTGTGACGATTTCCAAGCATTTTCGTTCCATTCATTCGCGTTTTCCGGTTGACATGCCGGCTTGACTGGTCGGTTTCTTTGTAGATGTCTTGGTAAACTGGCATTTTCACGTTCCCATTTCTATAAAACACAATTTTCTGAAGGTCATACTTAGCATAGATTGTCTTAAAGTCTAATCAAAGTTTATGTTTATGGCTAGTTGGAGGGTTAATGTATTCCGAAGGGTAGTAGGTCAGTTTTTGCATTATAAGTTTTATAGATTTTCTTTTTAATTTCCGTCGGTTTGATGAGGTGTTAGTTGGTTGATCGATTGGAAACATATTTTGTTGTTTCACACGAGAAGATAGTTCGAGATCTTATCAGTTGGTGTTAATAAAAATTACAAACACGCAATTTTTTGAATAAAAATGGTGGATGCGCCGCGCGATAAAATCCGTAATACCTGGGCCAAATTGAGATAATCAACTGGAATTTCGCTGGAAATCAAATAAAGATTAACCACCAACCTGTAGACATTTGGGTTCGTGTAATGGTAATGAAGCCGTCCCAAATTCCCTTCCGCAAATATAGCAAGTCAACGTTCTCTTCCCCGATTTGCATCGACTTGATGTTGTTGAAGTCGAATTCTCGATATCCACCGTTGTTTCGGCCAATTTTTGACCCGTTACCATCACTTTCTTATCACCATTCGGTGGTTGTTGTTTGGATTTGTATTTAATCGCTACCGGTTTCGTTACCGTACTTTTCACTACAAACAAAACGACAAAAAAATTCAATAAATTTGATGATTTTATGATGGAAATTAGGGAAATTCAAGAAAATTACAACTCACTTCTCGGTGATTCTACTTGTTTTTTATTGGTCGGTTTTAAAGGTGTTACCGGATGACTGTGGAAACGTTCAGGTTGATCTGGCCTACCGCAAGTTTTGCACGGTTCTGGCAGTTTGATCGATATAATCGTCGATGACGATGATCGAATTGTATTCTCGTCGTCATCAACATCATTATCGTTATTATTTTGTAATTTATTAACAACGCGTTTGCGTGGTATACGAAAAATTTTAGTATTATTGTTATTATCGCTAATTGGTAAAATTTTCTTTAATGCTTTATCAATATCATTACCATTTTCATCAGTTCTCTGTATTTTACTCTTACTACGTTTTTTCGGCGTAATCTTTAAATCGTTATTATTATTACGACAATTATCACCAGTTTCTGGTCGTTTGTCAATTTTATTTTCCGCACTGTTATTGTTTGGATTTCTCAACGTTTGTGGGGGTGTTGTAACTGGAAGGCTCAACGGGCGCTTAACTCTTGTCGTTTTCGATCGTTTTTTACGATTCATTGTTAACGTTAATGGTAAATGACACAAATTCGATATATTTAAGAATTCTTTACGAACTGTACTCATATCAATTTGTGTAATTAAATTAATATTTAATATTGTCGGTTTATCTAAAGTGGCCGTTAATGGTCTTGGATACGGTAATTCTTCTTCATTATTTGGATTATCTTGTTTAATTTTGTTATTATTGTTACGTTTAGTGAAAGTTTTTGTAAACAATTTTAAACTTGTCGGTTTCGGCATTTTAAACAATCGTTTAACACTTTGATTTCTATTATTATTACCGCTATTACCGCAACAATTAATTAACGATAAAACTATAAAAGGATTGGATTTCTTCTTGTTTTCCAACTTCATAACATTGTCGTAAACAAAATCGGTACGATACAAACACGCTTTCAACAACTCAACTACTCGACTGTGAACGTGAGAAATTTATTTTCACTGTTGTTCCGGGTATAGAAAATAAAACAGTGGAGGATTATTGTAGGTGGTTGTACAACTACTACGCGCACAATCATATTCGTTTTCAACTAATTTTCAAAGTCAAACAATCTGATGACTAAAACATCAAAAACTCTATAAATGGAACTCGAAAACCACCCACTAGAGACACATTTATTCGAAAAAAACGATCGAACTCGACCAGTTATAGCGTCATCAATGTTCATGAAATTGTAATGAGAGAAATAAGGGGAACAGATTAATTAAGGGTGTGTATCACCAAAATAAAACAATTTCAAAACAAGATAACTTGTTTATTTTACAACGGATTTCAATGTTCTAAACGGTATTTGAAAGAACATTTCAAGTGGGAGGGAATTACGTATCTGATTTTTTGAAATTCGGATGTAATCTAGAGTTACAGAAGGAAATATATAAGCATTTTAACATTTTTTACAGTTTTTTTTTTATAATATAAAGTGTATTGCAATTTATAGATTATTTCATTACCTTTCCCACGGTACCATTGTTACTGGAAAAAAATCGAAAATCTCTTGGAAAATTAACGATAAACAAAACTATGTTTATCGTGTGAAAAACCGAAAGTGATAGTTCGATAGCTACAGAGTATACTATTATCTAAAAAAATGGGTTTCGTCCAGTGGCGCATAGATGTCAGCAGGTGTCTTTCTGCAATGTTGTCAAATTATTTTTTCTACCTGAGGCCTCACCTTTGTCGTGTTATTTTTGCATAGATAAATGGAGTAAAAAAACAATGAACTGGTTGTATAGAACTAATTTTAACAATTAACAAACAAAAAATTAGTCGCTATTTTGATTGGAATGTTAAAGGGATACATCAGTGAAAAGGCCAATTTCAAACCCAAAAATTTTGTGCATTTTCCAATGGATATTGATGATCTAAACGGCATTTGAAAGAGCATTTCAAGTAGAGTGTCGTGGATTATTGGATTTTTGGAAATTCGAACGTAGTCCAGAGTTACAAAAGAAAAACCGGAAGCATGTTTTTATATATTTTTGTTCATAACTTCGCCAGTATTGCTTATTTTTCAATGAATTTCACATAGCATGTATAAAATTAAAAGCGCTTTCCAATTGTGATATTTTCCGATTGTATTGTTAGTTTTTCGGCAAATTTATGAAAAACAAATTATAATTGTTGTTACGAGCGGCTTACTTCATCTAGTACCGGATAGAGGGCCTCATCCTAATTACAGACTAAAGTCACTATATACAGAGTGAGCCAAATGATTGGCCTATTAGACGTTTAAGGACCTTTTCTGAACATTTTGATTTTGTAGTGTTTGATTAAAAAATTCATATATTTGAAGATATCGTTGATAGATAATCCAAATTTGGAATTCGAATACTTTAAACTATATACTTTACGCTAAAATTTTCAGAAATGAATTATCTTTCAGCATTTAGCCGAAATGAATTTTTCTTTCAACCAATTTTCAAAACGCAATATCTTTCTTGTTTCAAATGGAATGGTATATTTTTCTTTAGGCGGTTGGATAGAGAAAAAAATTCTGCATCGAACTGTATTAGTATTCCCTACACCTGCCGCTGATAGTTTTTCAGTTATTTAAGATTTTCGATTGTCAATCGTTTTCTCCCTATTGTGAAACTGATTAGTGTCTAGTTGTCTATGACTTAAAATTCGCCTATAAAGAAATGCATAGGCGGCTTAGCAGAATGACATTAACTGTCAAATTTGAGGTTAACAATGATTCTTTTATATGTTTTTTTCAGCGATTTCCGCCAATTTTACAAGAAAAGAAAATCCAATTAATTTTAATTTAATTATTTGTCAACTTTTTCCATGTGTTTTTAATTAAAAAATATAAAAATAATCAATTATTTAGATGTTAATTGTGACAGAATGTTGTTTCTCCAAGCCTACTATGTTTTAGTATTTCGTTTCAGGGGGGAAATTATTAGAAATCGAAAATCTTGAATAACTGAAAAATTATCAAGAACTGGTATAGGGAATGCTAACATGATTCGATGCAGAATTTTTTTCTCTATCCAACCGTGTAAAGAAAAATATATCATTCTGTTTAAAATAAGAAAGTTATTGCGTTTTGAATATTGACTAAAAGAAAAACTGATTTCAGCTAACCGCTGAAAGGAAATTTAATTCTATAAAATTTGGTGTAAACCACATAGTTTGAACTATTCGATTTCCAAATTTGGATTGTCTAGCTACAATATTTTCCGAGATAAGAATTTTTTAATAAAACACTACAAAATCAAAATTTTCAGAAGAAGTCGAAATTTCTGAAAAAGTATTAACGCTAGACTATAGGTCATATTATCAAAGGCTATTTCATTTTTACCATAGAATCTAAATATGAAATAAAAAATATACCATTCTATTTAAAATAAGAGAGTAGGGTGCACTACCCCATACACCGGGGGTTGATAGAACAACGAAAATATTTTCCAGATATAGTTCAAGTGGAAAAACGGCTAATAGGCCAATTACTTGGCTCATTCTGTATACAACCAGTTTATTGTTTTTTTTTTCTCCATTTATCTATGCAATAATAAGACGACAAACTTGTAACCTCAGGAGCAAAAACAAATTTGGCAACATTGCAGAAAGACAAGATGACAGACTTTAGAGCCCCCTATCTACCAATAGATGTAACTCATTTTTGTGGTTTGGAGACTTGCTATTTCACTAGATTTCCACACGATAAACATAGTTGTTTTTATCACTAATTTTCCAAGAGATTTTCAATTTTTTGCAGCAACAATGGTATTGCTGGAAAGGTAATGAAATAATCTATAAATTGCAATACACTTTATACAAAAATAATTAATTTTAACAGATAAAAATAATTGGGGAAAATTCATCACATTTCGCCACCATAAATTTCCAGTAAATTTTCCGAATTTCAATCTCAAACTAGTCTCAAAATAATCTGCTATTTATTAGCTTTGAAACGAGCCCCGGTTCAGTTGTAGAAGTTTAAAACTGTACGTAAAAAAATCAAATTAGTATGTCGAAACCTTTCAATTTTCCGGAAAACTAACAATGATTCTATAGTTCCTTCTGTAACTCTAGATTACACCCGAAATTCAAAAAATTAGAAATACACTTCCCTGCTCCTTGAAATGCTCTTTCAAATACCGTTTAGAACATTGAAGTCCGTTGTAAAATAAACAAGTTATCTTGTTTTGAAATTGTGCTATTTTGGTGATACACACCAAATTCATTTATAAATTTATAACGAAATCATCCAATTATATAACTTATTTTTCTAATGAGATCATCAATATTGTAATTTTCCGTTATTTTATGATTCATATAGAACTATTCTAGAAATCTTACCTTCCATTATTTGATACTCAATAAAACTCGATTTTAATAAAAAGAAATTTAATACAACAAAATCAATTTGACATATTTATCGGCGGTAACGATAGCGTTTGAAATGGAACCACAATTGGAAAATATTATTGTGGAATTGGCACCGGAAGCCCCGTTTATACGAATATTCCCATTCCCTATTGACAATTTTGAAGGCAATATCCTCATACGGCGGCCCTGCATGGAATCTCAATATAGCGAATTCTCTATTATCCGGACACGGTGTTAGGAAATACTCCGGTGTACTATTCTTATCAATCAAATCCGGATAGAAAATATTGAATTTGTAACCCTGCACAATTTTAGGCGGTGGATTATCCATATCGTAATGCGTTTGATTGTATTTATTCCATTCGAAACCGGTATGGACACGATTGAAATAGCGCGGTTTTCTCGGTCGATACTTATCCGACCATAAATAGACCGGATTATCGATGGTTGCCTCCACTGAGAATTGTGCCTCATCATCGTCCATACCCTTTCGTGCTTCCCTTTGTAATAATAATTCTTCTTTCGTTATGATATTCTCAACATTTTTACCTTTACTCATCATTTGTAAACGGGCAAATTCTAAACGTTTCCAATCGTCATCTTCATTCACAACAATTGTACCCGGTTCTATATCGTCCGGTTGGAATAATTTCGGTGTATAACCGCCTGTTTCGTAAGCATCAAAATATTCATTCAAAATATGTTCAGCGTTCTTTTCTGTATCACTTAAACTATCATCTTCCTCATTTTCAACTCGCTTCTCTTCGATATTTAGAATCTTTGGAGTTTCTTCAATATTCGTAGAACTAGTTGTTGTAACCGCTTGTTCGGCTTTTAAAACTTGTAATTTCCGGCGTAAATTCTCCTGATGGCGATCTCGTAATCGAGCCCGCGCCATATGGGCTTTCAATTGTGATAATAACGATTCCCAATAACCAATATCGATACCGTCAATTTTATTATTGATTTTATTTTCGATTTGTTTCTGTAATTGTTCTAATTGTTTAGAAGTTTTACCTTTAAATACATTCGTTATATCATTAGCGACAGCTTGATTGATACCATCACGCCGATTAATACCATAATCATCGTTATTTTGTTTCTCTAATTTGTGTAATTTTTGTAATTCATCTTCAACAATCACTGTAATATCGTTCCAATAATCCAAATTTTTACCGCGTTCCAATTCTTCATACACTTTAATATCTTCAATTAAATCTTCTAAATCTTTGATTTGTAAACCGTTCAAATACGTGTACGGTTCGTGCATTTCAACAGCATCAATATCCTCCTCTGTACTGATATATTTCGCTAATAAATCGATTGGTTTAGCACGTCCATCTTGTATACGAATATGGGAACGTAAACGTGCCTGTTCTAAATGGAATTGATCTTCTTGACGTTCCCATTCTTGAAATTGTGCCGCTTCTTTATTCCGTTGTAATTGTTGTAATTCTTCATCGCGTTTCTGTCGTTCTAATTCGCGTTCTATTCGACGTTTCTTCACTTTCTCCAATTCCCGTTTATTCTCCTCCTGTTTATAACGATTCCTCGCCTCTAATTCGTCTTGGGTACAATCAATTAAACCTTCTTTAGCCAATTTTTTCGTCCATACAAATGTTGATAATAAATTACCATCACCGAATGGATTATCGGTGTTTGTATAATGTAAATATTCATTATCCCAACCCATACGTTCTTTACGTTTGCGTTCTTTCGCCTCTTTTTTGCGTAGACGACGTAAACGTTTCTCTTCCGGTGTTTCCGTTAATTTACGCAATTCCTTCTCTTTGCGGCGTTGTTCTACCGCTTTTAAACGCTCCTCTTTTAATTTCTGTAGAAGTTTTAATGACGAATCGGAATCGTTACTGTCTGTACTTGTAGAATCGCTCGATTCGTCACGTTTCTTTTTGCTCTTCTTCGGTGATTGTTTATGTCGTCTATCATTATCTCGATTGTGGTGTTTTCTATCACGAGAATGCATCCGTTTTCTAGTTTTATTATTATCCTCACTGTCTTCGGAATCTGAATAGTGTCGACTTTTTCTAGTACCACTGCTACTACTTCTGTATTTTTCGTGTCTATGTTTAGATCTACAATTAACACGATTATTATTGTTATTATTTAAGAATAATTGAAATATTTACCTAGAACGGTGTTCGTCTTTGGGCATTTTATTTAATTTATTAAATTGACATTTGAGGTTAGATTCTAACCAAGTAAACGTCAAATTAACGTAGTTTTAGTGATTACCACCAACTGCACAAAAATAAAATCACTAGACATCAAAATGGAAATTGAGGGAAAATTCTTAATTTTAGTAGAGAAATCGTAATTATTAATTAATAAATTTATAATTAATATCGATATATTTCATTTATTTATCATAAATATGACTATTATAAGGTTTATAAGCTTGTTCTAGAATTTTCGACAATTCAACTTTAGTGGATTTTCGTTTTTACCAAAATAGCAGTTGGTGGCGAAATCAAATCGCAACAAAAAACCGTTAAAGTGTACGTGAAAGTTGCAAGTTTTCTTTTTGAAAAACAAGTTCCTGTTTAATCAAAATAATAACAGAAATTGTAAAAAAATGGCAATGAATAAATTTAAATTAGAAGAATTACAACGAAATATCTATTATTCTGATAAATATTACGACGATGAATTCGAATATAGGTAATTATTATTGAATAGAACAAATTAACAAAGAGATTTTGTTTGTTGATTGCAGACATGTAGTGTTACCGAAGGAGATGGTGAAATTAGTACCGAAAACCCATTTAATGACCGAAGAAGAATGGCGAAGTATCGGTGTACAACAAAGTAAAGGTTGGGTGCATTATATGACGCATTCGCCGGAGCCGCATATTTTGCTATTTAAAAGGCCAATAACAACGAAACCAGCGGCCCAACAGAATGGGAATTGAGACAAATTAAAAGCAACTCACCGCGTTCATCTCCAATTTTTTTTCTTTTTAATCAATTTTGTCATAGTTTAAAAAATATTACGTTATTCATAGTTTTGTTCTCGTATAGCCTAATAACAGAACAATTGAGAAGTATTGCCTTCAGTATTTGTTGTGATATCTTTAAATTGTTCTCTTGATTCTTCTCAATTGGAATTGTTTTGTTTAAAAATTCAAATCAATGGCTGTAAGTTGTAAACTAACATTCTAATGATAAGGTTTTCTATCGTATTGTATTTGTAGTATATGAATTTCAAGTGGCAGGTTTATGTTTTCAATAAACTTTTTTCTAATATTTTCCACGATAAAACATAAAAACCCTGCCACATTTTCCAATTTGTCAATTGAGACATTCACGATTAATTTAGGCAACACACAATACACATTTACATGAATAGACGAGATAATGGAAGAGTTGTTGAAAAATTGATGCTTTTGAAATATTTAAAATAAGAATTTTTACTCAAAACAGTCGTAATATGGCGCAATAATTTTCAACTACAATCGACAATAAGAAGCGATCAATATTTACAAAAGAAAAGGGGCGTTAGATTTATTCAAAACGAATCCGCATAGTCGGCCATAAATATGACTGGAAATCAATCAATATCGGCTTTATTAATAGACGAACTTGGAATTAGATTTTTGTTATTATTATTATTATTATTATTATTATTATTATTGTAGAAACGACGCCTACACGTTTCGTAATAGTGGTACCAATGTGGCGTCGACGTCTACGCCGTCGCCGTCGTTGCTCATCTAAATTTACTTATGGTGGTGCGTGCTAAAATGCCCTATCAATTTATGAAGGGAAGACGCGTCGGGTTCGTGATAGGAGGCGTCGCAATGACGTCAGCACAGACGCCCCCAGATAGTCGTCATTGCGAATCGATCTGAAGAACTAACCATCCTCCATCCAGAAATTCGATAGTGAGACACAAAAAAATAACGATGGAAAAACAGAGCTTCTTTGATGGCTGGTTTAAATTGGTAACAAATTTACGTGTAATCCTCAAAATAAATAAATGACGTCGATTTTAACGCGTGCCTCACGTATACAACGTTTCAAAATAAGAACGCTGCCAACGAGAAATATTTTTGATTATGAAATATCGTAAATTTAACGGTTCCGTTTATATAGATGGATAGTTTCAAAAAAAAAACAAAACGAAAATTGAGAGCTTTCTATTCAATAACGAGCTTAAACTTGTTTTTACAATGTAATTTTAGTAGAACGTTTTGTGGGACAAAATAAGTTTAATTGAGTTTCAGGTTAATTTAAGGCGAGCTTAAGGGTCCGTGTCACACTGACAAGACTTTTCAAAACAACCTTAGATAAACATAGTTTTGTTAATCGCTAATTTTCCAAAAGATTTTCACTTTTTGAAGCAACAATGGTATCGTTGGAAAGGCAATGAAATAATCCATAAATTGCAATACACTTTATACAAAAATTATTAATTTTAACAGATAAAAATAATAGGTGAAAATTCGCTACTATTCCTCATCATAAATTTCCAGTAAATTTTCCGAATTTCAATCTCAAACTATTCTCAAAATAATCTGCTATTCATTAGCTTTCAAACAAGCACTGGTTCAGTTGTCTAAGTTTAAAACTGTACGTAAAAAAATCAAATTAGTATGCCAAAACTTATTATCAATTTTCCGGAAAACTAACAATGCGATCGGAAAATTTCCGGCAGATTTGGAAAACGCTTCTAATTTGCCACATATTATGTTAAATTCATTAGAAAATAAGCAATAGTTGACAAGTTATGAGGGAAAATATAAAAAAAACTAAAAAATGCTAAAATGCTTCTATATTTCCTTATGTAACTCTAAATTACATCCGATTTTCAAAAAATCAAATACCAAGTTCCCTGCTTCTTGAAATGCTCTTTCAAATGCCGTTTAGAACATTGAAATCCGTTGGAAAATAAAAAAGTTATCTTGTTTTCCAGTTGGTGTATATATGTAATCACTCCCCTTAACATAAAAATAGCACAGCTGAGGAGGCGAATAACTAGTCACATTTCAATTTTTATACGATCGCTATCCGAGAATTACGTTTTTCCAAGTTTTTTCAGAACATGTCGGAAAACAAAAAAATTACAAATTTCTGCCAATCCTCAAGTCATTTTCAGTCAATTTAAGTAAAAAGTTGATTTACGAAAATTTTGAGGTTTTCGAAAAAAGTTGTTTTTTCTCTAGTTTTCCCGTGAGCTACCGGTTCCTGCTTTTGCTTAAATATCTGGGAACCCCCATAAAATATCAGTAGTATTCTCTATTTTTGTGAAGATTCGTTATCATGATAACGCTGGAAATCAACAGTTTCTCTTCTATCTCAGTCTTTACAATTCTATCGTATCTAGTATTGAAAAGAGACAAGAATAAAACAATCTCCAGTGTTGTCATGGTAACGAATCATCAAAACGTTAGAGAATACCAATGTGTTTCTAATCATTCGATAATTAATAGAAGTTTTGCGCAATAAATACGTTAAAATAGAAAATTTACGTACAGTATATGTTGTAAAAGTGTCACCAAACGGATCTACCATTGTCGTTGATGGTGTTATACGCTCCATCTAAACTAACAATGCGATCGGAAAATTTCTGGCAGATTTGGAAAGCGCTTTTAATTTGCCACATGTTGTTTGAAATTCATTAGAAAATAAACAATATTTGCCAAATTATGAGGGAAAATGTAAAAAAAAAACCTGTAAAAAATGCTAAAATGCTTAAATATTTCCTTCTGGAACTCTAGATTACATCCGAATTTCAAAAAATCAGATATATACTTCCGTGCTTCTTGAAATGCTGTTTCAAATACCATTTAGAGCATTGAAATCCGTTGAAAAATAAAAAAGTTATCTTGTTTTACAATTGTTCTACTTATGTAGGGATCCCGTTAAACTTGTTTTTACAGTGTAGTTCTAGTAGAACATTTTATGGGCAAAAATAAGTTTAATTGTGTTTCAGGTTAATTTAAGTCGAGCTTAACGTTCGAAAAGCTCGCTAATTCCGGATGTCTGGGTCCGGGAATACGGGGACGCACACATATTAGACGGTGTTTACCGGAACATGCCGTAAATAGGCGACAATCCACAGACAATCAATAATTCGGATCGTTTTTTGCTAGTATAACAATAAAAGTTCGATCCAGTCGGAAAAGACGACAGAGATAGATATACGTATTAGATAGAGATATAGTTGGCGACCTAATTCAAGAAAAGAGTTTCGATAGGAACTCGATGATTTCAGCTGGAGAAATTCGGTTGGGTTCTTGTCGAAATTCTGCGATATTTCCTGAAAATCGTGCCATTAGAACATGTTAGTGGGATACAATCGAAATTGATTTTCCCCTAATCGCACATATACACAAAAACTAGATGGGTTTCATGAATGAGAAAGCTCGAATCAAAACTGTTTTCCTTTGCTGTATGAAAGCTTGGAAGCTTTCTGCGCACTCATTCCTGATCGAAATTCTCTCTCTTCTCTAATTCTGCTATGTGCTAACTATACAGTACGAGTATTCTACGTACACACAGCTTAATATTTTTAGTCGTATTAGAAATAATCGCCGTCAGTCGTCTGAAAACCGTCAAACAGTCTAAATGTGCACTATCTTCAATTGACTATCGGCACATAGGGTTGAAAATCGCTTAAAATATACACGTGCAAACGAATTATTGATTCCGGCCACGATACCACAATACAACCAACCGAAAAGAATCAACAAAAGAACTATTTCGCCAGAGGAGAGGCAATAATGGGTTAAAACTACAAAACCCGTCTATTTTGAATATTTGCCATCAATCAACAAATTCGAATTGTGATTTTATTGAAATTTTGGGAATACAACCAGAAGATTGCCAGTGATGTCTACGAAAACACCGGAATTGAGTCGTAATGGGCACGAATTGGCCCCATTGAATTCCCGGACTAATGATGGTAATAGTGCCAGTGGCGGTGCTGGTGGTGGTGGTAACAAAAAACCAGGTGTTACAATCGTCCTGCAGGGCTCCCGCGGCTCAATTATCTCCAGAGGTAGTAATATCATCGATGGTGATCCGGATCGGGCAGCATGGTCCGGCAAGATGCAATTCTTTTTGTCGATAATCGGCTATTCGGTCGGTTTAGGGAATATTTGGCGATTCCCATATTTATGCCAACAGAACGGTGGTGGTGAGTTTTCTTGTTGAGCATATTTAACAAATTATTAAAATGATGATAATCAATTTGATTTAAATGATTTTAATTTAGTTAAATAGAGGAAGGTCGTGCAAAATACGTTCCTAATTCGGTTTGTTAAATAGGGAATGAAATTGGCGCGACCCCTCTTCATTCTTGACCTTGTTTGAATTAAATCGAATCGTAATATCAATAATAATCGCAATAAAGGCCCTTATAGTTGACCATATTAGCAACACTACACGAATTTATTGATTCTTCTTTAAAACACACAATTATAATGGTTTTGAATATGAAAATATGACACTTTAAGCGACGATCGATAACCCACTTCTTCAATTCCCCAATTATAGAGGCACTTGAATTGATAATAAAAGGCTGCACCAACAAAGGCATCATTCCAATTTGCTCCTTTATAAGAAATTAACGGAATAATGTGCAAAATATAAAGCAGAAACGGCCGTTTCGCTAATAATTTGCGTACGGCAGAGAATCGGCACGTGGAAAAGTACCAAATCGATAGCGCTACAAAAATGAAGTTTATACAGACTGTTCCTGTTTAAAGACAAACAAATCGTTACAATTTATGCCAACAATTTGCTTTATTTAACGATTAAAATTATCAACAAACTACCTGTGTAAGTCGACCGGATGATTATCGAATAAAAATTATAACATCAACTACATTTAGATTGAATGAATCATTGTAATTTATATATATACAAAAGTTTTAAATAACAATCCAATCTATAATTACAACAGTGTTGAATTTGACCGTCCATCAGGGCCGTATTTAATCAATTTAACAATTAACCGAGGCGCCGTTGTTTTACATGTTTTAAACGAAGATTTATGGCACAATTTTTGCATATTTGGCAATGTGTACCGTAAACCTTGACCTGTACGTAAATCTCAACTTTTGCTCTCTATAAATAACTAGTTGGGTCGGCAGAAATGACGAAAAACCGTGTTGATTTGAACGAATTTAAAAAATAAACTTTTCGAGTGAATTCAATTTATAAATAGGGATTTCTTCTAAAAATATACGACATAATTCTTTAGAGTTAATAGAAATCGAAGAGCGGTGTTAAAAGAGAACATACAGAGTGTTCCAGTTAAATTTCCAATCTCTACAATAACCGTGTAATTGTTATCTTATCAAATTAATTGTAATTGTAGCATGTATGCATTGTTTAATTATCAGTACGGTGACTAATTGGAATCTATTTCGATCTAAAACAATTATCCTTTTTATAATTCATGTAGAATTATTCCAATTGTAAAATCGATTAATGGAAAATTCCGATTTTGCCAAAGTAATGAGAATCGATTGTTCATCTTCACAATTAAAATTTACAGAGGAAAAGGAAATGATTATTCATTAAATGATTAAAAGGTGAATGACTGCCAAAATCTAACAGATATGGGAATTTTCCAGTTTTAGCCAATTCGAATCGATTCAACTTGGCCTTCAATTTCGGCATGGAAAATTACCGAATTTCACCGCACAAACCCTTAAAAATTTTCCTTTTATTATCATCATCATCATCATCGAGTTAATGATCTTGTTGACTGTAATCAATTTCGAAAATAGTGTCACATGTCAATTTCACCCGACCTAGTTTCGGAGATTCAATGTTCCATTAGTGTAACACAGAAAGGATTTCGTTTGAATTGCTCCCCGTATTGATCCAAATGCAACACGACATACATTCGGTATTGTTGTTTTTCCTTTTTGTCCACAGGAGCTTTCTTGATACCGTTCGTCATTATGTTAATATTGGAGGGCATTCCGTTATTTTTGATCGAATTAGGCATCGGCCAGAAGATGCGTTTGGGCTCTTTAGGCGTATGGAATACGATCCATCCGTGGCTCGGTGGTATTGGTATCTCCTCCTGTATTGTTACATTCTTCGTTGCTTTATACTATAACGTAATCATCACATGGTGTTTCTACTATCTATTCAATAGTTTTCGGGTAAATTAAAGAAATTGGATAATAAAATTTGTGGTAATTTTGTGGTATTTTTAGTATCCTCTACCATGGGAGAGTTGTCCGAAAATCAACGGTACGATCGTCCAAGAGTGTCACAAATCATCAGCAACCGCTTATTTTTGGTACCGGACAACGCTTGATGCTGCACCATCAATCGACGAACCGGGCAGTCCAAAATGGTGGATAGTACTCTGTTTGTTATTATCGTGGATTGTTGTCTTTTTTATTGTAATGAAAGGCATCCAAAGTAGCGGAAAAGTGGTCTATTTCACATCAATGTTCCCATATTTAGTACTTACAATCTTCTTTATACGCGGTATTACATTGAAAGGTGCTAGTGCCGGCTTAGCACACATGTATACACCGAAAGTGGAGAAACTGCTCGATCCAAAAGTATGGTTAGATGCAGCCACACAAGTATTCTATTCGTTCGGTTTAGCGTTTGGTTCATTGATTGCATTCGGCTCTTATAATACACCGAAGAATAATTGTGTTCGTGATGTTATATTGGTGTCAATTTGTAATGCAATCACGGCAATTTATGCAAGCGTTGTGATATTTGCAATTTTGGGCTTTAAAGCTGTCACGAACGTTGAGAGCTGTATTGAAGAGTAAGTTGGAACGTTTATTTATACAGAGCCGGACTGGACCAGACGGTTTCCGCCGGGGCCAAGCGCCTTTGGGAGGCCCATGCCATTGCCTTTTGAATTATCTTTCAAATAGAAATTTAAATATCGAAGCTAAATAAACACCAATTTTTAATAAACGATATCTTGCTTGTTTCTGACAATATCGCAAAGATTAAAACAGATTTAAAAAGAACATGACAAGATGGATCCGAGGACTTTTTCATGTCAAAAAATTCCGATTAAATTTTGAGTTATAGAGGAAAATTTTGAAGCATCTTCGTAATATGTTACGATATTTTTCATATTTTTCCTCATAACCAACATTGTTTATTTTTCAATGATTTTCCAAAGTTTCTACAAAACAGAAAGCGCTTTCCAAATATACAAGAAATTTCCCAATCGCTTTGCTAATTTTCCAGGAAATTGCCAAAATTTAAGCGCTCATATTACAACTTCTGTTTTCGATTTGATGTTCAAATTTATTAATCGATATCTCCCTTGTTTGATGCCATATTGCTATGAATCAGACAGCATTGGAAAGAACATTTCAAGAGGCATTGAAAAAGTTTTTCTTATTGGAAAATTTCACTTGAATTTGAATTTTTAAACGATGATGTTTAGAAGCATGATTTTTTCTATAGTTTTACATATCCTTCTATATTTTCGACGATAATTTCGCGAATATTACAAATTTACTAATGATTTTTGCAAAGTACAACGAAAATAGAAAGCACTTTCGAAATTTTCAAGAAATTTTCCAATCGGACGTCTAGTTTATCAGTAAATTGCCAAAAATTGAAGGGCTTATATCTTGTAGTTTTTTTTTTCGTTTATTTTTGTTAATATTGCAAAGAATGAAACAGCATTCGAAAAAGCATTTCAAGGAGGTTTAGAAAAGGTTTTTCGTTTTGGAAAATTTCACTTGAATTTGAATTTGTAGACGAAATGCTAGAAGCAATATTTTTTCTAAATTTTTACATTTTTAACGATAATTTTGCGAATATTACAAATTTACGAATGCTTTTGGCATGGTACCTAGAAAATAGAAAGTGCTTTTCAAGTCTCCAAGAAACTTTCTAACCAGTCTGCTAGTTTTCAGGGAAATTGCCAAAAAATTAAGCGCCTATACTGCATCTTTTTTTCGATTTGGAAAGCGTTTTCAACTTATGCTTCGTGATACTTTAAAATTTCCTTCTGTAATTCGAAATTCCACTCGAACTTTCAAAAATAGAACCTCTCGTTTGATTAGAAAACAAGCGAGAAACTGTTGTTCAAACGTAGCTTTTGCCGCACGCTACATGGCTGAATATCTAGCACGGAAAGGAACCCAATTATCCCTCCCGATTTTAATAAAATTTCGTATACAGATAGAGCTTCAAAAAAACAATGGATACCAATATTCTTTGGCTGTCTATATTCACTTTAAGGGGATGAAATTTCATTTTAAAATTACTCCCACGAACACATTTTTAGCTAGATCTGGAGAACGAAACAAGAATTCGACATCTTATTCTGTTCTCGAGATATAATTAAAAATATGTTTTTTGGGGAAGGGGAGACTTTACAGGCAATTTCATCATCTTAAAGTTGGGCAGCCAAAAAAATTCGTCCACAATTTTTTGAAACCTTACCTCTATACCAAATTCTATTAAAATTAGAGAGGGACATTTCTGTCCCTTTTCTTGTAGGTTGGATTGTTGAATCTCTTAGGCCAAAATGTCCAGTCCGACGCTGCACTTATACTCGAAATAATTCTTTTTATTTTTGATAGCAATAAACAATTTTTGATCGATAATGGACATGTGGCCAAGATGAACGTGTCGCAAATCTCCGATACAATCTACCATGAGGCGTTGAAGACTATCAATAGTAGCGCTATAAAACAATGTTCATTAGCTATTGAATTGGATGCTGTAATTTCTAATAATTTTTTTTACAATTGCGAGTTTAATGGAGTTATTTTTAGGCGGCCGAAGGTACCGGATTGGCATTCATCGTCTTCACACAAGCTATTGTCGAATTACCTGGTGCTCCATTCTGGGCTGTGATATTCTTTATGATGCTGTTATCATTAGGTATTGGTTCACAAATCGGTATTTTAGAGGGAATGTTATGTACAATCTTTGATATAGAAATATTTAAACGTATACAAAAACAATATATTACCGGTAATTTACTAAATTTAAGTTACAATCGTATTCTGTAACTTTTTATCGATTCGTTACTATGACAACTGGACAGTCTTTAACAACAGAGCTTCTATCTCACTCCTCCGAATTCCATCTTTTGTACAACTGAAAACAGACAAGTATAAAACTCTCAAGCGTTGTTATAGTAACGAATCTAGAAAAAGTTACAGAATACGACTGTAAGCTTTAATTGACTAACGATGAATATTAATTACAGCTTTCGTTTGTTTAATATGTTTTTTTGTTGGTCTAATTTTCACAACTGGTGCTGGTGAATATTGGTTAGGTATGTTCGATTCATTTGCTGGCACAATCGGCCTGGTTGTTGTCGCTTGTTTAGAAATGATTTCCGTTATTTATATTTATGGCCATGAGAAATTCACCAAAGATATCCACGATATGACCGGTTATAAGCCGGGATTGTATTGGCAAATAACTTGGAGATTTTTGGCACCCGTTATTATGGTCATTATTTTGATATCGTCGATTGTATCGATGGTTATAAAACATCCACGCTATCAAGCCTGGATCGGTGATTTGGTATTAATTGGAATACAATTGAAATTTGTTGGTATTAATTGGCAAATTTTAGGGTAAAACCGTTGAAACCCCATATCCTGGTTGGGTATTAGCGATAGCTGTTTCAATGATAGCTAGCGGAGTTCTACCAATACCCATTGTATTCTTATTGAGACGTTATCAATGCCTAAAAATGGATATCAATATTCACGAAGGCTCAATTAGACGTATCGATACAACGGTATCAACAAAAGAAATGATCACCGATGTTGACGTAAGTATTAATCACTAATTCCCCGATTAAGAAAAGATTACAAGCACTAATCAGCTTCTAATGATTGTTTAATAAGTGAACCTGTAGTTGTGCTAACATTCTCTTTGAAATATTAGGAACAATTAACCAGTCCAGACGGGCCTTGTATCACAGCTAGCAACACCCTCAAAAATAAATTCACTATTGGAGACTTTGAGGTGTAATGTAAGTAGGCAATATTGCAATTTCAAAATGGAAAATTAGAGATGTTACGGATTCTGCAAGGCTAGGAAGTTCTTTTTTCGTCCCTTTTTTAGCGGGTCTAAACATACAATTTTCCGATTTGGTAGCCGAAAATTGCCAATATTTAATAATCGATATTTCATTTGTTTGATGATATATTGTAATGAATTAAACATCATTAGAAACAGAATTTAAAGGCGCATCCGATGATGTATGTTGCCTGAAAAAAATCCAATAGAATTCTGAATTACAGAGGATAATCTCAAAGCTTATGTTTTTTTCTAATTTTTCATATTTCTTCTATAGCTTGACCAATATTATCGAGTTTTCAATAATTTTCTCACAGAAGATAGCAAAATTGAAAGAGCTTTTCAAATTCCCAAAAAAAATTCCAATAGAGTCGCTAGTTTTCTGTAAATTTAACAGAAACCGGAAGGTCCATATTTACATCCTTTTTTTTAATTTGGAGTCCGAAAAGTGGCAATTTTAAAAATTAATATCTTGCTTGTTTCATGAAATAGTGCAATGATGCAAACAGTACTGAAAAGAGCATTTTAAGGAGAATTTGAAGGTGTTTCTTATTTTGGAAAATTCTCATTGAATTTTGAATTACAGAGGAAAATTTTGCAAGGTGTGTTTTCCTCTATTTGTTTCATATTTCTCCCATAAATTTGCAAATTTTTTAATGATTTTCTCAAAGTATCTCAAAAACTGAAAGAGCTTTTCGAATCTACAAGAAATTTTACAATGATTTGATACTTTTTCCGAAAAATTGACAGAAACTTGATAGCTTACATTACATTATTGTTGTTTTTTCTTTTGATTCGATATCCGAAGATGGCAATTTTTAATAAACGATATCTCCTTAGTTTGATGAGCTATTGTAATGAATCGAATATCATTGGAAAGAGAATTTCAAGGAGCATTTAAAAGTTTTTTGTTTTGCGAACTGCCAAATGAATTCTGAATCACACAAGACAATCTTTGAGCATACGTTTTGTTACTTTTTTTCATATTTTCGCCTATAATTTAACAAATATTATCGATTTTCCAATGATTTTCGCAAAGTATCTCAAAAATTGAAAAAGTTTTTCGAATCTACAAGAAATTTTCCAATGGGTTTGCTCGTTTTTCCGGAAAATTGACAAAATTTGACAATTTACAGTACATCGTTTGTTTTTTTTTGATTCGGTATTCGAAAAATGGTAGTTTTAAAAAATTAATATCTTGCTCATTTGGTGAGATATTGCAATGATACAAAGAGCGTTGCAAAGAGCATTTCAAGGAGCATTTGGGAACGTTTGATATTTTACAAAATTTCTACTGAATTTCTAATTACAGAGGAAAATCGCGAAATATGTGTTTCCTTCTATTTGTTTCAAATTTTCCCCTGAAAGTTTGAAAACATTTTTAAATGATTGTCTCAAAATATCTTAAAAATTGGAAGAGCTCCTCGAATCTACGCGGAATTTTCCATTGGACTTGCTTTTTTTCCAGGAAAATTGACCGAAACTTCACGGCTTACATTACATCGTTTTTTCTTTGATACGGTGTCCGAAAAATGACAATTTTTAATAATCAATATCTCCTTTGTTTAATGAGATATTGCAATGAGTTGGATATAATTGGAAAGAGCATTTCAAAGAATATCTAAGAGCATTTTTGGTTTGGAAAATGTCGATTGAATTCTGAGTTACAGAGGACAATCTTGAAGTAAGCGTTTTGTTACTTTTTTTCATATTTTCCTCTATAATTTAACAAATATTATCGATTTTCCAATAATTTTCTCATAATATATAGTAAAATGAAATAGTTTTTTAAATTTCAAGGAAATTCTTTTATAGATTTGTTAATTTTCTGGAAAATTGAACAGCATTGGAAAGAGCACTTTAAGGAGTATTAGAGAGCTTTTTTGAAATTCTGACTGAATTTTCAATTATTGGATCATATTTTCCCCTAAAATTTGATATAAATTGATAAATATTATCAATTTTTCAACGACTTTCTCAAAATATCTAAAAAATTGAAAAAAAATTCGAATCTACAAGAAATTTTCTTATGCATTTGTTAGTTTTTCCGGAAAATTGACAGAAACTAAACAATCTACAGTACACCGTTCTTGTTTTGATTAAGTGTCTTAAATATGCGAAACTTTAATAATCGAAATCTCCTTTGTTTGAAGAGATATGGCAATGAATCAAACATCGTTGGAAAGAGTACTTTAAGGCACATCTAACAGCGTTTTTTATTTAGGAAAAAGCCAGTTGAATTCTGAGGCATATAGGACAATCTTGGAGCATGCGTTTTGTTACATTTTTTCATATTTTTCACCATAATTTAGCCAATATTAACAATTTTCCATTGATTTTTCAACATCGAATAGAAAATTGAAAGCGGTTTCCAAATCTTTGAGAAGTTTTTCAGTAAGCTTGTAATTTTCCGGAGAATTTACAAAAAGTTGACAATTTTATGCCGAATTTCTTTTGTACTACTTAGAACCATTATAAGTCGTATTTGTTTCGTTTCTGTTTCCGCTTCCGTTTCTATTTCAATTCTAGCACTACCGTAACATCTCTACGAAAAATGCTGTAGATGCATGCTTCTTTGATCAATGTTTACACACAAATCAATTTTATAAAATACCGGAATTAATTTTATATTTTTTGATACAGTTGGATGATGATAATGATATTGGGCCTCTTGGACAATACCACGATGATATCGAATCGGATGATGATGATGATGATGTTGGACCTCAAGTCAATAAGCATCTAGGTAGAAACTTTCGTATGGAAGTTATGGATGATTATTGATAAGAATTGTTATTTTAGATGTTGTTATAGTAGAAAAGCTTCCCCTATCTAATTTCAATTCATTTCTTATCAATAATTATGGCAATTGTTATTAGACAGATGTTTTGATTTGATTTTATTATCTTTTGTTCGATTTTTAGAGACTTGTTGTAAGACAATTGATGTATTTTACAATGTAAATAATGTAAATATTGGTACTTATAAATTTTTTTAGTTTAGATTCCAAGAACGAAGCAGATGATAAGAGAACGAATATTAATTGTGTAATTATAGTATAGTGCCAAGTTGTAATGATCTGTGTTAATATTTGGTAAATCCATTTAAGGTAAATTATTATAAATCTATTTTCAACAGTTCCTCCTAGTTGTTTATTGAGAATTTTAAATTAATTGACCGAATTAATAAAATCAATCTTCTTGACTTCAAACACGTTGATTTTATTAATTCCAATCGATATATTTGTGACGTTATTGAAATTTAGATGTTTTTATATAGATGTATAATTTTTGCGTGGAGAAACAGCAACACTGGCCCTATACTGTAGCTTTAAGTTTGACTTTATTTATTTTGAAAAGCTTGTAGTTTAAGAGAATCGCCTCAGGTAGGCTACATTACGGGAATTTCAATCGAAATCAAATATTGTGAACGACAAGAAAACAATAATTAGCTATTTTTTCTCAAAACAAAACAAATTATTATTATTATTATTGAAGTTTTTCAGTTTGAAATTTCGAGAAAATTCGTAGATTTTACAACCCCAATTTTTGTCGAAATTGTGTGTGCCTCGATTTTAGATGTAATTATCGCGATAGTCAAAATAAATCCAATGTGATTCTTGATTTTTCACGCGTTCAATACCGTGTCACTGGTGAAAAACTAAAAAGAAGCGAGCTTTTGAAGATGATACGCTTTCAGCTTAGAGTTCTTCCAAAGTTGTTCTCTTTTTACACACAAATTATCAATAAATTCATTAAATTTAACAATAAATGTTATTCATTTCGATGTTGATAGATTTATTATAAAATTATACACGAAAACGGTCTGTTTTCCATTCTGATGTTGCACATTTGCGAAAATTTAATCACAATTTCCGTTAAAATCACGTGATCTAATTTTTTTCAAATAAAACAAATCGATTAAGCAGTACAATTTTTAGATAAAAAAAATCGCTCAGAACTGGTGAATATTTTCTGTATTTTCTTTAGAAAGAAAGAATGAACGAATGTTGTGTAATCTATCGGTAGAAAATCCAATATTCCATCAATAGATTATATTCCAATCCGTCAAAGTATTAACAAGGAACAATAATGATAATAATAGTAATAATGATAAAGGTAATAATTATTGTTTATAAAAATTAGGCACGTTTTCACAGATAGTCGTTAAAATTATACTAGAAGGGGAGGCTTTAAGCTTTCTATTCTATTTCCCGAATTTGCAGATTGTGCAAGATTAAAGAATTAAAGCTTCCCCAAACATTGATAACAACAATAAATATTTAGTTTTCTAGTATTATAAATGAGATACAGATAAATATAGAAGAAACGAAATAAAATCGACTATTTTCTTTTCCCTAATTGTGTAATTAACGATTTAACAATAGAGATCAGGGACGATCCGAAAACCTTACTTTTGGGGAACTGTAACACTGAAATTGCCGAGTAGTAGCTATACTCTTCTTCTTTCTGCGAACTAAATAAAAACAAACGGCATAATATTTTACGTATGATTTAAGGGCAAGGAGTACATCTCATAGTTTTAACCGGCAAAAATGTGAATTTCTAACTCGCCATTTCTCGCTCGTTCTTGAGGCTACGACAACCACAGATAGATTTTTGAAAAGAGCATTTCTTATAGCCTCTAACGGTTCTTTCCGTTTTTCAAAATAGTGATACAAATTTGAATTACAGACGAAAATCTAACATGTTTTTTGTACAATTTTTCGACTTTTTTTTTAATTTTACGCTTATGACTTACAATTAGCCAATATTGATTATTTTGCAAAAATCCTTATACTGTTGGATAGAAAATAAAAAGTTCTGTTCAAATCTTTAAGAAATTTTCCGATTCCACTGTTAGTTTTTCGGAAAATTAAGAAAACTGCTGTAACCTACAACAAATTTTCTTCTACACTTTTTATCTGACAGCATTGACCAACCCCTCATTCGAAAGCTGATACAATGGCGGAGTACAAAATAGAAGCCTTTTTTTTTGAATTTTGAAAATTGCCTGAATTATAACAGAAAAACCAAGTAGTTTTTCTCGTACTGTTTTCTCTTATTAAAATTAATTATTTTGCATTAAAATACATACGGTTAGGTAGATACTTTTGTTCTTTTTTCAATTAGCCCATTATTTTTGTTAAAAATGTTGATTTCTCGAAGAAAATTGAGTGGAAATCCAGCGTCGTTATTTTGCCTTACACGTAAACAGTGCAGGTTTGCCAAAACGAATTGTGTGTCTGGCTTTGGATTGAGTATCGATGATTCCACAAACTTTCGATTTGGCAAACCCGCACTGTTTATGTGCCAAGCGGGCCATCTTGGCAAAATAACGACACTGGATTTCCACTTAATTTTCGTTCAGTTATTCTGGATCACCCTGTATTTCAAAGCAAAATAATCAATTTTAATTAGTGGACCCGTGTTGCTCCGCAGCAATGACTATGTGGATAATTATAGCTTCGTCATAAAATCAATTGATACTGATATCGTCAAAGGGATGCAAAAAGTATCGGGGACACAGTCAAAAAATTTTTTGAAAAGGGCCGAATCTAAGAACCGGCTTAATAACTTCCCCGACATAGTCCGAAACTAATAACTTCCCTACCCTCCGGTCGGGGAAGTTAAAAAAACTAATTGGTTTTTCCGCGATAACTCAGGCAATTTTCAAAATATCAAAAAGTGCTTTCTATCTTGCCCTCGGCCTTTGTATCAGCTTTCGAATGAAGGGGTTGATCAATACTGTAAGATAAAAACTGTAGAAAAAACCTTGTTGTAGCGTACAGAAGTTTTCTTGATTTTCCGGGAAACTAACTGTGGAATCAGAAAATTTCTTAAAGATTTGAAAAGAACTTTTTTGTGCCTCCGTCCGGAAATACTAACTCTCCAACTCTCAAAATCGTCCAGAAAGTAGCTCATTACATCACTAGGTCAGAAGAATTTTAGTAACTTTTATGTTCTTAGGTTGGTGATTTTGCCATTTTGACAATTCTATCTGTCAACGGTTGTCGAATATCAAAATATTACAATTTTTATCTAAAACGTTTATTGCAACATAAATATAGCACACGTAACTATTATTAAAGCTACCTAAAATAATGTTTTTAGAATCGGAGCATGAAATGAAACGGAAAGGTTTGCCTTTATCATAAGGTAATCATCATTGGGAGCTTCATTAATAAACGTTCTGATTTCTACAATCTCAAAAGTTTTGGATTTTTTGGGCAAATAACTATTTTGTTTTCGTTTCAAGAATGCGATTAATTTTGTATACTTATCGATATTAAGATTATGTTTAATGTTAATCGTTGACTTTAACATCGAAAAAATTGACCATAATGTCGAAGATTTAAGATGTTTTGATCTAAATTCAAAATATGCCAGCAGAACGTATTCCTCAAAGCTACTGACATCGTTTTAGCCACACCACTTAATAAACTATTCGTATTCTTTCCAGTATCGATGTGATGACTTTTCCGGTAGTAATTTTTCAATAACACTTTCCGCAATTTTCTTAACGTGGGCAGATATATCCATTATTAATAAAAACTGACGTATTAACGAGAAAAAAGACAAATGAACTAAATTCAACAACCTGTCGTCATGGCAACAGATATCTTGATTTTAAATTGAACTTGTCAATGTCACCAACACACAAAAATCCCCAAAATTAATTTTTGAGTAAATAACAATCTTATTTTATTTTAAAAAAATTTACATAAGCCGGCATAAAAAATGTTGTGTATCACACGACCAGAAACTGAGCTTTTGCGAGTCCTCGTGCTTGCAGGAGAGACGTTAGCCGAGGCCTGCAACACGAACTCGTCCTCGCAAAAGCTTAGTTTCTGGCCTTGTGATACAAATAACCATTTATTTGCTATCTAACAGTTCAAGAATTTTTGCAAAATAATCAAATTTGGCCAAGTTATAAGAGAAAATATAAAAAATTGTACAAAAAACATATTGTTAGATTTCCGTCTGTAATTCAAATTTGTATCAATATTTTGAAAAACAGAAATACCCGTTAGGGGCTATAAGAAATGCTCTTTTCAAAAATTTATTTGCGGTTGCCGTAGTCTCAAGGACGAGCGAGAAATCGCTTCACATTTTCGCCGGTCAAAACGATGAGATGTACTCTTTCCCCTTAACGATTTAACAATAGAGATTGATGAGAAATTCTAAAATAGAGTCAAATTGTTGTCTAAATTATTCCACAATTATGATACGGAATTCGTTTCCAATTTAAAATTATTGGTGGTTATTAATTTTCAAGGTATCCTTATCGTCAATTGCCGTTGACGATTCGTTCACTCCCCACGTTCAAAATAAACCTACACGTAAACTTTAACTCCAATAAAATATTGTTTGTATCGTACTATTTCCGGGAATTTCTAATCACTTAACGGTCTCGTTTCGGCTATAAGAATCGATTTAATTCAATGATAATGCTGATGATAATCAGTTAGTAACAACGCTCTTGTCGATTATCTTGAAGGCTTGATGATTTTCCGTATTTTCCACCAATTCCACCCTCTCTTTTATTTTATGTTTCCGTGCGCCCCACCCGACTACTACACCACTATTTCCCAACTATTTACTAATAATAGTTGGGAAAAGTCTGCGTATTGGCGGCGACTACAACTGACAAGAGCATTATGAACTATTTTATTTGAAAAGTTGGTGCCTTACAGACCACACGAGTTAACACATAACGCTTTTTTTATACTATAAATGGAACAATTTAGTAATTAAATGGTTAAAAGAGTAATAATTAAATCGGAGTTTAATGAAATCAAATCAAATAATATTTTATAAACTAAAGTTATGTGCAATAAAAGTTGTAATTATCACGATTTTACAAATAAACGAAAGTTGAGATGTAAGTAAACTTTTTATGTTTATTTATAGTATTAAAAAAAGCCCACATACAAACTAATAATTAAAAATTCGTCCTTCATGATTTTCACATTATTTATTTTCAATATAATTGAATTTCCTCTTATCTCTATTAGAATCGAATTGACCCAAAAAAATATCCACTTGTAAGGGTGGAATTTGCTGCTGGGTCGACCGAATGGAGAACTTTATTCCCGTGATTTTCCATTTAGAAACACGGGAAATTACCAGTATTTTTTTGTATATTTGTATATTTATCAGGCCTAATTTAAATGCATTTCCATATCATAAACGCACCTATAATCCAAATACTATTGGATGTCTCTATGTACAATTACTTATAAATTGTGTCCCATGTATTGATTTGCGACAATGTTGGAAATTAAACATTTATATAATAATCATCTATAATTATATGCACACAATATGGAAGCATGCACCATAATTTATTATAAAATTGTCGTTTCGTGTTATTGGAAACCGCTTCGTATAAACTATGCAAGTTTAAAATGTAATAAAAACTGACCTACCATTGTGGCATTTACAATTAAAATTATAATATCTCATCAATTTCTCTACGAATTGATAACAGCAATGATTATCGGTTTATTATTGTTTTTCCAGTCGCAATTGTTGACGTTGTAGATGCTGGAATTTATGCAGATTTGTTCTTCGAAACAAACTACTTATAAACAATTCATTTTATTTGTTTAGATTTCATCTAAATTATCAAATTTACAAATATTTCTGTTATTTAATACTATACCGAATAGGAATATAAACTAGAAAGACTGATTCACTCTGTATTTTTTAATATGGCCAAATTTATTAAATTTCTATTAGTTGACGAGCTACTCGAATACTCCAAGGCTTTTTAGGGGGATCCTTCGAGATTATTTTGGCAAAATTAGGTCCTCTGGAAATTTCTCATTTTGGAAATGAGGCTATTTCTGAATTAAATGGAGAAAGGCGAAAGAAATCAATATTATGAGGTCTGAATTAACATCATCGTTTTGAGCAACTTCCAAACTAGCTATAAGGCACTAATTCTGCTTAACTAGTCTCTCGAGCTTTCAAATATCCCAATTTGATTTTGGGCAAAATCTAAATGTAGAAAAGCAAAAGAAATCTATTGGTGGGAGGTCTGAATTATTCGAAAACCGCAACTTCATCATTTTGACCGATTTCCAAACTAGCCGAGGCTCCAATTCTGCTAAAATTAGTCTCTAGAGGTTTAAAATATCATCCGAATTTTGAACAACATTGATTTTCGACAAAATATTTCCAAATTAAGTGGAGAAAAGCGAAAGAAATCAATATTGGGAGGTCTGAATTACTCGAAAAACCACAACTTCATTATTTTTACCGATTTCCAAACGAGCTGCGACTCTAATTCTGTTAAAATTGTCTAAAATATCATCCGAATTTTGAATAGCATTAATTTTGGACAAAATGTTTCCGAATTAAATGGAGAAAAGCGAAAGAAATCAATATTGCGAGGTCTGAATTACTCTAGAACCGCGACATCATTATTTTGACCGGCGTCCCAACCAGCTATGAGGCTCTAATTCTACTAGAGGCTTAAAATATTCTTTAAATTTGGATAAGCATTGATCTTGGCCAAATGTTTTTGAATTAAATGGCGAGAAGCGAAATAAATCAATATTGGGAGCTCTGAATTACTCAAAAACCGCAACATCATCAATTTGATCGACTTCCAAACGAGCTACGAGGCTCTAATTCTGCTCAAATAGTCTCTAGAGGTTTCAAATATCCGAATTTTGAACAGCATTGATTTTGAACAAAATGTTTCCGAAATAAATGGAGAAAAGCGTGTTTGAAGTCCTCGAAAACCGCAACATCATCGTTTTGAGCAACTTCCAAACGAGCTATAAGGCCCTAATTCTGCTCAACTAGGCTCTCGAAATTTGCTTTTGGGCAAAATATTTCTGAATTAAATGTAGAAAAGCAAAAGAAATCTATTGGTGGGAGGTCTGAATTATTCGAAAACCGCAACTTCATCATTTTGACCGATTTCCAAACAGGCTGAGGCTCTAATTCTGCTAAAATTGTCTCTAGAGGCTTAAAATATCATCCGAATTTTGAATAGCATTGATTTTGGACAAAATGTTTCCGAAATAAATGGAGAAAAGCGAGAAATCAATACTGGGGACTCTGAATTACTCAAAAATCGCAACATCATCATTTGGACCGGCTTCCAAACGAGCTACGAGGCTTTAATTCTGCTCAAATAGTCTCTAGAAGTTTCGAATATTCGAATTTGGAAAAAACGTCATGGTAGAGAAGCACTGGAATCAATTCTTTATCGGTTTTCCCACAATTAAATGAAAAATTGCACGATATTCATAGACAAAATTCCATACCTCATACTTGGTAATTGAGACCTTTTTTTCTCGAGAATCACCATTAACAAGAAGTGTTTTTTTTTTATTTAAGTAGTAAATGAATCATCAACAGCTCAAAATAAACATCAAAAATGCCTCTTATCTAATCTTATTCCATCTCTATCTGTAGTTCTTTAGAAATAAAGGATGGACGATTGATCGTCTAAACAAACTTATTGGAATCTGATCGAATTCTTCTTTATTTTTATTTAATTTCCAAAACAACACATACAAATTGTACCAACAAACGAAACTAGACAGTTTTTGGTATTTGTCCCAGACATTAAAAGGTGGATGAAATTACGGGAATTAGATAATCGAGATTAGCTTGTGCGAAATTTAACGATACTAGGTAAACATTATCGATAAGATAGGTGAGATAAGACAGATATTCGACTATAATTCACACCTAGTGTGTTCCATTTTTCGACAACACGAAACATAGATAGATAGGTTAAAAGTGTATATTTTCAATATAAAATAAATGATTGTGTATTTGTGTGTATCGCCGTTATATAACCACTATTAAAATTGATTGATTGACTGACGGACTGACTACAATAACAATTACTGTTAAGTAAGTAGTAGAATTTTAGTAAAAACGTCGATAAAATCGACAGGAAAACAATAAGTTGGGTTGGTTTCGGTAAAAAATCACGGTCGAATTTACACACGAATAAATCGTGCGTAATCCGACGTGAAGGTTAATGAATATTTCTCACAGAGACAATAGAAATTAAACCGAAAATCGATCGAAATATTGATTGAGTTACATTACAGAATAACACACCAATGTTGCGTTTATTAATAATTAACACTAATGCTGATTGAATTATTAAGTTTTCTTCTATTTTACCATTAGATTTTATTGAAGATAATCAAAGTTCAATGCCGGTGACTTTTCCAACTTGTACAATTGATAGATAGAGAAAAACTCCAACCAAAGTGGATCAATTTTTATTAGCCACAATCAAATTAGGTCCCAGTATCATGTCTATTGCTTATTTTCTAAGTTATATGAGCGATCAATACGGGAAAAACGGAAAAAATCCCGATGCCTATCTCGAATTCTATCTAAAATACGAATTGGAACACCCGATAGTACTTTTCGATTCCAATTGGATTTAATGAATTGTAACAACTCGTTTTTTTTTTTCTACTGACGTAATCGTCTCGAATTATTCTAATTGAAAATAAATTTATTAATTTTTTATTACAGTATTTTCGCTTCTGATTCCTGCTAGTAAATCGATAACCTTTAAAGGGCCACTGTTTATGTAACATGGAAATTTATCATAATTACCATCAGAAATGTCGATGATAAAAATATCACTACAATGTGTGTCACTTTAGGAGATTTTTCGAGCTTATCGAGTGTCGTTCAATTAAATTTTCTCTGATTATTAATTTTCCTCAATACAATAAAAACTTGAAATAAAATTGATAACTTTTCATCGGTTTTCCGGATAACTAACAATATCACCGGCAGATTTTTGAAAGATTTGGAAAGCCCTTTAAATTTGCTTTATATTGTGACAAAATTATTGAAAAATCGACAATATTTGTTGAATTATATGGGAAAATGTAAAAACACAAGTTCCAAGATTTTCTTCTATAACTCAAAGTTTAATTGGAATTTTTCAAAATAAAAAACGTTCTAAGATTCTCCTTGAAGTACTCTTTCTAAAACTGCTATATTCATTACAATAGCTCATCAAATAAGGGAAATTTCGATTATTCAAATAACACTTTTTAGAATTGAAGAAAAAGACCTAAAACAGCCCCAATTTCAGCCAATTTCCCGAAACACTAACAAATCTATTGAACTTCTTGGAGGTCTTAAAAGCTCTTCCAATGTGCTATACCGTGCTTTTCACTTAAAGGTATTTTGAATGGTAACTCTGATTAGTTGAATAATTTTTTGAGGATTTATAGAAGAGTCTTCAGTGATCATTTTAACTCATCGTCAAAAAACGCTTGTTTCTCATCTTGACGCTTAAAAATGAGTTACACATGCTAAATGACTAAAGCATGCTTCCAACAGTGATTTTTTTCGTTCTTTTTTAATTTTATTCTGGAATGGGTAGATATATTTTGCATTTATTCCAGAATGCAATGGAAGAAAATGGGAAAAATTCTGTAGGGAGCTTCTTTGAGTCATTCTAAGGTGCTTAAGGCGTTTTCAGAGATCGCAACATTAACTAAAACGAGCGTTTTTTGACCGACTTGTCGATTAACTATGAGACTCAAATTTTGGTAAAATGATCTCTAGCGGCCCTTTTATAAATGCTTATATTTTCCGGATCGCTCGACAAATAATCAGAATTGCCATATCAACTATATCCTTCTGAGTGACAATCATAGAAAATCGATAGTACTTGCTAAATTATAAGGGAAATGTGGAAAAATTAGAAAAAACATGCTCCAACTATAATTCAGAATTTTTGAAAACAAAATACGTCTTTGTGTGCTCTGGTAGTTGAGTCGTTACATATCTCTCTCTATAAACTGATAAAATCATTGAGAAATTGATAATATTTGCTAAATTATAAGGGAAATTCGAAAAAATTAGAGAAAAACATACTTCAAAATTAACCTCTGTAACTCTGAATTCAATCGCAATTTTTAAAAACAAAATACATCTTTGAATGCTGTTTCTAATGGTGTTTGAATTGTTACCATATATCTTCAAATAAGGGAGATATCGATTATTCAGAATTAGCACTTTGTAGAATTGAAGAAAAAGATCTACAGCCCCAGTTTCAGCGAATTTCCCAGAACACTAACAACTCTATTGATGCATTTCTTGGAGGTCTTAAGGGCTTTTCCAATTTGCTAAACCGTGCTTTTCACTTAAAAGTACAAAATTTGAATGGTAACTCCGATTAGTTGACGAGCGATTTGAAAATATTTTGAGGATTTATAGGAGGGTCTCTAGAGATCATTTTACCAAAATTTGAGTCTCGTAGCTCATCTGGAAGTTGGTCAACAAACGCTCGCTTCTATTCATGTCGCTTATAAAAAAAGAGTTACACATACCAAATACTCAAAGAATGCTCCCAACATTGATTTTTTTTTCAATTTTATTCTGGAATGGGTAGAAATGTTTTGCATTTATTCCAGAAGGTAATGGAAGAAAATAGGAAAAAATTATGTGGGGAGCTTCTTTGAGTCATTCTGAGGTGCTTAAGGCGTTTTCAGAGATCGCAACATTAACTAAAACGACTTGTTGATGAGCTACGAGACTCAAATTTTGGTAAAATGATCTCTAGCGGCCTTTTTATAAATCCTTATATTTTCCAGATCGGTCGTCAAATATCTTCTACTATATTCATTCCAATATATTATCAAACAAGAGAGATTTCTTTCGATTATTAGAAACTGATTTTTTTGGCACTGAATTGAAGAAAAAGATGCACTGTAGGCCCTCCAGTTTCTCCCAATTTTCCGGAAAATTAACTAACTTATTGGAGGATTTTTTGAAGATTTGAAAATCATTAAAAAATCGACAATTTTTGTAAAGTTATATGGGAAAATACGAAAAACATATTTTCCAAGATTTTCTCTTCTGTAATTAGAAGTTTAATTGGAATTTTTCAAATTAAAAGTTAAGATTCTCTTCGAAATGCTCTTCAAACAAGGAGGTTATCGATTCTTCCAGATTAGCACTTTTAAACACAGAATCGACGAGAAAGATCTAATTATACGTCTCCAATTTCGGCTAGTTTCCCCGCAAACTTACAAATCTATTGAAATATTTCTTGTAGGTTTTAACAGTACTTCAATTTGCTATATACCGTGAATAAATCATTGAAAAATTGATATTTGCTAAATTATGAGGGAAATATAGCAGAATTCGAAAAAATACGTCTTCGGATACTCCTCAAAATTCTGTATTTAATGGTATTTGAGTCGTTACAATAGATCATCAAATAAGGGAGATATCGATTATTAAATTTGCCGACACTGAATCTAATAAAATATACTTTAGATCTTCAAGTTTCCGTTATATATCCGCTTAAAAGGCGCAATAATAGTACACCCAAACCTTGCGGAAATTTCGCAGTTGCAGAACCAGAAACAGGCACATAACATCTCTAGTATCCAATTATAAAAATATGGAATTATTGATTATTTCGTAAATTATTTACATAAAAAAGAATGATGGATAACCAATAGAATGACAGCTTGTTAACGTATAATCCAAACAAAATTAAAACCAAATCAAAAGGCTCGATTTACAAGAGCTTTTATAAGAAACCGAACTTTCACTTATTATCGTTAAATTTCCTCTAGCAAATAAATACAGTCCCCTTCTCTTAATTATCGAGTGATTGGAAACATATTTTAAGCATTTATAGGGGGGTTCTCAAAGAACATTTTAGCAAAATTAGGTCCACGTAGCTCATTGGGAAATGAGTTAGATCAAATCTAACTTTTGAATATGCAACAATTAGCAAGAGGGTTTTTCACACATTAAAAGTGTTGAATTAATGCGATACATTCGTAACATTTTGGTTTTTGCAATTTGCCTTTAAGATTTCGAAAAAAATTAAAAAATGTACGAGCAGAGCTTGACCGTGAAAAAATTGAAATGCCAAAGTCGCTCGCCTCCCTTTGTCGGTCTCAGTAGTTTTGTATCAAATTTTAAACCAGTGTTTCTCAACAGTCGATCTGGTAAATTCTTTTAATCCGCAAATCGATTTAACGCGCCCAGAGTGAAATATTCCTTATCCACAACATAAGAAATGTGTCTTTGGTTAAAAATGAAGGGTTCTTAATGAATTAATAAATAATTTACACTACTGGTGTAGTCCCTTAAAACGATCCAATATTTATTTATTTAAAGAAAAACAAGCCTATTTAAATAACTGGCATGTGCTTTTGTTATGAGTATCGAATGTAAGGCACTTTTTCTTAAGTAAACAAATACGATAACATGAACACCCATTAAGATAAGAATTGAACAACTGAGAGGCGAATAACTGGTCACATTTGCGATCAATGAACGGGAAACCAGTTTTTCAATTTTTTTCAGAATACAGTGCCAGAAAACCGAAGAAAACAGTTTTCCGAGAATCCTCAAGTCATCCTGCGTCCATTTATGTAAAAAACTAATTGGCGAAAATGTTGAGATTTTCGACAAAAATCACTTTTTCCCCGATTTCCTAACGAGCTACATGGTCCAACTTTCACTGAAATGTGCACCATTGACCCTCCTATAAATCCTTAAAATATATTTGCAATCACTCGATAATTAACAGACGTTTGGCGCTGTGTACACCTTTAAGAGAAGGGGGCTGTATAATAGCAAATAAATATAAAATTACGGACTTATCGATTATTATCCTATTTTCCAGTATGCGCGTGTTGAAAACTAGAACAGGAAATGGTTCGATTTGATATTAATTATCGTTTTTTCTCTATATTTGTGTTACAGAAATCAACACGAATACAACAGTTGGAAAAATGGCAAATAAACGAGACTTTAACATTAAATATTACGGTGACAATTATAATATTTACGAATTTCTAAACAATCATCCAGGCGGTATTAATTACGTACGTCCGTATCAAGAGCAAGAAATCACCAAACGTATGCTAGATACTCAACATTCCAAAGCTGCATATTACCTGTTAAGAGAATATAAAGAGGGTGGTCGAGATAATAAATCTAGTCATGAGAATGATAATAATAACAATAATAATAAACAGGATGATCTTGAGGTAATTTTTTTTTGTCTAATTCTAATTTATTCGAAATTTTCATTATAATTTGGTTTTAGGATCTTGTCAATTGGGATGAACCGATGTTGGCTCAAGTAGCAAATTTAGGTCCAAAATACAATCAATGGGTAATATCGCCTGTTGATCGAAAATTACGTTTATTTGGCAATCCGATATTGGAGAGTTTAACGATAACACCATGGTATGTTGTTCCTTTAGTATGGATACCTATAATTATTTACTTTACGTTTTATGGAATTAGAAAATATATCGCCATCACTAATGGTAAGGATTTTAAGGGTGTTAATCTATCATTATGATTTGTTTTCTATTGTCCAAACCCCACCTTGATTTGTTATGTTCGTGTCAATCAGAAATTTCCGATAACAATGAATCGATTGGGAAAAGAACGAGGCTAATCAGAATTTATAGATTTCTATTGATTGTTTACAGATACATCCCCAATTTTACCGACAGTATTATCGTTAATCGGCGGTGTTTTATTATGGACATTTATTGAATATTCATTACATCGATGGGTGTTCCATATGGAGCCATCAGGCCGATCAAAAACTATGATTTATGTACATTTCGCCATACACGGCCTTCACCATAAGGTAATCAGTTTAATTAATTAAAAAACTCTTAAAAAAAACCATTAATAATGTATCATGTGAAATGGAAACATCATTATTTTTTATTACCTATTAATAGGTAGTGAATATTAAAATAAATGTCCTTGTTTACGATATTTTGTGGTAATTGTTGAATTTCCATGACAATAAATGGTGCATTTTTTGATACAAACAATCATCGTAATCAGAGACGATTCGAAAACCTTATTTTTGGGGAGGGTGTAACACTGAAATTGCCGAGTAGTAGTTCTACTCTTCTTTTCTGTGAACTAAGTAAAAATAGACGGCATAATATTTTTTATGAACAGTTACATTATTTTTGTTATCGAACGTATGATTTAAAGGCAAGGAGTACGTCTCATAGTTTTAACCGACAAAAATGTGTAACTCGCGATTTCTCGCTCACCCTTGGGGCCACGACAACCGCAGATAGATTTTTGAAAACAGCATTTCTTATAGCCTCTAACGGTTCTTTCCGTTTTTCAAAATATTGATACAAATTTGAATTACAGATGAAAATCTAACATGTTTTTTGCACTTCCAGGACTAAAGTGAGTATTTTAGTCCCTCAAAACTGGGACTAAAGTATTATATTACATCCCTAGATAATTATTTCCATGACAACAAAAGTCTAAGAAATGTCAAATTTTATTAAAAATTTTGATTTTGATTTTCCATTTAAAAATGCCAATAGAGAATCTTCATTAACTTCTGCTTTTTTCTCGTGACACCAAGTCATGAATATTTTACACTGTTCTTCGAATAATTTTTTTTTGATTTTGAAGTCAAAATACCTTTTTTAAATTGAAATTTTCAGACATTGCTTACTTTTCTGTAATGACAATTTCACTAATGTTGTTTATTGATGCAGTAACCATAGTAAATTAGCATAGCATGCCATAATAAAAATGGTAATAGATATTTTCAAATCTTTAATTTTTTAAATTTATTGCTTTAAACCAAGGCCTGCTAGATTTTTTAGCGCTTTGCTTATTACAGGCCTGCCCATTTGGCTAAAAGTCCATAAAAAGAACATTCTTGATGAAACGCCAACTTTCGCCACAGTGGCGCTAATACCTAAACCAATCTTGAATTATGATTGGTAACAGATTTCCCGCCAAAAACGATCAAACAAAGCAACCAAAGATGGCGTATCTAAATAAAGATAAAGAAACAGTTATGTCGTTTTATAGGTTTTCCGGTAACTAGCGCCATTGCGGCCAAAGTTCGCATTTCTCTCGGAATAGCGAATGGAGACAATTGGGCAGGCCTGTAATAAGCAAAGCGCTAAAAAAACTAGCAGGCCTTGCTTTAAACATTTCCGAAAGTGCAAAAAATAGCGTATATACCTCGGGACTAATATTCTCGAGTGGTTACTTGCGTCCCTCGGGCAATAAACTTCCACTCTCGGGACGAAATGACGCGCTTTAGTTTCTTGTTATATAATATACTATTGTACAACTTTTAGACTTTTTCTACTTTTTTAAAATTTTACGCTCATAACATAGCCAATATTAATTATTTTGCAAAAATTCTTGTACTGTTGGATAGCAAATAAAAAGTTCTGTTCAAATCTTTAAGAAATTTTCCGATTCCACTGTTAGTTTTCCGGAAAATTAAGTAAACTTTAAGCTACAACAGATTTTCATCTACACATTTTATGTTACAGCAGTGGTGTTTCTGGCACTGTTTTCTCTTATTAAAATTGATTATTTTGCACTAAAATACATACGGTTAGGTAGATAATTTTGTTCTTTTTCCAATTAGCCCATTAATTTTTGTTAAAAATGTTGATTTTTCGAAGAAAAATGTTTGTACTATCAAACCCGCCATACTGGTAGACAGTGCGAGTTTGCTAAATCGAATTGTGTGTCTCGCTTTGGATTGAGTATCGATGATTCCACAAACTTTCGATTTGGCAAACCCGCACAGTTTACGTGTAAGGCGGGCAAAATTACGACGCTGGATTTCCACTCAATTTTCTTCGAGAAATCAACATTTTTCCAAAAATAATGTGCCAATCGGATAGAGCACAAAGTTGTCTGCATAACCGTACGTATTTGAAAGCAAAATAATCAATTTTAATAAGTGAAAACAATGCCAGAAAAACCACTTGGGTTTTCTGCGATAATTCAGGCAATTTTCAAAATATCAAAAAACGCTTTCTATTTTATACTCCGTCTTTGTATCAGCTTTCGAATGAGGCGTTGATAAAAACTGTAGAAGAAAACCTGTTGTAGCTTACAGAAGTTTTCTTAATCTTCTAGAAAATTAACAGTGGAATCGGAAAATTTCTTAAAGATTTGAACAGAACTTTTTATTTGCTATCCAACAGTATAAGAATTTTTGCAAAATAATCAATATTGGCCAAGTTATAAGAGAAAATACAAGAAATTGTACTACGAAAAAACATGTTAGATTTTCGTCTGTAATTCAAATTTGTATCAATATTTTGAAAAACGGAAGGAACCGTTAGAGGCTATAAGAAATGCTCTTTTCAAAAATCTATCTGCGATTGTCCTAGCCTCAAGAACGAGCGAGAAATCGCGAGTTGAAAATTCACATTTTTGCCAGTTAAAACTATGAGATGTACTGCTTGGCCTTAACAAAAATTGGCAAATGTAATTCTTTATTTATCTGGACTTCGTAAAAAAATGTCTAGTGGAATTATAGGAAATAATGGTTGATGACTACTAAAAAATTTGCCGACTGTAAAATGCTTGGGCGGGGGGATGTTGCACCCCGTAACACCCTACCCTCGGATCGCCCCTGATCGTAATGGAATCAAATGAATAATTTGATTTTTTTTCGGAATAATTTCAGGTGCCTTTCGATTCACGGCGCTTAGTATTCCCACCGTTTCCGGCAGCTATTATCGCTTTCATTATTTATAAAATTAGCCAATTCTTCATACCCGAATCGATTATAATTCTAATTATGGCAGGTGGATTATTAGGTATAAAAATTAGTTTTAATTTAAATTAAATTATTAATTAAAATTCTAAATAATAGGCTACGTTATTTACGATATGATCCATTTCTATTTACATTACGGTGCACCGAAGGAAGGTAGCTATTTTTATCATTTGAAACGCTACCATAATCAACATCATTTCGCACACCAGGACAGCGGTTGGTTAATTTCGTTTGTAATTAAAATACGGAATTAAAAAAATTATCGATTTTAGGTTTTGGAATTAGTAGCGTATTATGGGATCAAATCTTCGGCACTGCTATCAAATTAAAGAAATTAGCAATGGCGATTAAATGGTAAATGCAGCTTTATTACAACTAATTATCACTACCACCCCACAAAAAGTGTGTTCTAAATGTGTGATTTAAGTCACATTTTTCGTCGTTTATAACAATTAAGTATTAATGTTTTGCAAAATAAAATGTGTATTTTTGATTTTTAAAAATAATAAAATTTATTTTGTACAAATTCATCGATTTAATTACCCCTATTTTTGATTTTTATCAAATTATTATTTTGATAAGTCGAGAGTTATAAGCGCACGGCTGGCTGACCTAAATTTCCAATTTACGTAAATTCTCAATTATAAATTTTTATTTTTAGAATATGGATGGGAATTTTAATTAACAGTGGAATTTTTAACAAAAATTCAAAGGACGTTCTAATCAAAATTGTAAATTTGAAGGAAAGTGAATTGAATTGAAACTGATGCCAGTTGTAATTTATTTAAATAACCGTACAATAAAATATTGACAATAATACAACATGAAAATGGAATGTTGAGTGTTAAAAGGAATCATTTTTATCTCTTATCTCATGGAAATAACGAAAATTTATCTACTTATCATTTCTTTTTTTTCTGTTGTTTTTGGCGGCGTTTCTCCTCCCGTCGCCGTTCCCGTTCCGACAACGATTTATACAATTTATAACCGAAGAATACTGCAACAAAAAAATAATTATCCAAATTATTAATCAATCGATTAATCTCCCAACTAAAGCTATAATTTAAGGGTAGGGAGTGTATCACCAAAATAGAACAATTTCAAAACAAGATAACTTGTTTATTTTCCAACGGATTTCAATGTTCTAAACGGTATTTGAAAGAGCATTTTAAGAAGCAGGGAAGTACGTATCTGATTTTTTAAAATTCGGATGTAATCAAGAGTTACAGAAGGAAATATAGAAGAACGTTTTTTAACATTTTTTTATAGATTTTTTTTATATTATCCCTCATAACTTGGTAAATATTGCTAATTTTCTAATAAATTTCACAAATTTCACACATGTGGCAAATTAAAAGCGCTTTCCAAATCTGCCAGAACTTTTCCGATCGCATTGTCAGTTTTCCGGAAAATTGATGAAAGGTTTCGATATACTAATTTGATTTTTTTACGTACAGTTTTAAATTTAGACAACTGAACACAAGACAATTTGAATGTGAATGAATAGCAGATTATTTTGAGAATAGTTTGAGATTGAAATTCGGAAAATTTACTGAAAATTTATGGTAGGAAAATGTGATAAATTTTCCCCTATTATTTTTATCTGTTAAAATTAATTATTTTTGTTATACGCGCTATCTAAACTAACAATACGATCGGAAAATTTCTGACAGATTTGGAAAGCGCTTTTAATTTGCTACATGCTGTGTGAAATTCATTAGAATATAAGCAATATTGGCCAAGTTATGAGGGAAAATATAAAAAAAATGTTAAAAAACATCCTTCTATATTTCCTTCTGAAACTCTAGATTACATAAGAATTTTAAAAAATCAGATACGTACTTCCCTGCTCCTTGAAATGCTCTTTCAAATACCGTGTAGAACATTGAAATCCGTTGGAAAATAAAAAAATTATCTTGTTTTGAAATTGTTCTATTTTGGTGATCCCCATCCTTGAATCTTACCCAATACACTTATCAAAATTATGCAACAAATTAAATAATTATAAGTGGTTTTTTCCCCGATAATTCGTTGGAATTCTTTCGAAAATCCTTGGTTGAGTTCGTTTTTAATTTTGTTAACGAACTCTTTTAGATTTTCATCGATTTCTATATTTTTCTCAACCATAACTTAGAAAAAATTAAAATAAAATAACGAAAATCTTACCGAAAATTAGACCGATTATCGTTATCAAAGATAACAAAATCAACAATTCAGGTGTAGTACTCTGTGTTGGATTATTTAACGTTTCCATACGATCAATAAAATTGTTTTTATTCGATATTTGTTCGCGTAAATTATTCTTTAATTCCTCTTTTTGTTCATCGGTCATTGTTTCGATAGTTTTCAAAATTTCCTCGAGTGTTTGTCCATTAAGTGTTTCCATTTTATTTCGATTATTGTCCAATTAACTTGTAACACTAATTAGGTAATTTTACGATCACTTAAATTTATTAGAAAGTTCTCTAACAATACCTTACTTGGCGATTTTGTCTTATCAAAACTATGTGTTGTTATGAATTCGTAAGCATAAACACGTAGATTATTTTCAATAACGAATTCAAGTACATAAAGTCGATAATATTTATCGAATTTGTTTAAATGATCGACATTTTTTTCGAACATTGTAGATAAATTTCAAGTACAATTAACCGTTTCGAATGCTTTCACAGAAATTCCAAATTATTTGAACTCGTCTAATTAACAAATCTCGCTAATTATTATTCGATTATTCTAATGATCAATTGGCTAAAAATCCCATAAAATACTCACTCGATAATGAGATAAATACAATCCCCGGGAGAATAAATACTGAATTGGAAAAACCGTGTTCAATTGGACCATCTTGACCACCACTTAAATCCACCATGGTGTTGTTTGTTTTTGTGGAATTTTCCCTGAAGAAAACTCAATTTTCCGCCGATTTGTTGTTATTGGAATTGTCGAAAGAATGAGGTTAAGTTGATTTGATTGACATTTACGTCAATTCTCAGCTGTACCAACTACACTGTAAATAAAACAAAATATACTAGAATAATAACTTTAAAAATATTAATATTGGAGATAATTTAATATTATTAATATTAATACAATTAGATTTATGATTTTTTATTTCAATGAAGTTGTTAAAAAATCAAAAAATTTTGTTTTTTTTTTTAATTGAAATCATAGGGATTTTTAATATTGATGTTGGCTGCACTACATTATAGTAACTGTAAGCCAATTCAAAACTTGCAAGATTTCTAATTTCGATATGTTCAATATTTTCATGTCCGGATTTATCAAGGATAAGTTGATTTACTGTAGGGTTGCGTTCGGCAATGGGGTGATAATTAGGGGTGTATTTATAGAATATTAATATTTCTTCAATTTTTAACCATAAATAGGCTAAAAATCCTGTAAAATACTTATTTAAATTGGAAAAACCGTGTTCAATTGGTCCATTGTTTTTATTGAAATAATCAAAAGAATGAGGTTAAGTTGATTTGATTGACATTTACGTCAATCCTGCAGGTGTACCAACTACGTGTGTAAATAAAATAGAATATACTAGAATAATAACCTTAAAAATTTTAATGTTGAAGAAAAGTGATTATTTATACGATTATATTTATGAATTTTTATTTCGATCAAGTTAAAGATGAAAAATTTTGGCTTTATTATTTCGATTCGAAATTATAGGGATTTTTGATATTTATGTTGGTTATAATGTCTTGTTGCAATAGTTGTCCAATTCAAAAATTGCTAGATCTTCAATTTAGGTATGTTCAATATTTACATGTTCGGATTTATCAAGGATAGCTTGATTCTCTGTAATGGGGTGACAATTAGGGGTGTATTTGGGAAATATTAACGCTGATATTTCTTGTATTTTTTAATGGATTTTATTTTCAATTTCATAATATTTTCAAGCTATAATAATTCTGACAATTTTCTTTATTATTATTGTTGTTATTCTTGTAATTCACTTAAATTTTTGTACATAACGCTAATTATTCATTAAAATTCTCATTTTCCAATCAACTGGATTCGTATATTTTGTAAATTAACAATTCAATAATGAAGGCAATCTAGGTAAAATTATCACTAGCAATAACAATAATAATAATTATAATAATACTGATGTATTATTATTAATATTATTATTGTTATATTATGAATAAGTACATAATACTTAAAAATAATAACTAAATTATTAACTAGGTTTGGCGATTATTTTTTTAAATCACTATATACAATTCTTATATTTATTTGAAAATCTTTTTTTGGGGATGATTTTTCATTTTGTTTTTGTAATTTTTTTTTGGCAAATTTTCTCCGTTTCTGTTTCATCAAACATAACAAGTCAATTATTATTAATTCATTTATTTCTTAACAAGGAAGATTTATTTTTATTATTTTAACAACAAAACAAAAACAACAGACTAAATAAGCCATAATTATTGAAAAATTTTTATTTACAATTATCGAGCGTTCAATACAACCTGGCTTACTATCGACTAGACGAAATAAAAGAAGCTCGAATTGGGGCGAATTTATGAAATTTTCATGATTCTATCGGCGGGTAGGCCTCTTAAATTTCAGTCGGACGATAAAAGATAATCAAAAGTTGAATAATTTAAGATTTGGGAGTAATTTTTGAGGTGCAAATTGAAATTCAACAACTCGCTAGTTTTGGGTATGAAAATTTTATAAATTCCCACCAATTAGAGCCTATTTTAATTCAAATAAACAACGATAATAAACCACTTGTAGCGGATTTTTTGACTAGATAACGGGTGATTCAAATGAGTGTTTGTTGTGTTTGTGTTGTACAAAAAATTTGGATCATCCGATAGTTTTGGTTGCTATTCTACATTGAGTACAATGCACACTATCTGGCCCCCATGTGTTGTTATTCGTTAAATTTTCATTAATTAAACAATTAATGAATTAAATTAGAATTTTCCGTAAAAATTAATAATTAGAACGAATTTTTGTGGAAGAACAATTTGTAAAATTGTGTGCGAAATTGTGCCATTTTCCATTTTCTTTGATTAGATTAGTTATTTATATTTCTATACTATAATGTTATAATAGGGTAGATAGATTTGAAAAAGGGGCGATTTTCTGATATGTGATCAACTACAAATAGTGGTGGTCTAAGAGAACGCAAACTAAATTATTACAAGTCTTTTGTGTGTAGGCCTTTCATTTTGTTGAAGGTTTTTTTTATTGTTAAAAATCTCTAATATATTGTCGATTAAAATTCATCATACAATTTGATTAAGCTAATTAATTGATTGTTTCAGATTCTTAATTGACTTGAGACTCGAGAAAAGATTGGAGGCGATTCTTTCTGTATTTGTTGAACCTCACAATTTTATTTACAAATTTGTTTCGAATTAGAATTCACTTTACCTTTTATTTTAATCTCTTGACTAATAAATAAAAATCAATTCGAGTAAAATCATCGAAATAACAACTCTTCTAATTGTTCTAATTATTGCAATTTTGGTTCTTTATCATTAATGATGATGATGATGGTGATAATAATGTTAGCTATAATCAGCTTCCAATATTGTTATTATTACCATTATCTGTTAAACCATTCTCTTCACTATTATCTTTAATGATTTGTATTGTTGGTGTGTTTATTGAAGAATTATCATCATCATTAACGCCATTATCATCATTATCTTCATCATCTTGTTTATATTCTTCACTCTCTCTATGAACTAGCACTTGAACAACAGTTGATGATTCACTAGGTTGACGCTCTAAAGTTGACGGTCGTAAACTTGATGATGGTGTTGTTGATGATGATGATTCCGGTGATGCTTCCGTTACAAGAATACTTACATCAGCACCACTACCACTACGATTTGTTGACAACAAATCAACATCGATGTGTTTATCGGATTTCACTTTAACTGAACCGCCACGTTTCCTGCGAATTATACTACCGCGTTTCTGTTTATTGTTCAAATCATCGGCCATCGATGGATGTAGAGATTGCGATGTACTCAAACACTTTACAGATCCACCACGTTGTTTCTTCAATATCGTTGTTGTTGTTGTAGGTGTAGTTGTTGTTGGTGTTGTTATTGTTGTTGTAACATTGCTATCATCTGGCGTTTCAACAGCATCCTGGTGGCGTAAAAAGAATGGAAAATTGTAGACGCTCCGGCGACGTGTTGCTGTTGTTGTTGCAACATTTAGGGCGGTTGTTGTTGTCGGTGTTGTAGCTTCAGGTGTCGCTTCGCATACCTTAATGCTGACATCGGTGGAATCGCGCCCAATCATATCGACCTCCTCTGGTTCCATCATATTCGTGGCGCTAGAGAGCAACAGCAGTGGCAGATTCAACCATGGTCCACCTAATTCGCTGAGATCACTTGCGTCAGAGGCTCTAGAGGACTTACGAGATGAGGCACGACTCCCACGATGTACATGCAAGAAGGCAGATAGACGACCCTGCCAACCGCCGCCCGGCGATGATGTTTGGGTCATTTCGTCGACCTCCTCTTGGATGCGCTCGCGCTCCCGCTTACGTCTAAACAAAACAATAATTGTAGTAAATAGATTCAAATAAGGCGGCGCTAGACATGCGGCATTCGGCAAATAGCGACTAGCGTAACGTGGAAGGGTTGCTTGTCGTTTGGAGATGACCAAATCTACTATTTGTGTAGTGCTCGCTTTAGTTCCGTATATCTAGTTCAAGGTGTTTATCATTTGGCGAACACTTCGACGAACACCTCAACTACTTCAGCCTTAAGGCTGTACCAAACTATAAAATCCATGCCTGGTAAATGGCAAGAATACCTTGGAATTTTGATTAAAATAGATTCAGAATTGTTAGTAAAAACCATCGGATATTATACCGAGAAAATTTGACTTCGAAACCTCATTTGAAGTGGTCATAGGTGATTGCCATGGGGATTGATCAATTGTATCACAAATCCTCCATCTGGTTTTCTGATGGATCAAAAATTGATGAATGGACTGACATAGGAATATACTGAGCCTTGAAACTTTCCCAAGAGAACTTCCTCTTCCATTATGCAAGCTAAGACTCTTGCAATAAAGATGTGCGCCAGAAAGTGAAAGTGAAAGCGAAGAAATCGACAATCGGGCAACGTTGAAAGCCCTTGGATCGAAGACCGTCGAATGTTGTCAATCCATGAAAGTGCTACAAGGGCCAATAAACTTCTACTAGCTTAGATACCAGGGCATCAAGGAATCAGAAGAAATGAACAAACCGATTAACTTGCAAAGGCAGGCGCTGAGGCTTCACTTGTAAGTCCTAAACTGTTCTATGGGCTTACAAAAGCCTAATGGGGGAAAGAAATTTACAGATGTTAAAGGAGCAATAAAGTGCTCCGCGAAGTTGTTTATCGGTTACTCGCCTAGGAATGTTAAGAAGCTTCTCGATTGTACGAGAAACGAATTAAGGCTCCTAACGGGGTTTCTGATAGGACATTACTCTGTCAAGTATCACCTTAAAAAACTGGCCTTATCTGACTGTGAATTGAAGAATGAAACCTCCGAGCACATTTTATGTGAATGCGTAGCGTTGGCACGCAATAGGCTTACTCACCTCGGCGGCACAATTCTGTCGCCTGCTGAGGTACGGAGTAGTACTTCCAGAGAGATAATTAACTACGCAAAGAAGATATCTTTTCTGGGATAGTAATCGGAAGAGGCAGTCCGGTAAGGCTTAGTAGCCAATCGGCCTAAATAAACTAACTAACCTAAATTGCTTGCCATTTGGGGCATGTCTGGTGCCGCCTTAAAAAAATACCCTTACTTTATGTATTCGCGAAAGGTTCTCTGTATCAATCTGGCCGCTTTATCTTGTCGTTTCCAAATGCGCGTCGATGAAACAATCTCTAATTCTTTACGTGTTGGGAATTGTTTCTTAAATTTAATATCCATTTGTTCTTGTAATTGTCGAAATGTGTCAGTCTCTTCAACATGCCCTAAGACATGCTTAACTAATGCGTGTAAAATATCTAAACAATGTATCTTATTCCCCTTTGCTATCGGTAAATTAAAACTAACTAATGCTACAGTATTCGGTTTCGATATACCTAATGGGGGATCTAATGATGCAATAAAATCGGATAACTGTGAGAAACGTATAAATTGTGTTGCGTGTGGATCATATTTACTCCAACGTATATAGAACATTTCTAAATCATCTTCAACAATACCAATTTCTTCTTCTTGGTGTGCCTGATTGAAATTCTCCAATATTATAGCAATATACATATTGATAACAATCATATAATTGATAATTATAAAACTTGTAAAATAGAAAATCGATAATAGTGGATAACCACAATTGCCATTCGTTTGATTCTTGTAGAATGGATCACAATCGGGCGGTTCGATCATCAACGATTCTAACACATCATTCCAACCGGCGGATGTTATCAACCGGAATAATAGGTGCATTGAACGGCCGAACGTTTGGAAATTCACCATATCATCTAAAGCACCTTGTTGTTTCACATGGCCGAACAGGAACATACCAATTATTGCATAGATGAATGTTATTAACGCCAATAGAGCGCCAATGTTGAACAATGCTGGCAATGATACAACTAATGCGAACAATAATTTTCGGATACCTTTAGCCGCCTTCGGAACAACGATAAAATTAATAACTATCATTAAGCGCCCGCACGAGACACTCCAAAGAAAAACACCAATTTTTCAAACAAGAAAATATAAAAAAACTGTAAGGAAATTACAAAAAAAAACCTGCATTAGATTTCCTTATGTAACTGTGGATTACATCCGATCCTTCAAAAGTCAGATAGTTTACCTTGAAATGCCCGTCCCAATGCCGTTGAGATCATTAAAAGCCATAGGAAAATAAACGAAAATTTTTGTTTGAAAAATTGTTTTTTTTTTTGGATGTGTCGCGCGGACCCTTATTAATTGTAAAATTATTACTTTAATCAATCGCAAGATGCGTCCGATTCGAAAGACACGAACGACACGCAGAAGTGTCGGGGAAACTGGGAAATCGATCATGATATCCTCCATCAAAATCCCGAGAATGGACGCCAACACCAGGAGGAAATCGAAAACATTCCATGGTACAGTAAAATAATGATAACGTAATCCGATGATTTTAACGATAGCTTCTAAAAGGAAATTACCAACAATTGAGTTACTCCACAATTATCCATGTTGATATTTACCTAAACCGAAAACGGTGGTGAAGAAGGCGTTACTGACTTCCAATATGAAGAAAATCGCGTGCGATTGATTGTAATGTTCAATACCCATTGATAACATATTGAGGAAGATTAAAACAAATATAGCGATTTCAAAACGGCGTGAATTCGATAAATCATAGAACATCGCCAAGAATTGATTCATCGGCCGTTTGATGACTTTCTGCGGTTTTTTACGGCCTAATTTCTTCATTGCTGTATAGTAATGTTTCTGGCTTTCGGTTAGAAACATTTCCAAAACACCACCTTCATACTGGGTAGAAACATCGATAAATAAATATCAATAATAATAAGAGAGGATACTTACTTTTTTCTTTAGCATATTGAAATTATCGATGATGACTCCAATGAATAGATTTAGAGTGAAGAACGATCCGCATACGATGAATATAACGAAATAGATGTATGCATAAAGATTAGCTTCACGTTGGGGTTGTAAATCAACCCCACGGGCATCTACAGCATCGGCCATAACTTCCATCCACCCTTCGAAAGTAGCCACTTGAAACAACGCTAAATAAGCGATACCGACATGATCGAAGGATATCTTCGAATTAATCCAAGTATAATTCAAAGCTTGACAATCCCATTTCGTATTCACAATCTAATAATTAATTATAAGAATGGTTAATTTGCAAAAAATTGGTGAACTTACATGTATTGGTAGAAGTTCCCCATCTTCGTCTAGACACTTATAGAATTTGCCGCGAAAGAATTGTACGCCCATTATGGAGAAAATCAGCCAGAACACTAGACAGACTAATAAAACATTAAAAATACTGGGTATGGCATACATGAGAGCATTCACAACAATTCTCATGCCTTGCCAACGACTGATTGCACGTAACGGCCTTAGGGCGCGTAATGTTCTCAATGAACGCAATACGCGCAAATTCTCATTCTCTTCAATTAATAAACTAAACAATGAAACAAACACTATCAAGAAATCCAATAATGTCCAGAAGCTTGTAAAGTATTTGTGGAAGCCTAAAGCGATCCACTTTAGGAACATTTCAATGATGAAAATGATCGAAAATGCTAAATTCGTCCAATATAAGATCAATTTTAAATCGGGATTTTCATCTAAGTAGATATCCTCAAAACATAATGTAACACTTGACGCGAAAATCAATACCAATACGAACCATTCGAATGTTGGTGTGTCGACTATCGATAGAACTAGTTGGCGTAATTTTGTCCATTTTTGGCCGATTCTCGTATTGATACAAGTATTGAAACATGTACACCTATAAAAGAAGATCATCAAAAACTTGTTTTAATTGTAGGAACTACGGACTTCTCATAGCATTTCGGTGGGAAGCAATTTGGTGGAATTTTCGGCGGTTTCTTATGCCCAAATCCGGGAAAACTACTAACCCCATCAACATATTGGCCTTTGGAATTGCGCCGGGCGCCGACTGTTAACTCGTCAACATAAGACACTAAAGTCTGCCACGGCCGTTTCTCATCCTCATCCTCCTCGTTATCACAACTATCAGTCTTCTGTTGTTGTTCTTTTGACGGCTCCTCTTCAATCTTCTCAACATCGTGTTGTTCTTCTGATAATTTATCATCTTGAGATTTTGTCTTCTCAACAATCACAACAACATTCCCGTCATCCGTTTCTTCCGAATTGCCATTAATTAAAGTCGAATAGCACGACGGATACTCGTTTTTTGTCTCATGCAACGGCTCCTAGAAATACAATATCAAAATCGATCGTTTTCAACACTCGAAATTACTTTGAAATCGATCGGATGGTCGCAACTTATGATCGAAATCGGCCGATTCATTGCCTCTTGATAGCTGCGTTTTTCCCGCGGGAAAGCCACCGTAGTTGTGGTTCTCGACGATTGTTGGATGGCTTTCGTCGTTAAACCGGCTGGAATTTCAACAATTTGATTAGACAATTCAACTCTAATTTTAGACGATAATGAACCGTTTTTGAAGGCTTCTTCTTCGGCGTGTCGCTGCATGACTTCCCGTACAATTTGCTCTAAACGGGAATTGTTTTCGTTTTGTTGTTGTTCTTGTAGGCGTTGTTGTCGTCGACGGCGCACCAAATCGCGTATACGGTCGAAACTTTGCGCTAATTTCGACTCATCTCCGACTTCCTAAACGGGCGAAATTTGCTTAATTTACGGAATTTTTAAAATTGAATAAAAATTATATAAACAACTTACCTGCGCGTATAAAATAATAATGTTAGATCGTGCATTAAACACACAATAAAACAGAAAACAAAACAGCGTTTACCTCTTTACGCGTTTTCAATTCTTCCGAATTGAAACTGTTGAGCAACAAAGCCAAGAACAAATTCAGTACCATGAAATTTCCCATGACTAGAGTTGGTAAGAAAACGGCTAAACAAGTTCCAGGGCCCTAATATTGTGGCAGTTTTATTACAATTAAAATCGCTAGAATTTCGTGTTAATTACCTCGTTACTTTCCGCCCGCATACAATCCCATAATGGTTCGATCCATTCGCCGCACAATATGCGAAAAATCATCATAAATGAGTGGAAAAAATCGGTAAAATTCCATCTGGAAATATAAGAACGTTAAGGGTGTGTATCACCAAAATAGAACAATTTCAAAACAAGATAACTTGTTTATTTTCCAATGGATTTCAACGTTCTAAACGGCATTTGAAAGAGCATTTCAAGAAGCAGCGAAGTGTGTACCTGATTTTTTAAAATTCGGATGTAATCTAGAGTTACAAAAGGTAATATATAAGAATGTTTTTTAGCATTTTTTACAGTTTTTCTTTAATATTTTCCCTCATAACATGGCAAATATTGCTTATTTTCTAATGAATGTGGCAAATTAAAAGCGTTTTCCAAATCTAGCAGAAATTTTCCAATCGCATTGTTAGTTTTCCGAAAAATTGATGAAAGGTTTCGACATACTAATTTGATTTTTTTTTTGCGGGGAGTTTTACTTCATTACTTCAATATGAAGAAAACAGCCGCCGAAAGTCATCGTATTTTAGTGGAAATTTATGGTGACAATACACTAGCTGAACGAACGAGTCAGAAATGGTTTGCACGGTTTAAAAGTGGCAATTCTTTTTTGGAAGACGAAGAACGACCCGGAACGCCACAAAAGTTTGAGGATGAGGAATTGGAGACAAGGCTTGATGAAGATCCGTCACAAACGCAAGAGGAACTCGCAAAAACACTTGGAGTCACTCAATAAGCTATTTCACATCGTTTAAAAGAAATGGGAATGATCCGAAAGGTAGGAAATTGGGTGCCGTATGAACTGAAGACATCTGAAGACAAGCTGAGAGACATCGAATGCCGCTTTTTCACGGATGGACAACTGTTCCAACGGCAAAAAAGAAAGGGGTTTCTGCATAGAATTGTGACTTGCGATGAAAAGTTCGTTCATTACGATAATCCAAAACGTCGAGCAACGTATGGATACCCCGGCCATGCCTCATCGTCGACGGCCAAGCCGAATGTTCATGACCAGAAGATAATGCTGTCTATCAGGTGGGATCAGGTCGGTGTTATTTTTTATTATGAGCTATTGAAACCGAACGAAACGATCACAGGGGAGGTCTACCGACGACAATTGATGCGTTTGAGTCGAGCATTGCGAGAAAAACGGCCGCAAAACGCCGAGAGACACGACAAAACTATTTTGCAACATGATAATGCTCGAACACATGTTGCAGCGCTCATTAAAAGGTACTTAGAAACGCTCAAATGGGAAGTTTCTACCTCACCCGCCGTATAGTCCAGACATTGCTCCTTCCGACTACCATCTCTTCCGATCGATGTAACATGCCCTGGCTGACCAGCGCTTCTCTAATTGGTGAAGTTAAAAACTGGATCGATTCATGGATAGCGTCCAAAGAGCCGCATTTTTTTCGCGATGGAATCCGTCAGTTGACAGAAAGATAGGAAAAAGTAGTGGCTAACGACGGACAATATTTTGAATGTTAAATGTATAAGAAATTTTCCACAATAAAGCTCCAATTCTCGAAAAAAAAAACCGCACGAACTTATTTGTAGCCCTAATATTATCTACAAAAATGGGTTTCGTCCAGTGACGCAAAGATGTCAGCAGGTGTCTTTCTGCAATGTTGTCAAATTGTTTTCTGCCTGAGGCCTCACCTTTGTCGTCTTATTTTTGCATAGATAATTTCAGAAAAAAAAAACATTAAACTGGTTGTATATAATTAACTTTAGCAAAAAAATGAACTTTAACAAAAAAAATTAGTCGCTATTTTGATTGGAATGTTAAAAAAAGAAAATTGTAATTTTTTTACAAAAAAATAAACATTCCAAACAAACTGGCAACTAATTTTTTTGTTTATTGTTAAAGTTAATTATATACAATCAGTTTATTGTTTTTTTTTTCTCCAATTATCTATGAAATAGTAAGAGGACAAAAGTGTGGCATCAGGAACAAAAACACATTTGGCAACATTGCAGAAAGACGAGATGACAGACTTTAGAGCCATCTTTCAGCCAATTGATGTAACTAATTTTTGTGGTTTGGAGACTTGCTATTCAACTAAGTTTTTCACACGATCAACATAGTTTTGTTTATCACCAATTTTCCAAAAGATTTTCACTTTTTTGCAACAACAATGATACCGTCCGAAAGGTAATGAAATAGTCTATAAATTGCAATACACTTTATACAAAAATAATTAATTTTAACAGATAAAAATAATAGGGGAAAATTCATCAAATTTCTCCACTATAAATTTCCGGTAAATTTTCCGAATTTCAATCTCAAACTATTATTAAAATAAGCTGCTACTCATTAGCTTTCAAATGAGCCCCGGTTCAGTCGTCTAAGTTCAAAACTTACGTAAAAAAATCAAATTAGTATGTCGAAACCTTTCATCAATTTTCCGGAAAACTAACAATGCGATCGGAAAATTTCTGGCAGATTTAGAACGTGCTTTTAATTTGCCACATATTATGTGAAATTCATTAGAAAATAAGCAATATTTGCCAAGTTATGAGGGAAAATATAAAAAAAAAAAAGTGCAAAAAAAAGCTAAAGTGTTTCTATATTTCCTTCTGTAACTCTAGATTACATCCGAGTTTCAAAAAATCAGATACGTGCTTCCCTGCTTCTTTAAATGCTCTTTCAAATACCGTTTAGAACATTGAAATCCGTTGGAAAATAAAAAAGTTATCTTGTTTTGAAATTGTTCAATTTTGGTGATCCACACCCTTAATCGTAAAAGTTGTTCCCGCAATTTATTTATTTATTTTGTCGCATTAACCTTTGTGTTGTTTTCGTTGAATAAATGTTTAAAATTCTACTATTTGTAGTGTATTGATCTGTATTAGATTAGTTTAGAGGACGCAAAAAATAGTGAATAGAAAAGAAATGACTCACCTAGGAACCGGATCCGGGTAGAATTTATCCAATGTGTAGTCTTTGGAGAATAATTGCATACCAATCACGGCAAATATATAAATAACAATAACTAAAACGAATGTTAAATTCCCTAAAGCACCGATTGTACTTATAATAATGCTCAATAAAACTTTCATCGTTATCCAAGATTGGGCTAATTTCAGCACACGCAACTGCAAATAATCGATTTTAATTGGTTGAAAAAAGGATTTGTACGTTTTTACCAAACGTAATCCGCGCAATACCGACAATCCATCGACTAATTCGAAGATTAGATCGAGCAAACTGGCCGACACAATGATCAAATCGAAGATATTCCAGCCGCAATAGAAGAATTCTTTGCTTAATGCCATCAATTTCATGCAACATTCAAACGTGAAGATTGATGTGAACACCTTTGTGGAAATGAGAAAGTTTTCAATTGAATTAAATTTTAATAAAATACCAACTTTATTGCCGATATCTAGAGCACGTAAGACATCATCGCTCATACCGTGGTGTTCCATTGCCAAGAACATTGTATTCAATACAATACAAACGGTTATTGTTAATTCGAATAATGGATCGCGAACGATACGATATAGGGCCTGTTGGAATTGTAACCAGCCCTCATAGTCCATACAACAGCGTTCGCAACAATTACAATTGCGATCCGGGATGATTTCGTCATCTAATAAACAACTTGGATTGGATTAAATTCAGTTTTTTTTAATCCAAATTACAACTCACCAATTACAACAATATGCGAGAGATAATCCGATGGCAATGTGTACATTTGTTTCTTTTTGTTTTTATTCTTATTATTACAACTATTAACGCCATTACATTTAATTACTTTAATCTCTTTTGGAGTTAATGAGACTGTAACGGGTGTCATCTCGATTTTCTGTAAAATTCGTGCAATTTTCTGGAGTAATTCGAGTGAATTTCTAAACTCACTTTCTTTGAAGTTGTTGTAGCTGTCGGGGTGTGAGATGCGGCTTGGTCTTCGGACGTAGCATCACCTTCAGTTTCGTGATCGTCCACAACACCGGAATCATCTAACGATGATTGATTATTACCTTCACCGCTATTACTGCTAGCTTGTCGACTGTTCATCGCGCCTAATCGTGTCGGTGCTAGAAAACAACAATCAATACCATTCATTTTCGATATGAAATCGTCAATTGTACCTAATGTATTGGGAGCGGTTGTTTTCAAATCGGCCATTTGAACGTGTTTTGTTGGGGGCTTTTGTGCGGGTGTGGGTGATCCACGACTATGTCGAGGACTAGGACTGGGACTTGGTGTTACTGAACGTTTCGTTGATTGCTCTTTTGCGCCACCACTATTACTATCGTCTTTAATTTGTTTTTTATCATTGTTCGTGTCATCGTTGATTGTGTTAGTTTTCAGCTGGTTGGTGTGGTTCCGGTTCCGTTTCCGTCTGCGTGTCTTTTTCCTCGTGTACGATGATAATAGTACACCTTTACGTGCATCGATCTTTTTAATTTTATGCTTCGATAAGATCTTGACGTTCAAATTAGTTGGATCAAAACTGAATGTGGAATCTTCACGATGATCGACTAGTTCCTTTTTGCGTTCCTCTTGCGTAATCTCGGCTTCCTCCTCGTAACTTAACGCTACCACAGCCAACATTAGATTGATTAAATAGAACGAACCGAAGAAAACGACAACGGTAAAGAATGATACGCTGAATGGGCCGCACGATGACAACACCATATTGTAGACGTTCTCCCAATAGTCTAAAGTTATCAACTGGAATGTTGTCAACATCGACCAGAGGAAATTATCGAAACTGGTGTAGCCATGATTGGGATTGTCACCAACGCAGAGGCACGTATGTGTCGGTGGACAATGCCGGGAGCCGGTCACATTGCCGCACAAGATCGGTTCACCGGTTTCGTTGCGCACTATCCAATTGTTCGGATCGTTGGTCCAACTATAACAACAACGATGATAATAATAAGAAGACGAACACAGAAAAAAATGTGCAAAAAGAGACGAGCTTAAAACTAGAACAACAAAACAATAAAGACGTAATATTCGAGAAACGTATCGCTGAACAATGGTCTGGGGGGAAATTTTTGTTAAAACGAGAGCTGTTCTTTTACATCACTTGATGCCTCAAGCATACTTCGAAAACATAAAGAATTAGAGAAAATTAAAGTGGGAGATTTTTGTATACAGTTAATTCGTAAGCTCATTTTGGAAAGTTTGTTGCCATTCCAAATATTTACATAACTGAATACAGTTCAAGTTTGTCAGTTTAGTAATTTTGAATGATAAACGGGCGCATCCACCATTTCTCCTATCTTTCATTTATGGATTGTTTTAACAATCTTTCAGGGACGATCCGAAAACGTTACTTTTGGGGGGTGTAACACTGAAACTGCCGAGTAATAGTTATACTCTTCTTCTTTTCTGCAAACTAAATAAAAACAGACGGCATAATATTTTTTATGAGCAGCTATATTAGTTTTGTTACCGAACGTATGATTTAAGGGCAAGGAGTACATCTCATACTTTTAACCGGCAGTGATGTGAATTTCTAGCTAGCGATTTCTCGCTCGCCCTTGACAATCGCAGATAGAATTTGAAAAAAAGCATTTCTTATAGCCTCTACGGGTTCTTTCCGTTTTTCAAAATAATGGGCCAATCGGATAGAGCACAAAGTTATCTACACAACCGTATGTATTTAAAAGCCAAATAATTAATTTTAGTAAGTGAGAACAATGGCAGAAAAACCACTTGGTTTTTCTGCGATAATTCAGGCAATTTTCAAATTTTCAAAAAACGCCTTCTATGTTATACTCCGTCTTTGTATCAGCTTTCGAATGAGGAGTTGAGAAAAATTGTAGAAGAAAACCTGTTGTAGCTTACAGAAGTTTTCTTAATTTTCCAGAAAACTAACAGTGGAATCGGAAAAATTTCTTAAAGATTTGAACAGAACTTTTTATTTGCTATCCAACAGTATAAGAATTTTTTCAAAATAATCAATTTTAGCCATGTTATGCGCAAAAATATAAAAAAAGGCAGAAAAAGTCGAAAAATTGTACAAAAAACATGTTAGATTTTCGTCTGTAATTCAAATTTGTATCAATATTTTTAAAAACGGAAAGAAGCGTTAGAGGCTATAAGAAATGCTCTGTTCAAAAATCTATCTGCGGTTGTCTTAGCCTCAAGAACGAGCGAGAAATTGCGAGTTAGAAATTCACATTTTTGCCGGTTAAAACTATGAGATGTACTACTTACCCTTAACAAAAATTGGCAAATGTAATTCTAAAATTTTTCTGAACTTTGTAAAAAAATGTTTTGCGGAATTATAAAAATTAATGGTTGACGAGTACTAAAAAATTTGCCGACTGTAAAATGCTTGGGGGGGTGTTGCACCCCCTAATACCCCATCCTTAGATCGTTCCTACAATCTTTATTAAAATAATATTTGAAAAATTCAATTCTATAACAAAAAAAACCTATAAAATCTAAATAGTGGTAAATCATTTTTATTATTCGTTCGCTTGAGTCTAAAACAACAGAATCACAAACAAACAAACAATCAGACAAACAAACAAATAAATCAACATTGTTATTCAAGAAATGGTAATATTCTTATGTTAATCTCCTAGATATTGTTATAGTTATGGAATTAAATACATACTTGAACCAAGCCTCGTAGGTAGCATTAAGGTCGTCCATTTTAAGGACGCACTTGTTGCGTAATTCACCTTTGTAGACTTGCAAAGCGAATAGTGCGAAAACCATTAAACAGAAGATTGTTAATGTCATTACTTCGGCTAATTGTTTGAATGAATGCAATAATGCGTTGATTATAGTCTTCAAACCTATAAAACAAACAATACGATACAAATTAATAATCGTATTAAAGGCGAACAGGAAGAATTATAAACGGAATAACGACAAGATCAATAAACAATTTAAATGTAAACGAGTTATATCGATCAAATATCTATAACGTCCAGTAATTATACGACGAATATTATAGAAATGACGCGTATGTTTTACGTAGATATGCTACGAAAATGCTATAACAGAAACAAAATTGGAATGATTTTTGAAAATTATTTTTGCGGAAACTGAACAGGAACAAAAATTGATAACTTTTCATTAATTTTGCGGAAAACTAACAATATCATTGGCAAATTTCCGAAAGATTTGGAAAGCGCTTTAAATTTACCTTATATTGTGACAAAATTATTGAAAAATCGACAATATTTGTTGAATTATAGATGATATGAAAAACTGTTCCAAGATTTTTTTTCTGTAACTCAAAGTTTAATTGGAGTTTTTCAAATTAAGAAACATTTTAAGATTCTCATTGAAATACTTTTTCTATTGTTGCTATATTTATTATAATAGCTCTTCAATCAAGGGAGTTATCGATTATTCAATATTAGAACTTTTCAAATACAGAATCGAAGAAAACTATACGCCCCAGTTTCGGCCGATTTCCCGGAAAATCGACAATTCTATTGAAAAACTTCTTGTGGGTCTTAAAGGTTTTCCCAATTGGCTATATACTGTGAGAAAATCATTGAAAAATTGATAATATTTGCTAAATTATAAGGGAAATATGGAAAAATTATACCAGAAAATATGCTCCAAAATCCACCTCTGTAACTCAGAATCCAAACGGAATTTTTGGAAACAAAATACGTCTTTGGATGCTCTTTAAAATGCTCTATCTAATGGTGTTTGAGTCGTTGCAATATAACATCAAACAAGGGAAATATCGGGTATTAAATTTGCTGACCAGAGCAAAAAAATGTACTTTAAACCTTCAAGTGTTCAATAAATTCCTATTCTCTTATATTAATAATTTCTGTGATATATCCGCTCAAATAGCGTAGAAATAGAGCTTTCAAACTTTGTGGAAATTTCGCAGTTGCGCAACCACGAGAAATGGATTTTTGTTGACAAATTTCACGGTTTAATTTCATTTTCAAGAAGCCAGTTAGCTCTTGAAATGTTCCTGGTTTGAATGTTGTCACTTTAATCGCTTTTCAACAACTTTTTCCGCAACCCTCCAGATTACTTTACACCACCGCACAATCCGTTTTATGTTGTTATTGTTATTATTGTCGGTAGTTTTGTAATAAAATAGCAGACGAACTGATCCATTAATGTTGACAATGTGTCATCCATAAATCTTCTACATAAAACACCCTTTTGATATTTTCCTAGATAGAATGTAAATTAGCAAGTAGATATTCCAAATTCTCTCTTAAATACTTCAACTTTACAGTTACAGGGTGTAATCGAATTGCGGTAAAATATTTAAGACACATATAGGGCCCCAAAAATGAGTCGATTTTTCTAATATGTCAATAGTCGATATGGTACTGTTTTCGAGAAAATAGTGGTTGAAAATGTCATCAAGATTTTTAGAGCCACTGGAATCGAACAAGTTTATCGATAAATATGTGCGTTTATACACAAATATAATTAATACTGGCCGACTTAAGGCGTAATTTTTTAACATCACTTTGCATTTTTCGGATATTTTTGTGTTTTAACTTTTGTTAGTGTTTATAATTTGTTCAGAGTAACATTAGTGTAGTGTCACCATGGCCCAATTTACTGCTGCTGAATACACAGACATGGTGCTTATGTATGGTTTGGCATCACAAAACAGTTTAAGGGCACAAGAATTGTATCGTGATCGATTTCTTGATCGTATTGTACCATCTTATCGTACCTTTATTAACACCGTGCAACGATCACGCAATTATGGACAATTTTCGCTACCAGGGATCGAAAGAGGTCGTACACGTTCTGCACGAGTATTAGAGGTAAAAGCGGAAGTCGTAGAACGAGCAGAGGAGGGTACAACAATAAGCACTCGGCAGCTGGCATTGGAGTTAAGGGTGTTTCACCTCGTTGTTTGGCGGACCTACAACGAGGCAGGTACTCACCCCTATCATTATCAGAAGGTACAAGCCCTCAAGCCGGAAGATCTGTCGTTGGTTGTTTGACCAACATAACAACGACGAAAATTTTGTAAAGAATATTTTATTTACTGACGAATGAGGATTGACGAGAGCTGAAGTACGTAATAAAAATGCAGATACCTACGGTGTTTTACACACATCCCTCACAGGTTCACAACTCTCATAATACCGTGATATGGTGCTTTGAGAATCCACACTTGACTGTAGAACATCGGTTTCAGGACCAGTTTTCAGTCAACTTGTGGATGGGTATAGTCGATAATTATTTAGTTGATCTTTATTTTTTACCTCATCGATTGAATGGTCTGCATTATTTGCAATTTTTGAAAGAGGAACTTTGGACCTTTTTGCACGACCTACCCCTCAACAACAGAATAGTGACCGAGTAGCTAAGTGAACAATCTGAAAGCCGGTGGGTAGAACGTAATGGACCTGTGTTGTGGCCGACGCGTTCACCGGACCTTAATCCATGTGATTTTTTTGTGGGGTCATATGAACTAGTATAAGTACTCAGTGCCAATTGAAAACGTTGAACATCTACAGACTCGAATTCGTGAAGCTGCAGATTCAATTCGGGAACTGCCTAATATTTATCAGAATGTACAGCAATCGCAAGAAAACTTGTGTCGTTCAATATCATGGAAATCCGAGATATTTAATAACTAACAGCTGCTTTCTTATCAATGCGGATAAACGGGTAAACGGGAGATCACACACCGTTTACCACTAGAACGAGCAGTTAGATACCCTATACCACATCCGTGGGTCAATGGGCTCTGCTGTTAGAAAAGAGCTGGGAGACTGGAGACGGCCGTTACTAGTCAACGGTTGTGAGGGGAAACCTCACTAACACTAGTGTTCCTTGGACGAACGGAAACCCATCAAACGTTGTGGTGTTTGTTTCGTCCTCGCTAACATGGGTAATTCGAAAGATTTTTAGATCAATTGGAGGCTGTGGGTGAATAGGAGACCACACACTATTCACCCTTAAAACTAGCAGTTAGATACCCCCCCCCCCCACATCCGTGGGTCAATGGGCTCTGCCGTTAGAAAAGATGTGTGGTAATGTTCTGAGAAACTGGGCACGACCGAGACCTATCAAAGGTTGTGGAGGTAAAGCTCTACTAACATAGGTATACTTTTCTTCTGGGGCAGTAGCAAAAAAGGGTAAACGTTCGATCTTACGGCGTTTACCCTTAGAGCTGTTTGTTCACTACCCGATCTATCCCGAAATGGTAGTAAAGGGTGTGGCACTCAGCAATTAGTAAGGGAGAGGTTGCTTGTCGCCTCAAGCGCCGCCGGTCGACATCGGTACGGTATACGGTTGACCACGCGCTGTATACCGGTAAAACTTTCAGCCAGATACCTTATCCCTTTGGGTTGTCTGTGAAAGGGGATATGGCCGTCCAGCATCGTCTGGGCGCCGTATGGCCTCGGAAGCAACTTCCTCCAGGCAACTGGCTCGGGCTATTAGTAATGATGTGTGGTAGTGTTCTGAGAAATTGGGAACGACCGAGACCTATCAAAAGTTGTAGAGGTAAAGGGGGGAAGCCCGCCTGTGTTGGCTTGCAGGTGCCCCCCCCCCCCACAAGGGTGATGGACTCTTAGTGGCACATGGGTGTCGCTAAGGAGTGGGGTCATTGGGGCTCGTTGACCATTTTCTGTGTGGTACATGAACACAGAAGACGGGGCCGTCGGTGGTGCGGTATCCCGGCCACGGGGAGGGGCGCACAAAACGTTCGAGGCTGACGGACCTGGGCTTTACGCTCAGGCACTAGAAGCCGAGTTAGCCGAACCTGGGTGTGCGGCCGTCGCTTGAGGTGTCGGGACATGCGGGTCACTTGTGGCCTCTATGACACTAGTATCCGAGACGAGTCCGTACACCTGAAGCCGATAAAAGGGATAATGGATGCCCTAGTGCTTTCTTCGTGAGGCTCCACGTCGGAGCCTAAAGACGGAATTCGAGTCATGGTGCAGGTATCCAAGGCCCACCTACTTTAGACCTACGCAGGTTCGTGTGGGGATTTAGATGGTGAGGTTACTTGACTACCTCCGCTATCACACGGGCAGATAACTGGTTTTGGGGGGGGCAAGCGCCTCTCCAAGCTCCCTACTCGGCGGTAGTAACTGACCCTCAGCCATAACATTACGGTAGGTCAGTACTTAACCAGCGACCATCAAACAATCTGTGCAATTTTGGTCAATTTTTGACCAATTTTTTTTCTCGCTTTGACTCACCAAAGTATCTTTTTCGTACTCTGTTCCATATAGGGATAGTGGGGTTTGAATATTTTACGGCAATTTTAATTACACTCTGTATACAGTTATTTTGTGTTATTGATAACAATACAACCGACGATTTATCAAGAATTCGTCTTCAATAACAAAATTATCAATGGATAAAAATAATTTATCGTAATTACGTCATTTTTATATAAAGGCCATTGGATTTTATAGGATTTGTGAGTTATTTGGTTTTTTGATTTGTTTGGGAAATACTAGTATCGCGGAATTTCCTAGTTTCCGACGACTTTTATTCAAACAATTCACAGTTAAAACAACAAGAACTAGCGAGTGTTGTCTTTCCTGTAGTTAATTCAATACAAAAAAATGAATTTTATCCCAATTAATGTTGTATTAATCTGCGTGTATTTCGTACAAAGTAGTGTTGGTACTCAGTGTAACTCATTTAGTGATGTAATAATTGGAATAAAAATAAAAGATGGTAGAAGATTCAATTATACGTCGAATAATTGTATACAACGTTCAACATTCGATCCAAATACGGTAGTAACAGAAGCTGTTTTCTATCAACAGAACATACCGGTTTTAGGTGAAGATTCAATAAAGCATTTAGTCCATTTGAAGCGTGTAACGATCGATAATTGTACGATTAAAGAGATTTCGCCGAATGCTTTCCGAAATATTCCACGTTTAGAATACGTAAACGTTACGAATTGTCGAAATTTGGAAACAATAAAATTTTGGGTATTCACCGAAATACCATCATTGAAAATTCTACATTTAGACAACAATAATATCAAGAATATCGAGAATTTATCATTTTCCGATTTGGAGTTTCTACAAGAGTGTTATATAAGGCAGAATTCGTTGACGGATTGGCAACGACAATGGTTTCAAAATACAACAAATCTTCGAATCGTCGATTTCAGTTATAATAAAATCGAACGTTTACAAAAGAACAGTTTTAAAGACTTACGAAAATTACAACGGATATCGTTCGATTTTAACGAAATTGCGTTGATCGAAAAGGATACATTTAAAGGATTGAAACGTTTAGATTATCTCGGTTTGAGACACAATCGTTTGAAACAATTAAATACAAATATTATAGCGAATCGTTTCGATATTAAAACAATATTATTAGAAGGGAATTATTTGAATTTCGTATCAATGGATTTATTGAAGAATCTAAAAATAGTTGAAATCAGTATTCACAATAATCCGTGGAAATGTCAATGTTTGAATCAACTGAACAATTGGATTCATATCAATAATATTACAATTAAAAACGACGATAATTGTACAAATAACGGACGGATACCGATTTGTCGTGTTATTGGAGACGATACTAGTTGTATTGAAACGATTATTGATGATCATCTAGATGAATATTTCAATGCTATTAAAAATATCCAACCAACAGTGAATAGTGATTGTGTACGTTTAGATTAACATTTGCATTATTGTAATTAGTTATTAATTAATTAAAATAGACCTACCTGGTAGGATTGAGATGGTTTTTAATGCTCGTAATACTCGGAAAGTTCGCAAACCAGCCAAATTTCCAACTTCCATACCGATTGTTGCATAACCACTTGTTATCACAACAAAATCCAACCAATTCCACGGATTTCTTAAATATGTATATTTATTTAATATAAAACCTTTTGCTATACTTTTTATTATCATTTCAGCCGTATATATTGCTAAAAAAATATATCTGAAAATAAACAGAATCATAAATAGAAACAACAACAATAGCGTCAATCATAAACGGCGCCTAGTCTCGCTTATTGTAAAACTTTCCAACACTTGAATCTTTCACGGTTGTAATTTCGACAACAATACAAATTGAAAAAGGCAATGTATAAGCGAGACGGAACGCTTTGTATTCCATAAATATCGATAGATCGGTAAATATACAGACTGTTTCTATCTAAATGTAGTTTATTAGAGATGTTATGGAAATGTGACACAAACAGAATCGGAAATAGAGTAAAAAAAAAAAAAATTGTTAAAACAGAAATTAAAACGGGAACAGAAACAGAAACGAAATTAATACACAAAACTTAGCTAAAACTGATAAATTTTCTTCGGTTTTCCGGAAAACTAACATCACCGGCAGATCTGAAAGATAGCGCTTCAAATTTGCTTTATATATGAGAAAATTATTGAAAAACCGGTAATATTTCCTAAGTTATAAGGGTAAATATGAATTTTTTTTAGAAAAACGCGTCCTCCAAGATTTTCCTAGAGATAACTCGAATAACTCACATAACTCAAGGCTGAATTGGATTTCTCTAATAAAAAAACTGATAGATACTCCTTAAAATATTTTTTCTAATATCTACTACAATATTCATCACAATATATTATCAAACAAAAAAGATATCTATCGATTATTAGAAATTTTTTTTTGATACCGAATTGAAGAAAAAGATTTAATGTAGGCCCACCAGTTTCTCTCAATTTTCCGGAAAATTCACCAACTTATTGGAGAACTTTTTGGAGATCCGAAAATCTCTCTCAATTTGCTACATACTGTGAGAAAATCATTGAAAAAACGAGAAAATTTGTTAAATTATAGGGGAAAGTATGAAAAACATGCGTTTCAAGATTTTCTCCTCGAAATGCTCTTTCTAATGCTTTTCTATTTATTACAATAGCTCTTCAAACAAGGAAGTTATCGATTCTTCCAGATTAGCACTTTTAAACACAGAATCGACGAGAAAGACCTAATTATACACCCCAATTTCGGCTAGTTTCCCAGAAAACTAACAAATCTATTGAAATATTTCTTGTAGGTTTTAAAAGTTTTTTTCTATTTGTTACATACCGTGGGAAAATCATTAAAAAATTGATATTTGCTAAATTATGAGGGAAATAGGGAAGAATTCGAAAAAATACTTGTTCGAAAATTAATCTTTATAACTCAGAAACTAATCGGAATTTTTGAACACAAAATACGCCTTTGGATGCTCCTTAAAATGCTCTATCTAATGATGTTTGAGTGGTTACAATATATCATCAAACAAGGGAGATATCTATCGATTATTAGAAATTGTTTTTTTTCGATACCGAATTGAAGATCTAATGTAGGCCCACCAGTTTCTCTCAATTTTCCGGAAAATTCAGCAATTTATTGGAGAACTTTTTGAAGATTCGAAAATCTTTTTCAATTTTCTACATTCTGTGAGAAAATCATTGAAAAAACGAGAAAATTTGTTAAATTATAGATGAAAGTATGAAAAACATAAGTTCCAAGATTTTCTTTTGTAACTCAAAGTTTTATTGGAATTTTTCAAAATAAAACACGGTCGTGGATACTCCTTGAAATGCTCTTTCTAATGCTGCTATATTCATTACAATAACTCCTCAAACAAGGGAATTATCGACTATTCAATATTAGAATTTTTAAATACAGATTCGAAGAAAAAAATCGCCAGTTTCGGCCAATTTCCCGGCATACTAGCAAATCTATTGAAACATTTCTTGTAGGTCTTAAAAGTTTTTCCAGTTTGCTATATACTGTGAGAAAATTATTGAAAAATCGATAATATCTGTTAAATTATAAGGGAAATAAGGAAAAATTATAAAAGAAGAGATGCTCCAAAATTAGCCTTTATAACTCAGAATTCAATCGCAGTTTTTGAAAACAAGATACGTCTTCTGATGCTCCTTAAAATGCTCTATCTAATGATGTTTGAGTCGTTATAATATATCATTAAACAAGGGAGTTATCGATTATTAAATTTGCAGACACTGGATCGAAAAAAATATACTTTACACATTCAAGTATTCAATAAATTCCTATATCTTTTATGTTAATAATTTCGATTATATATTCGATTATATATCCACTTGAAAAGGCGCACAAACCTTGCGGAAATTCCGCAATTGCGGAACCAGAAACATCTCGAAATTTCCATTACTGGAAACAATTACGGGACGCTTTGCAACTGAAATGAAAGCAACCGTGAATATTACAAAAGCAGCACTGTAGGAGGAATAGAAACAGAGAATGGTGTTAATTAATTGAAAAACTATACGTGTGGGTATGTTACACAGAAATGTTAATTAATTTTAATAAAAACGAAAAGAGTTGAATTTATTTAGCGCATCCACCATTTGCCGACACAAAAGCACATTTCTATTGTGCAATTTTTTTTGTGTGTTATTTGATTCAATTCTTTGTACGTTTACAGTGTTCTCTATTGGGAATATTGTGTTAAGGGAGTACAATCAACGCAAATCTAATCGTTTCAATGAATCTAGAAACAGTCTGTTAGATTTGTTCGAAATAAATAAGATTAAGTTATACTTACTCGGCTTCTTCAATCGTTTCCGCCATAGCAAGGAAGACGCAGTTGAGCAAAATTGTAGCCATAACGAAATAATCAAAATATTGATTAGTACTTATATATATACACGCTCTACGTATTGAACTAAACGGGCTGAAGAAGAAAAACGATTTGGTAGCAGTGAAACGGTGGATGTAGTTCTTTCGGAATCGCTTCGAAACCACACAGAACGTCTACAAAAACAAATAGAAAGAAGAGAAAAGACAAAACGGACAACAGTTGAGTTTTAGAAATGGAAAAAGTATAACAAAATTTATCAACAAGCAACAGCATGCCAACAATAATTCATACAAACTAACTTGTGGTAGAAGTGTGGAGAATAATATGAAGAAAGGCATGCATTCAGTTAGTCCTCACCCGGTATTCATGAAGGAGATCTACCAGTCGTAAATTGTCGAATAATGGCGAAATGGATGGTAAGAGAAAGGGAATAAAAGAGACAACAGGTGCGATATAAATCTAGAAAAATCCATCCTGTTGCTATACGACAGCGTGTCTGTTATATGTTTGTTAGTTTCAGCTAGTTTCATCGTTGACAGTCAGAATGTGTACGTGTATCGCCCCCCAAAATACCGAAATGTATTTACCCAATACACACTCACACACATACGCGCTAATATATAATTCCATCTGAAAAATGAGACACGAGGGTAACTGGCTACCTTGGGATTCTACCGCCAACATTTATAACTAAATACAGATTCCTTGCCATCGTATTTTCTACTACGATAGCAGATCAGAATTTACTTTCAAATATTTACACAACCATCTAGTGAATCTCGCTAAATATTTCAAACAAGTCAGTTGGATTTGGTGTGTTTCAGTTCGTTCATATAAAATAATTTCGTGTTATAAATGGATGCATTTGATTTGAAATAATACACATGCAATTGAGTTGTTGTTTCGGTTCTTGACTAATTCGTGTGCGTTATATTCGTCATCATCATCAAAACTACAAATGTCAAAAGAAACGAAATAAATAGAGAACAATTCTACTGGTTGAAAAAGAAGAAAAAGAGGGGCTTATCAATAGTTAGTAAACGAAAAGAGTTCGTTACTGTTCTTTTTTTTTAATCTCTCCGTTGAGCAAATCAATAAACGACGAACTCTTATCCGTGTATCTCGGCTTGTGATTTACTCACCAAAAAAAAGTAAAGTTTTACTTACAGGGACCTGGTAGACGTACAAAACATCAATTTATTAATAAAAACACATCGAAATTGTCGTGTTTTAGTGTAATTAAAAAAAAAACGACAAATATTAAAAAACACTCATTTTAAACAGAAAGAAGCCAAATTTTCGTGTGCGTCAAGCCACTCTTAAACACACTCAAATTTCAAAATAACGAAATAACCGAAACTAGAGACTTTCAAATTTCCAATAACAATATTAACAAACTTTGGAATTTATGGAAATTTGAAAATGTTCGTCTTTAGAATTCGATTATTTGAAAGTCGATTACCACAACAACTTACAATTTACATCTCCAATTCGATAAAATAAAAGTAAAATGATAGAAAATTTCGAAAATTTGCCAATGTTTACCTGAAACAACAATATATTTGAATTTGAATCGATTTTATTCATAATATTTTTCTATCTGTACGTGTTTATTTGAATTTGTAATGATTCAATTGTGTTCGTATTGGCCGTAGTTCTTTAGAAAACTGCTTTACACTAAAATCACCGTTTAGTTTGAATAAAGTTGAATTTCACATTCGACAATGCGGTTTACCGAATTCAAAAGCATCTCCTTCAATAAAAGGGGAGATTTCTAAACCGTACAGCTTTGCAAACATAAAATGTCCATTATTCACTTGTCTCTACACATACACACGCTTTTACGCTTTATCCGTCCAATACAGCCCGCAGGATGGGTGAAATTCCTTCATCAAGCCCTAATACTAATAAGAAACGATAATAAATCTTAACAATTATCAAACGGGCTATTTATCTCAAGTAACTCCTCCACTGAGACTTTACTGTCTGATAATAATAACAACAACAGCCCTAAAGAGTTGAATTAATTGAATTATCGGCAAATAGGGGTTGAAATTCGATATTTTTTGCATATATTCCAGAAATTCCAACAACTTGATTTGTGGCCCTTTATTTCCGGATAGAGTTATCGTGCTTTGGAAAATCTCAATGCCAACAACCTCAATCCCGCTACAAGATCGGTTAAGGGTGTGTATCACCAAAATAGACTAATTTCAAAACAAGATAAGTTTTTTATTTTCCAACGGAGTTCTATGTTCTAAACGGTATTTGAAAGAGCATTTCATGAAGCAGAGAAGTATATACCTGATTTTTTGAAATTCGGATGTAATCTAGAGTTACAAAAGGAAATATAGAAGCATGTTTTTTAGCATTTTTTATAGTTTTTTTTTATATTTTCCTTCATAACTTGGCAAATATTGTTTATTTTCTAATGAAGTTCACACAACATGTGGCAAATTAAAAGCGTTTTTCAAATCTGCCAGAAATTTTCCGATCGTATTGTTAGTTTTCCAAAAAATTGATGAAAGGTTTCGACATACTAATTTGATTTTTTTACGTATAGTTTTAAACTTATACAACTGAACCGGGGTTCGTTTCAAAGCTAATAAGAGCAGATTATTTTGAGAATAGTTTGAGATTGAAATTCGGAAAATTTACTGGAAATTTATGGTGGGGAAATGTGATGAATTTTCCCCCATTATTTGTATCTGTTAAAATTCGTTATTTTTGTATAAAGTGTATTGCAATTTATAGATTATTTCATTACCTTTCCGACGGTACCATTGTTACTGGAAAAAAATTGAAAATCTTTTGGAAAATTAACGATAAACAAAACTATGTTTATCGTGTGAAAAGCCGAATGGGTTTCATCCAATAGCGCATAGATGTCAGCAGGTGTCTTTCTGCAATGTTGTCAAGGTATTTTTTTCTGTCTGAGGCCACACCTTTGTCGTCTTATTATTGCATAGATAAATGGTGAAAAAAAACAATAAACTTAACTTTAACAATTAACAAAAAAAATTAGTCGCTATTTTGATTGGAATGTTAAAAAAAGAAAATTGTAGCTTTTTTCACAAAAAAATAAACATTCCAAGCAAAGTGGCGACTAATTTTTTTGTAAGATGACAAAGGTGTGGCCTCAGGAACAAAAACAAATTTGGCAACATTGCAGAAAGACGAGATGACAGACTTTAGAGCCATCTTTCCGCCAATAGATCTAACTAATTTTTGTGGTTTGGAGACTTGCTATTCAACTAGTTTTTCACACGATAAACATAGTTTTGTTTATCACTAATTTTCCAACAGATTTTCAATTTTTTTGCAGCAACAATGGTACCGTTGGAAAGGTAATGAAATAATCTATAAATTGCAATACACTTTATACAAAAATAATTAATTTTAACAGATAAAAATAATGAGTGAAAATTCATCACAGTTTCCCACCATAAATTTCCAGAAAATTTTCCGAATTTCAATCTCAAACTATTATCAAAATAATCTGCTATTCATTAGCTTTCAAACGAGCAATGGTTCAGTTGTCTAAGTTTAAAACTGTACGTAAAAAATCAAGTCAGTATGTCGAAACCTTTCATCAATTTTCCCGAAAACTAATAATGCGATCGCAAAATTTCTGACAGATTTGGAAAACGATTTTAATTTGCCACAAGTTTTGTGAAATTCTTTAGAAAATAAGCAATATTTGCCAAATTATGAGCGAAAATATAAAAAAAAACTGTAATTTAAACAAATCAAATATGCAATTCCCTTCTTCTTGAAATATTCTTTCAAATACCGTTTAGAACATTGAAATCCGTTGGAAAATAAAAAACTTATCTTGTTTTGAAATTGGTCTATTTTGGTGATGCACACCCTTAAACATCTCAATATAGGGAAAACTATTTTGTTGTTGTTGCCGATATGACCTAAAAGTGAGTTGAAATGGAAGGAAAAATGGACTTATTTGATTATTGAACGTCGTCCTGACGTCATAATTCAACGTGCGTGTAAAGAACTAGTCTTGAATTGAACTAGCACGCAATCCGTTCCCCTGTCCGAATATACAAACAGTTTGTGTTCAGTTCCAACTATATCGACTTATTATCACCAACTGTTTATTACCACCACCACCATTACTATTATTACCATTACAAAAATGAAGGGAAAACGGTTAGTTTCGAATGAATTCTAGTTAAAAGTCGGGGAAATAAAGAAAACTTTTTACAATGTAGTCTTGTCCCTGTTGTCTCTTTGAACAACTGCATTGCAGACATCTGTGTGGAATATTTGCTAATCTCGAATAGAAAAATCGACAATTTCCAACCAATTTCTTTATGAACCAAGATCAATCATTACCAAATATTTCCTCCACACAATTACATTCCCGCCTCTGGTGTGTGTCACCATCAATCATTCCTTTAATCGAAACTATTTCAACTGAAAATATTGGCGATTTCGCACTATTTTATGTCAATATTTGGCCCGTGTTCTTTCTACATAAATCGCCACCAGTCTTAAAACAATCCATAATATGGCTCGTCTTCCTGTTTAATCTTTTAAATGGATGTTGACGAAACGTGGCTAATGGCCGGCAATGTAAAATGTGAATTTTACACCGGTTACCAACGAGCCATCACCTCGAATAAATCTAGAAAATTAATCGGAATACGGCAGAAAGATTAGAGAGAAAGATGATTATCGTTGGGTGTTTGTCGGTTGGTAAATTATTATCAATTGCGGTTAGGTATAAAATATTTTCGTTGCGAACCCTCGGGTGTCGGCGCTACCGAAGACCTAATTAAAATGATTTATAATTCAAACCGTCGAGGTTTCTGAGAGGAAATGAACAAGTAGTTATTGAAACTCAATCTAACACAACCAATCGCCGGCTAAATTGGTTCAAATCCGAAACTCAAAGGTCAAACCTTGCCGTTGATTAATAATTGACCAATGTTGTGTTGTATGTTTGCGGTTATATCAAATTTTCAACGATAATATACGAATAAATGTTTATTTTATGAAGAAATCGAGTTGTTTTCGGCCCAATTTATGGAACACCCCGACTGATCGATATAGAAAAGATGTTGCTCATGTTGCCTCTTATATTTTTATTGGAATAAAAGTCAGAAACCGATCTTGATCATATTTTATCGCAATAAACAAATAAATCGACTTATAACTGTATTCAATATTGAAAAGCTATCAAGTTTTATCGAATCGTACGAATTTATGATAAATTCCAAGAATGTACGAGAAGAAACGCTGGGAACAGGGTGAGACTTGGGGGCGAATTCTAATCAATATAATCTACATGAAACTAAAAAAGAAACACACAAAGATACACGCACATGAAAATTAAATTTAAAATTTGAGCGGCGCATCCACCAGAATTGCTCGGCAATTGGCCGGTATTCAAGAGAATACGCCGAGTTTAAATTTGTATCGATTGCTTTTATTGCTCAAAAAGTTTAAATTAATTAGATACGAATAGGAATTATTGGTATTGTTAGCGAGATATTGTAGGTACGAAAATTAGTTCGAAGAGAAATGGACAATTCCGGTTTAAAATCAGTTTAAAATATAATCAATTGCTGCCACAAATATAACCAAACCCTTGTTCTTTGTGGTGTTTTTTTTTTGTCGTCCACACTATAACTGTCGGTATATATTGTTGGCACGCAATATTCCTTTCAACCTGCAATGCAGCGCACACATTTCTGTGCTGTTGATCTTTCTGTAGTTTGTGCGGTTTATTTGTCCCCAATTTTAAATAAGAAAGACGAAAGGGGGTGGAATTGTAGAAAGAACACTCTTGGGGCTATTCAATTAGTCGCCAAGAATGGTGTCTCATTAGTTGCGACCGCTTTTCTATATGACGTCAATTGGTATTCATCATCCACTTCTCTGTCTATTACAGCGTGTTCTTTATCAACAACAACAACAACAAGGACGACAACTACAGGACAACAATAAGGCAACACGGAAGGGATCTATTAGAAAATTTCCGGTTGAACCCTGGCTTTTTTCATTAAAGAAAAGCCGCCTTTTATCTACAGTAGAATAGTTTAGATCGGCAATCTGTTGATCTCTTTATGTGCGCTTAGGTGTGTGTATATATGCAGAATCAATCTATTGCCCTAGTTTCCCTATAAATATTCTATTGTCTTGTTGTTCTTCTATTAATATTGATATTTGTGGTAAACATAATGACCGCATTAAGTATTGATCAATGTTGGAAATTCTCTAGACCAATTTGGCTTCTGTATTTAAACACACATACAAACATACCAGACATACAAAACAATACAAATTGATCGTTTTATTGGTCATATATTGTTTTTGTTTAGTTGATAGTTTTTATTAAGAGAACGCAATAGATTTTACCTCATCATAAATAAAATTATCAATTTCCTCTAATGGTCTTCCATATAATTTCGTTGGGAACGGTTCGAATTTCGCCGGTAACCGTGAACCATCTTCAACACTCAATTTCCGTCGTGGTTGAAAGCCATATTCGCGCACTAATTGTACAGTTTTCTTCTCAAGTCTCTCCAACGATTCCTTCGTGAACGGTTTCACTTGATTCCGATTTTTATTATTATTATTATTGTTATTACCACCGGTGGTGGTATTGGTGGCAGCGTTACCACCACCTAATTGTAAAGGATCAGAATTCCGTTTTACAATCGGATCGAAACCAACTTGTTGGTGGTGATGGTAGCGATTGTCCGGACCCCACGGGTACGATACCGGCCGTAAAGTCTTCGAAATACACCGCCGATTATCACTACTAACATCACAATGTCCACTTGTTTCAACCGGTTGTTGGTGAACGGGCGATTCCTTCTCTTCTTCCGCTTCTTCATGGCGTTGTTGTTGATTTTTCGATTCAGAAGAAAATGAATTGTGGATTGAATCTGATTGAGTTGTTGTTGTTGTTGTTGGTGGTGGTGGTAGTGGTGGCGGCGATGGGTCCGACTGTCCGGACGGTGATTGTTGATACGACATATAGAGGGTTGCTAGGTGGCCCAGCGATGATGGCCCAGTACGGTGGTGGTGGTGCTACTACGATGACGACGACGGCGGCGGCGAAGCGGCATAGCGATTGACTACTCACGTTAGACTGGCGGGGATCCGGGCGTATATATTTTGAGTTGAATAACTGGAGCTTTTGGCCACAGTGTCGACGGCGACGGCGCTACGACACATCAGCATTTATAACACAAACAAGAAAGAAAATCGACATAGTGGAAAGTTGGGGCTGCCTTTTCCCCATTCTATTTATTTAACCATTTTTTTTTCTCTATTTTATCATATGACGATGATGTATGAACATACATGATGGAAATGTTAAATAGAACATATTCATCGGTGGTATAATCAATTTTAATTACATTATACGAATAGAACGTAATCAAAGTGTTGTAGTTGAACGATTAACATGTTTATTCGAACAATAAGCAAACTTGAATAAATATAAAGTTGGGAATAAGGAAGATTTCCCGGCGCATCCACCATATTTACACAATTCTTGAGAGCATCAAATACAACCGTTTCAACAAGCACGAATTGAATTATTAATTCGTCTGCATTTAATAGCTCACACATAAAACAACAAACGAACATTATAACTTTATTACAACTCTTTACATGAAATTATTCCACAACTTCCCTCCGAATGTTCATGCTGGAAATCGTGAAATTTTAGTTTTTTTTACAAAACATTACAATTCTGGCTCTCCCGGTTTTATCTAATTTAGAAAAAGAACGCTGTTGATGGAGATGATGATGATATATCGCATCGCATTAAACGTGCTCGTCTAATGACCTACAAGTATTGTTGCAATGTTCATGACGTCAGTACAACGGCCAGGACGGGGTACGCGCTCATGAGAATCCTTGAACCTCTACAGCAGGTGTTTGTGCCCTTTGTCCACACATACATGGACAAATATTGTGTGTACATATATCGATTTCGAGCACCGTCTGCGGAGCTTGTTGCATCATGACAATTTAAGCTACAGCACAATAAGAAAAAAAATTAAAGAACGAGCGTATAATTATTCATAAAAGTTTGCGAGATTTTTCCACTGTTTGTAATTAATTACAGTAAGTTGTAAATTAAATTTGTTTAAATCAGATGAGAAATGGCGCTACTTTGGAAAGTATAACGCTAGAGGAATTAGTGAAGCGATAAAGTAGCGAAACGGTTACAACAACATATACAAGAGGGATATTTTATTAAATAACGCCCTCTGTGAATGGTCGAGTTCATCTTGTTCAGTTCGTCTCATAAAGGGATGCTGGAGACAGCACAATGCTCATGTTGATTATTTCATCAACACCATTCTCCCTCCAGGATACAGCCAATATCCAACGGAACGAATCAATCTTTAATTGCACCCCCACTATCCGTTGCGATTTGAATAAGAAACTATTGTAATTTCTCTAGTTCTTCCATTGATAATGACGTTTAATTAGTAATAATTCTCGTCTGTTTTTTTCGGTGAAAATCTGTGTGGAAATTGTAATCAATAAAATGGAGCGTGCGATTCGAACGATGGCCCAGGTCGATACGATAAATGGTTGGACAGGATTGGTTGAATGGAATCAATAGAGGTAGACCGATTTTATCGATTTTTGCTATATACCCGGTACACAGCACACATCTGCAACTTGCTGAATTCCAACCAAGGGTTCAATTACGGCCATCATTCAATACTAGACGCATACCGAAAATATTCGATAGTTTATACAAAAAAATTAATCGAAAAATTCAATTGAAAATCGTTCAAATTACAAGTTGTTTGATTCGGTGAATATAGATGCGTCAAGTTCAACTATAAGGGAATCTATTACGTGTAGACTTAGCGGTAAGTACGCAACTACAGTTTAGTTTTCTTATTGTTTACAATAATTCTTACAGATATCTTTGGTATTAGTTATTTTCTTTTCGAATGTAATGGATCCAATTGTTGAGAATTATCAATTGAAATGGCATTCGTTCAGTTCATATTTACATTCATGTATTGCAACATCAATCCATCAACAAAATGATAATAACACATTCGCCGATGTTGCATTAGTTACAATAGATGGCAGACAAATAATGGCCCACCGTTTCGTATTATCGGCATGCAGTCAATATTTGAATCAAATATTAAAATTACAACCGAAAATTACAACAACATTACCGTTAATGATCGTTTTACCACCTGAAATCAATTATCGTACATTGAAAACGCTAATACAATACATGTACAGTGGTGAAGCTACCGTATCGAAGGATATTTTAGAGCCGGTATTGCGTGGCGGTGATATTTTGAAAGTTAAAGGCTTATGGCGGCCGAAAGATGAGGAAGAACAACCGCCACAACAACAACGGCCGGTTAAAGTACAACAACACGAATCCAACAATAAAAAACCGAAAGTTGTCAATTACACGATAATGAAGAATGTTAATAACGGGAAAGCTACAACGGAAGTTGACAATAAAATCAAACGCCAACAGAATTCGGTTATTAAAAGTACAGAAGAAGAGAAACGAATGAAGCGTTTGGATGAGACACCGCCACCGCCGCCGCCGCCGCCACCGTTACAAGTTCCACCGACACCAAGTAACACGCATGAAAATAAAGAGAAAAATGATAATCAAACGATGCAATATTTGGTGATAAAGGAGGAGCCGATCGAATGGAGTGACGTGTGCAATGAGGAGAATCAAATGGAATTAATTGACGAGAATAAAATGTTTAACACAACTGAAATGACAATCAAACCGGAAATTTTCATGGATGAAACTAATGATGGCGATATGGATGATGGTGGTGATGATGATGATGATAATGAAGAGAATACAGAATTGTATTCACCGTTAACGTGCGAATTATGTACGGAAACTTTTAATCTTCCAGCTGAATGGGTGCGACATGTACAAACCCATACCGATATGCTACCAGCGAAACGACAACGTCGCGGTCGTACGATACCCGTAATTCTCTCGAAATTATTCTAAATTTGTTCGATTTTAATTGAATTTTGTTTAAGGATGATGAAGTCGATGCTCCATACCCGCAACTACACTGTGATCTATGCCAGAAATATTTCCCAACGCCGGCTGAATGGGTACATCATATCCAAAATACACACACCGAATTCGAATTGCATCTGTCGAATAAAACAGCACCGCCAATATCGACGACAACTGGTGGCGGTAACGGTGGCAATGGTGGTAATAAAATTGTTAAAATACCACGTTCCTTCGGCCCAGCCCAGAACTCCTGTACGATTTGTACGAAGAAATTCCCATCGCATGCTTCCTTATTAATCCATAAACGTACGCATACTGGCGAGAAGCCGTACATGTGCGAGTTGTGTTGTAAAGGTTTCAATGTGAAAAGTAATCTGTTGAGACATTTGAGGACTGTACATGATAAAATCATCAATCCGACTGAGATTGATGATACGAACAAAGATGATTTGAATCATACAAACACGATTGGTGACTGATTATTCTGATTGAATTCTAATTAAGATTTTATTTATTTATTTTTGTAAATTCTTTGCGCCATTTAGGCGGATTTTTTTTGTAAAAAACAACTAATAAAAAACCGTAAGAATCGAATTTATTTGGATTTATAGGCAATATCCGGCGCCGGTTGGTGGTTGTGCCCCAATACCGCGCCGGTTCATCCGGCACGTGTGCTCTTCTAATCGGCGTTCAGCATCATCGATGTCTGTCGTGTTAACGGTTGACCATAAACGTTCCGCAACGGCACTGGCTCTTGGGAATATTCTCGAAATCACATTGTACTGATTCACGACTTCTGACCACATACAAGCCTCACCGCCCAACACTAATTTCTTCTGTTGTTCGTTATCAGTATCGATATCTAACGGTTCACATTGATAATATTTCAACCAATCGCCGCCGGTTGCTAGATGATCCAAATACCAACAGGATGAATATAAAGCGTATTTATTCGCCCGAACTACAGACTCTAACGTTTTCAAACCATTAACCCGCCACACTTGCACAATAGTATCATTCGGTAATTCAACACCATTAACGAAGACTTCCTCCCAAACTAAATACTTGGTATTTAAACTATTCAAAATATGAACAACTTTCTGTATAAAATAACTCTCCAATTGTTCATAAGTTTCAATATGGTGCATCTGCATAAAATCACTGATATTTTCGTTATTTTGCCAACACTCAAATTCAACCTCATCACCACCAATATGGAAATATTTATCAGGAAATATTGTAACAACCTCAGCGAATAAACGTTCAATAAAATCGTAAGTATTATTATTTGTTGGATCCATTGGGCCTAATTTGTCAATAAATTCGCCATAATTGTTATAACATCTCGTTAACAAATCCGGAAAGGCTACACCCCAAGATCTGGTATGGCCCGGCGTATCGAATTCGGGTACAACACGAATACCCCTTAAACGGGCGTATTCTATCACCGTTTTTATGTCGGATTGTTGGTAGACTTGTAGAATTGGATGATAAGCACCCTTATCGCTATAAAATACAAAAATAATCACCATATTGCTGGTAAGATGCGATTATTCAATAGCTACTGCTACATTTGGTGCAGTATAGGCAACCAACTATCACACAATAATTCGTATCCTTACTAATAGTTGGTTGCCTATAATACACCAAATATAGCAGTCGCAATAGCAGGCTAGGATGATCCGAGGTTGGGGTGTTAGATGGTGCAATACCCCCCCCCCCCCCCATTTTACAGTTGGCAAATTTTGTAGTAGTCGTCCTTTAATTCCACTAGACATTTTTTTACGAAGTCCAGAAAAATAAAGAATCATATTTGCCTATTTTTGTTAAGGGCAAGCAGTACATCTCATAGTTTTAACCGGCAAAAATGTGAATTTCTTACTCGCGATTTCTCGCTCGTTCTTGATGCCACGACAATCGCAGATAGATTTTTGAAAAGAACATTTCTTATAGCCTCTAACGGTTCTTTCTGTTTTTCAAAATATTGATACAAATTTGAATTACAGACGAAAATCTAACATGTTTTTTGTACAATTTTTCGACTTTTTCTATTTTTTTTTTACATTTTTGCTCATAACTTGGCCAATATTGATTATTTTGCAAAAATTTTTATACTGTTGGATAGCAAATAAAAAGTTCTGTTCAAATCTTTAAGAAATTTTCCGATTCCACTGTTAGTTTTCTAGAAGATTAAGAAAACTTCTGTAAGCTACAACAGGTTTTCTTCTACAGTTTTTATCAACGCCTCATTCGAAAGCTGATACAAAGACGGAGTACAAAATAGAAAGCGTTTTTTGAAATTTTGAAAATTGCCTGAATTATCGCAGAAAAACCAAGTGGTTTTTCTGGCATTGTTTTCACGTATTAAAATTAATTCTTTTGCTTTTAAATATATACGGTTATGTAGACAACTTTGTGCTCTATCTGATTGGACCATTGTTTTTGGAAAAAATGTTGATTTCTCGAAGAAAATTGAGTGGAAATCCAACGTCGTAATTTTTGCCAAGATGGCCCGCCTTACACGTAAACAGTGCGGGTTTGCCAAACCGAAAGTTTGTGGAATAATCGATACTCAATTCGATTTAGCAAACTCGCACTTTTTACGTGTATAGTGGATTATCTTGCTTGATAATACACAAAAATGCTAATTAACAAAAATTGCTAATTGGAAAAAGAACAAAATTATCTACCGAACCGTATGTATTTTAAGGGAGCTCTCTACATAAGTAGAACAATTTCAAAACAAGATAACTTTTTTATTTTCCAACAGATTTCAATGTTCTTAACGGTATTTGAAAGAGCATTTCAAGAAGCAGGAAAGTATATATCTGATTTTTTGAAATCCGTATGTAATCTTGAGTTACAGAAGGAAATATAGAAGGATGTTTTTGCATTTTTTACAGGTTTTTTTTTTAATATTTTCCCTCATAACTTGGCAAAGATTACTTATTTTCGAATGAATTTCACAAAACAAAACATGGCAAATTAAAAGCGTTTTCCAAATCTGCCAAAAATTTTTCAATCGCATTGTTAGTTTCCCGGAAAATTGATGAAAGGTTTAAACATACTAATTTGATTTTTTTACGTACAGTTTTAAACTTAGACAACTGAACCATTGCTCGTTTGAAAACTAATGATTACCAGATTATTTTGAGAATACTTTGAGACTGAAATTTGTAAAATTTAATGGAAATTTATTGAAAATCTTTTGGAAAATTAACGATAAACAAAACTTTATCGTGTGAAAAGTCGAAAGTAATAGTTCGATAGCTAGTCGCCAGAGTATATATACGAAAATGGGTTTCGTCCAGTGGCGCATAGATGTCAGCAGATGTCTTTCTGCAATGTTGTCAAATTATTTTTTCTGTCTGAGGCCACACCTTTGTCGTCTTATTATTGTATACATAAATGGAGAAAAAAAACAATAACTTTAACAATTAACAAAAAAAAATTAGTCGCTATTTTGATTGGAATGTTAAAAAAAGAAAATTGTATTTTTTTTTACAAAAAAATAAACATTCCAAGCAAAGTGGCGACTAATTTTTTTGTTTATTGTTAAAGTAGATTATATACAACCAGCTTAGTGTTTTTTTCTCCATATATCTATGCAATAATAAAACGACAAAGGTGTGGTCTCAGGAACAAAAATAAATTTGGCAACATTGCAGAAAGACGAGATGACAGATTTTAAAGCCATCTTTCCGCCAATAGATGTAACTCATTTTTGTGGTTTGGAGACTTGCTATTCAACTAGTTTTTCACACATAGTTTTGTTTAGCACTAATTTTCCAAAAGATTTTCAATAAATTTCCAGTAAATGTTCCAAATTTCAATCTCAAACTATTCTCAAAATAATCTGCTAATCATTAGCTTTCAAACGAGCAATGGTTCAGTTGTCTAAGTTTAAAACTGTACTTAAAAAAAATCAAATTAGTATGTCGAAACCTTTCATCAATTTTCCGGAAAACTAACAATGCGATCGAAAAATTTCTGGCAAATTTGAAAAGCGCTTTTAATTTGCTACATGCTGTGTGAAATTCATTAGAATATAAGCAATATTTGCCAAGTTATGAGGGAAAATATAAAAAAAACCTGTGAAAAATGCTAAAAAACATCCTTCTATATTTCCTTCTGTAACTCAAGATTACATCCGGATTTCAAAAAATCAGATATATACTTTCCTGTTTCTTGAAATGCTCTTTCCAATACCGTTGAGAACATTGAAATCCGTTGGAAAATAATAAAGTTATCTTGTTTTGCAGTTGTTCTAATTATGTAGGGATCCTCCTTAAGGCAATATAATAAATTTTAATAAGAGAAAACAGTGCCAGAAAAACCACTGCTGTAAGATAAAAAGTGTAGAAGAAAATCTGTTGTAGCTTAATTTTCTTATCTTTAAGAAATTTTCCGATTCCACTGTTAGTTTTCCGGAAAATTTCTTAAAGATTTGAACAGAACTTTTTATTTGCTATCCAACAGTATAAGAATTTTTGCAAAATAATCAATATTGGCCAAGTTATGAGTGTAAAATTTAAAAAAAAGTAGAAAAAGTTGAAAAATTGTACAAAAAAAACATCTTAAATTTTCGTCTGTAATTCAAATTTCTATCAATATTTTGAAAAACGGAAAGAACTCTTAGAGGCTATAAGAAATGCTCTTTTCAAAAATCTATCTGCGGTTGTCGCGGCCTCAAGCGCGAGCTAGAAATTCACATTTTTGCCGGTTAAAACCATGAGATGTACCTACTCCTTGCCCTTAAATCATACGTTGGGTAACAAAAATAATGTAGCTGTTCATAAAAAATATTATGCCGTCTGTTTTTATTTAGTTCGTAGAAAAGAAGAAGAGTACAACTACTAGTCGGCAATTTCAGTGTTACACCCGCCGAAAAGTAAGGTATTCGAATCGTCCCTGTTAGCAGGGCTACTGAAAAATCGCAATTGCTAGTTTGAAGATTTACCTTAATTCAGGAAATGTGATACTTTTATAGGGGAAACTCTGATCATCGATGATATGCCAATGGAAAACGTTCAATTTATTGTAACTCATTGCGTCCAGTATTTGGAGAATTAAATTGACTGGAATAAAGTGTCTGGATGTATCCAATAGAAGACCTCTATGGGGGAATCTCGGCGTATCATAAATGTACGTTGATTTGATAACTAACTACAATTAAAAAAAAACAAACTATTATTTATGTTTTGTAAATATTATTGGAGATTTACCGTATCGTTTCTGTTGTAAATCAATTGAGAGAATGTTTCTAAACCGCGTAAAACACCCAATAAAGTATCGGCTTTTAAATAACTATCAACATCCGAGTTGATCAAAAGTGTATCTGTAAGTGTTTAAATTTATTAATTTTATTCAAATTAAATCGATTAAATGGACTTACAATTCTCGGAATCGCCAAATTCTGCATAATCAACATCGCACGTTCCTAATTTCACATTTAATTTACTCAAATAGCCACAAAATTCCGAATCGACGAACCAGTATTTTTTATTACGATTCACCCGGTGATTATCAATTGATTGTAAATTGGCCCTAATTAATTTCCAATAGCGTTTATAGGCGTCTTGTAGGAAGTTCTCACAGTCGTCTGAATAATCTCCTATCGTCTAAAATCCATGTGTATTGAATCTGAATAAATTCTAATGAAATTTACCTGAAATTGGAAGAAATCCGGCCGTACGACGAAATAATTTTCGGAAGATTGTTGTAAATATGGTTTAGGCCATGCTGATCCTTGGGTTGCGATGATTTTTGGGCCAGGATCGACGATATAACAATCACACAAACAGTTCAAAATTAATAAAACATTAACGAATAGTAAGAACATATTGTGAAAGTTGAATCTAACACTAGTGTTGTATTATTAATTTAACGGATAAAGATATAGCACCAACTGATTATCACATGATGCTAGTAGGCGACTTTTTAATACGATTTTAAACCGAATTGCGGGGAATAACAATGATTTTTTGTTCGGCTGTTTATTTCTAGGTACTTTAATTTGATTTATTTTGATTTTGATTTATCTATCAATCGAAAAAATTAATTAAAATCAAAATAAAACAATTCAAAATTCGATATGTGTCACGGCTAAAGTTCAATGACGGAATACTAAGTTTATTGTGATAAAATTTCAATTATCAAAAGCCAACATTTTAACCTTTTCTAATTTTTAATAAAAACAACATTAGAGCAATACGTGGTAGAAATATTTGATTTATTTAAATTTCCCGCCTATGTTCGTAATACAGATTTCTGTACATAACAATACTGCGCTATCTAGGAACAAATCGGTCAAACTAATCAATTAAATATCATTAAATGTCTAATTGACAGCAAAGAATAGGCAAAATTTAGCGAGATCTATTAGAGAGTTTCAAAAATGTCTCTAAAGCTAATCAATAGGAGACAATACGGCCCACTAAATTGACAATAGTTTTGCAATTTTTTAGAATTAATGACATTTATTGGTGAATAAATTAATTAATATTTTAATGAACGTCGGGTGTTGTTTAACTTGACATTTCAAAATGGAAAATTACGAATTATATGAAACGATTGAAATAATTGAAAACAATTGGAATTTTCTACTTAATTTGAGACATCACAATTATTTAGAAAGATCAAATCCATTCGAAAGTTTTTCTAATGAAGAATTTCGTCGAAGATATAGATTAAACAAAAGCACAACTACACCTTTTCCAATTGTAATTCAGAAAATATCAAGTGTATTTCAGAATGTATCATTTGTAATTCAGATTAGTCAAATGTAATTCAGAATAGTATATTGAAAAATAAGTTTCAGAAGTCCATAATTCCTGCACGAGACCAAGTTTAAAAAACGAGTGCGGTAGCACGAGTTTTTTAATGGTCGAGTGCAGAAATTGACTTCTGAAACGAATTTGTCATACTATTTTTCCTATTTTGCGCCCCTTTGTATCCTTTTTTAATGTAAATTGAACCCTTAAAATTTAGGGAATTTTATAGAAGTTGGTATTAAATAAAACAAATGAAAGTTCTACTTGACGATATTGCAACTTTTTATTTGTAAAACGAGTTGATTTTCAATTGTTTAAGTCTCCATATTAATTACGATTTTTAATAAAGTAAAAATGTGTGACGAATTATCGGGTACTCCACCAGAATTACGTGATTTTGTTGAAAATGGTATCAATGATTTACTTCCCGGTAAATCAAAAATAAAATATGAACATTGTTATCAAAATTTTCAAGAATGGTGTAAAAATAATTTGAAATAAATAAAAGTTGTTTTCACGTTAATCAAGTGGTCTGCATTTCTGTCAAAGAATGACATTTGAGAAAGTGGAGAGTGTTACCAACTTCGAAAAAATAAATTATCCCAGATTTTCCACACTCAAAGTAGTTGGGAAATTTCCATTGCTTCACTACTTTTAGTGTGGAAATGATTTTATTTCCAACGTAAAATAGGAAATAGTTATTTTCGATATAAGTGTGGAAAGTGCGTTTTTGCGAGACGAGGGTGTACGTTGGAGCACGAGCGTTAACGAGTGCTCCAACGAACCACCCTCGTCTCGCAAAAACGTCTTTCCACTCGAATATCGAACACTATTTTTTCTACGATCGAACGGAAAACTACAGAAATTTATTGAACAAATTCAATAATTATTTGTATATTATATTATTAATTCAATATATTCAATAAAATTGACACCTTATGATTCTGATATTGACAACAAAATTTCAAATCAAGTTATCCTAGAAAATTAATACCAACAGAAAAACATTTCATTAAATTAATATAATGTTAGTTGAAAAATTAGGAATTTTTTAAAGAGTTAAGTTGCATATCATTTTACATTTATTGATTGTTTCCTTAGTGATTGACTTTCAACTGTTTTTATTTTCAACAACATTTACATATTTATTTATTAGTCGTTGGACACATAAAAAATTGTGAATAAGAATGGAAATTGAAGAACCTGGAACTCCGTCAGGAATAACAGACACCGCAAATGAAGTGGTGTTAAATTAACTTTCAAAAAAATCAAAACAAAAATATGAGAAGCTTATAAGCGCTTCTTGGAATTATAAATTAACAAAAAAATGTAAGTTCCTTTTCGGAGAATACTATAATAATAATTAATTAATTAATATAATGTAATAATAATAATTAGTTAAAAGATGTTATATAATAAAAATAAAAAGATTAAGTCAACTTCTTATTACAGTATTTATTTTTCGCAAAACTAGTTTCGGGAGCTAAACTCCCATCTTCAGTTGCACCTGAGAAAATTATAATACATTTTTTTTAAAATTTTATTTTTAAAAAAGAAGAAAAAGTTAAACTTACGTCAAATTTACACCTTAAGAACACAATTTTTAATATTGAATGATATGAAATCAAAATACATCAATAAAACGACAATAAATAGTTATACAACTAAATACAAAATTAATCTCGAGAATTATATTATTTATTTATATATTATTATATTATATTTAAAACAAGCGAATAGTAGAAAGTCTAGTCGTAAAAATGAGTTAATTTTCTAGAAAATACAAAATTTAAAAATTTAAACTGGTTATAATCGAAATAGTGATATCGAAAGAATTTAATATGAATTTAACATTCTTAAAAAAAAAAAAAAAACACTTTAGAAAAATAGAATTAGAAAAAAGAAACGACCATCATGCATTTTATATTTGTAGATTGTTTAGATAAGTAAATAAGGGAGTGAAACTCAAGTCAATTTGGTCATTTAATAAAATCATTATTAGTTTTTTTGTTTATGAATTTCCAATGATTCAAGTAAAATGAGTTTCCTCCCCTTACAGCAATTATGTAACGTTTTTACGTTACTATTATCCTTAGATTGGTGACCGGTAGAGTCCAAATGTTGATAGAATTTTGAGGAAGAATATTTACGATGTTCGTTAATACGCGTTTTTAATGTTTCTACCAGATTCACCAATATAAAAAACAAATTACATTGATCACAGTTTTTATTCGGTAAACACCAGATCTTTCTAATTGTTCATCTTTATCAATATTATTTTTTTAATACATTATATTAAAGTTTTGTTAGATCTAAATGTGGGAATAATCCGAATTTATTTAAGAGAGGGTAGATTTGTCTCGATACACGGTTGTAGTTAAATGATACATATTGAATATTTTCAGCAAGTATTGCAGTTTTTATTTTTATTGCTTTTTATATATAAAGGATCGTTTTTTTATTTTGATTTTATGCAATAATTTTTTAATTATCGGTATTGGAAAACCATTAATGTAGCCAATTGAAAAATAGTATTTAATTCACTGTTAAAGTTACTTTCATTTAAGGGTGTTTTTAAGAGCCGATTGAAGAAAAAATGAAATGCAGCAAATTTATGGCTATTATGATGTTCAGAATTAAAAGGGATCAAACTACTGCAGCTAGTAGGTTTTCGAAATATATTAAACTCTAATTTATTGTTGATTATATTTTCTAATTATTGTCAAATCAAGGAAGTTTAGTTGTTTATCTGTGTCTATTTCAGTGTAAATTTTAGTTTATTGTAAAGACCATTTATGTATTCATTTAGATGTTTAATTTCATCTCTATTCTGATTGTTATATACTATTAGAATATCATCGACATATCTACACCATAATAGAATATTATTATAATAGGGATTAGAGTTATTTAAGATATGATTATTTTCAACGTAAATCCATAAACATATTTAGCAAGTAACCCTGAGGCTGGCATACCCATAGGTAGGCCATCATTGCTTTTATAAAATTCGTAATTAAATTGGCAATAATTATTTAGTTATACATGATGTAGAATTTGAACGATGTTATCTTTATCAGCTGGTTAGAACATTATTATTATTTAGAAAATCAGCAAAAATGTTTTTAACAACGTCTATAGGTACATATTGAATATAAATTAGTTACATCAAATGAAAATAAAGTTATATCATTAACATTGTCGATTTTTTAATTTTATTTGATTTTATCGATTAATTCAGTACGTATTATAATACAATGTTTAGGTTTAAAATTAAGGGACTTAATGATTTTTACGATTAATTTAGCTAGACCAACAGTAGGTGAATTATAGAAAGTAGTTATAGGTCTGATTGGAAAATTTGTTTTATGTAATTTGATCAAAGAATATACTTTAGGTATTTTAGGGTTCATAGGTATAATTGTTCGAGGATATTGGTTTATATTTCTTAATCGTGTCAGTAGTGTTTTAATAATATTCTTAGTTGTTTTTATAAAATTATTTAAGGATTTTTATTTAATTTCCTTCTATTCGCTTGTTTAAAATATAATATATAAATAATATAAATAATAATATATATTCTCGAGATTAAATTTTGTATTTAGTTGTATAACTATTTATTGTCGTTTTATTGATGTATTTGATTTCATATCATTCAATATTAAAAATTGTGTTCTTAAGGTGTAAATTTGACGTAAGTTTAACTTTTTCTTCTTTTTTAAAATAAAATTTTAAAAAAAATGTATTATAATTTTCTCAGGTGCAACTGAAGATGGGAGTTTAGCTCCCGAAACTAGTTTTGCGAAAATAAATACTGTAATAAGAAGTTGACTTAATCTTTTTATTTTTATTATATAACATCTTTTAATATATCATATCTTATTTTGTCCACATAATGAACAAATAATAATTAGGTTGATTTATTAATCTAATTATTATTGCTTTATGTTAAAATAATAATATAAATTGAACAGCGTGCGAAAAGTGATTACTTGCCACCCTAGAGTGGAAATGTACACTTTTCCATGGTATTATATGGAAAAGTAAAAATCACCAATCAGAAGCCAGTATTTATTTTAACTTTGCCGTTGCCTACGCGACGGATCAACTCTATGGGAATTTGACACTTTCCACCTATCAAATACAGACAGAAAATCGACAGTTTCCGTTCGATCGTAGAAAAAATTAATTATTTGCAATGAATTATAAAGGTAATATTCAAAAGAGAGCCATTTTTGCCATTGAAAAAAACCCGAAACTGTATCTGGGCATTCCATGTCATTCATTATTTTTGATTGATCTATTAACATCAAAATGCTAACTATCAAAACTTGAAATATTCATGACACTTAAGAAAATTAAGCTAAACTTACCATATAGTCTTTTAGCCGACGATTTTTGCGTATCGTCAGGCACAATTTGTATAATTGTTCAGAAATCGTTGGCAAAATTGGCTGTCGTTTTAAAAACATTTATCAATGGAAATCTCTTGAAGAAACAAAAAAAGTATTGCCCATTCCATTTCGTTTGAGATATAAAAAACTACAAAGCATTATAAATTGTTTTGAGGTTTCCATTCACAAAGCTAACAATCCTATACTACAATCTCTTACTTGGTTAGATTATAAATGATGTAACTCTATGAAATATTTGATTGTATGCACTCCAGATGGCTTGATCACTTATGTTTCTAATGGCTTTGGAGGACGAACGATCGATAAAATGATCGTTGAAGAATCAAATTTCATTAATTTATTAGATCATGGTGCACATATTATGGCTGACCGAGGTTTTAAACACATTGAAGAGTATCTTGTTTCGAAAGGCAATGTCTTGGTACGTCCTCCTTCAGTATCGGCTGGAACAACTAATTCAAAATAACAAGTAAAGGAAGCTAAACGAATCGCCAGTTTACGAATTCATATCGAACGAGTAATTTCTAGAGTGAGAAAGTTTGCGATTTTACAACCTTTTCATCATAGTTTGATAAAATATTTAGATTTTATCGTAGAAATTGCTTGTGGAATTACAAATATTCAAGACTATTTAATTAAATAATATATTTCATAAGATTAATCACAATATTTAATGATAATGTCTTTAGTGACTGGGAAATCTGGTTTGGCCACAACAAATATACATTTTTTTCGATTAGAGAAATGCATCTGCATTTGCATTTGATAATAATATCTTGCTCATCAATCTAATTTTTTTTATGGAGATGCTCCAACCATAGGAAACTCTCTTGAAAGAAATAGTCCCGGCGTTGTGAATTTTAAATTAAGTGATGGCACAATATGTTAACAACTTCATTTTCTAATTTTATGCCACGTTTCATTGCTGTTGTTGCATAAACTTTCGCTCCAAAAATATTTTCCACCAATGTACCATCAAAAGTAGAACATTTTGTGGCTTGATATGGCTTTGACGCTGTAATTCAGCCATATCTCGTTTCAGCCCATATTTTATTTTCACTTTGGCCTCTAGTCAATTTTCCAACATCATCAAGTAATTCTTTTGTCATCTGATGACTATAAAAATTCAAAAAATTATCAACACTAAAATCTGTACTTGATGATTTAAATATTTGAATTAACGAATGAATCGACAAATTATTAATATCAGCTGCCTGATAATGCCGCATAGTAGTGCTTTCAATTTTTCTTTTTTTTTTGCTTCTTGGATGAATTCATTTAGAAAAGAATTTCGACTTGTTTCTTTCCGAAATCCTCGGTTGTAACAAACCTCTTTGTTGTTGAAACAGTGGCCAAAGTTGATTTCTTCCAGTAACAAATTGTTTCTGTTGGAGATGGTTCTTCACTTCTCCGGTGCAACCGCATTAAAAATGCTACGGCATGTTTACATCCACCTTTCGATGCAGAACAATCGTGACATTCAGCTTCGACGATCTTCTTTTCCTCCTCGTAAATTTTTGCAGAAATGGTATAATTTCTACATTTAATTTTATGCTCAGGAGTTATTTTTCCTTGCAGAAGGCAATACCGATTTTCTCTTTTCAACTGCACATAACCAATAGCATTGTCACCATAATTTTGGCTTGCAGACCTTCGAAAAAATTTAAATAAATTATAACAATAATAATCAGTGATATAAGTATACCTTTGCATTTTAACGCCTCGCATTTCTACGCTAATATAATCATGATTTGAATTAAAGTAATCCATTACCTTGCAGACATTTGTTGCATAGAAAGTGCTCTACTCGGCTACAGCCACCAAATGTGTTTTGTCCATTTTTAACAGAACCGGAACCCGTTGAGCATCGAAGTGCAAGATCGTGCAATAGTTGCATGTGCAAACAGAGACAACGACTGGGTAACTTTGGCAATCACTTTAGGTATAAAATTTCATTGAGTGCGATCCGGGCGCGATACAATGTTACCAAAAGGGGGAATAAAACCAAAAATTCTTTCTGAACAACACATCCAAAATATTATTGAATGGATAGAAGACTTTTCACGGTAAAACAAATGTACCATGAACCAACAACTATGAATTCCGAGGAAAATAAAAGAAAAAGGGGCTGAGTATGTTAGATCTTTAAATCAATATATAGAGCAAGGGAAACAAATCATATTAATAGAAGAAACGAACTTTAACTTATTTTGTCGGCGCACGAGAGGACGTGCTCGAATTGGTATGAGAGCCATACAACATTCCGGTAGCAAAGAGACCTAATGTCCATCTCATTGGCGCAATTTCTGCGGCGGGTGCTATACTGATGGATCGTAGAAGAGGATCGTTTACCGCGAACTTAGCCAATGATTGGGTTCTAAGTTTGTTGCAACAGTGGGAGAATATGGGAAATCATTTGGCAAATTTGGTTATTATTGTAGATAACGCACCTTGCCATTCGAGACTTGAAACAGTCATAAATGAGACTCCAGCAATTTTATTACGGTTGGCACCGTATTCTTCCATGTTGAACCCAATTGAGGCCATTAGGTCGAAAATTAAGTTATATGCAAAAGCCAATCTTCGAGTTCCAAATGTGGCAGCCCCTGGTGTTGTACAACAAAGACTGATTTATCTATACGAAATAATTGAACAAAGCAAGAACACAATTGTAGTTGAAGATGGTGCTCCCACCATTCATCATGGAGACACTTTAGCTTTAAACGACATGCCAGTAGGCCGATAAAATAATCACATATGTTTCATATTATATTAGTTTTTGAATCGTTAAAATTGTTCTTTTGAATTATAATAATATTTCGATTTTTTTTTTCAAATAAAGGAACGATTGAAATATCCAGTCTTTTTCTATATTCTCAATTTTTATTTAAATGCTTACTCATCATCCAATTCCAATTATTGTATACAGGGTGTACCCAAACGCAAAATTATGAATTACTCGTTTTTTTCAAATGGAATGCCCTATATCTTGTACTACTATTCGATAGCATTTTTGATAAGCTTTTCAACGATGTACGGTTTGACAGGTTTATTTTGAAAAACTGTTAAGTTTTCTTTTAAAAATGATATCAACGTTGATCCCATTACATTTTAGTATGGATTAAAAAAAAAATGCAATAGATTGCTATGAAAAACTTTACTTGTTAAATTTCAAAAAACTGAAGTAGGCTGCTATCAATAAATTTGACACATTTCCTATTGGCAACTCTGTAAATTTCTTGGCGGGCTCGTTCTCCAGATTTAACCCCAATGGATTATTTCTTATGGGGCTACGTTAAAGAGAGTGTGTACAGAGTTCCTCCAATTGAGGACATGAAAGAAAGAATTACTGTCGCATTTCATTCTATTAATAAGTTATTATTAAGGGGGAGATGCACCTAAAAAATGCAGACGGAAAACAGCATAACTTTTTTGTTTTTCCAACGGATTTCAATGTTCTAAACGGAATTTGAAAGAGCATTTCAAGACGGAGGGAAGTATATATATCAGATTTTTGAAAATCCGGATGTAAATTGGAGTTACAGAAGGAAATATAGAAGCATGTTTTTTAGCATTTTTTACAGTTTTTTTTATATTTTCCCTCATAACTTGGCAAATATTGCTTATTTTGTAATGAATTTCACACAACATGTGGTCAATTAAAAGCGCTTTCCAAATCTGTCAGAAATTTTCCGATCGCATTGTTAGTTTTCCGGAAAATCGATGAAAGGTTTCGACATACTAATTTTGTTTTTTTTACGGATAGTTTTAAACTTAGACGACTGAACCAGGGCTTGTTTGAAAGCTAATGAATAGCGGATTATTAGGAGAATAGTTTGAGATTGAAATTCGGAAAATTTATGGTGGAAAATGTAATGAATGTTCACCTACTATTTTTATTAGTGAAAATTAATTATTTTTGTATAAAGTGTATTTCAATTTATAGATTATTTCATTATCTTTCCAACGGTACCATTGTTTCTGCAAAAAAGTGAAAATTTTTTGGAAAATTAGTGATAAACAAAACTATGTTTATCGTGTGGAAAGCGGCTGACTTAGTTCCTCTTATACTCGCTAGAGAGTCTAAAAAACACCTATGCGTCCTTCATGTCGGTATATTCTAGTTTTGGCTAATGGCAGATAGATGGCGATCAAATTTGTTAATTACAAGATACAATTAAATAATTGTTTTTTTTTATTTATCTGTCCACAAATAATACGACGAAAGTGTGGCATTAGCCACAAAAAAAGATTTGGCAATTTTGTCAAGAGACAAGATGGTAGACCTAGATTAGTTGATAAACAAATTTGATCGCCATCTATCTGCCATTAGCCGAAACTAGAATATACCGACATACAGGACGCATAGGTGTTTTTAGACTCTCTAGCGAGTATAAGAGGAACTAAGTCAGCCGCTTTCCACACGATAAACATAGTTTTGTTTATCACTAATTTTCCAAAAAATTTTCACTTTTTTGCAGAAACAATGGTACCGTTGGAAAGATAATGAAATAATCTATAAATTGAAATACACTTTATACAAAAATAATTAATTTTCACTAATAAAAATAGTAGGTGAACATTCATTACATTTTCCACCATAAATTTTCCGAATTTCAATCTCAAACTATTCTCCTAATAATCCGCTATTCATTAGCTTTCAAACAAGCCCTGGTTCAGTCGTCTAAGTTTAAAACTATCCGTAAAAAAACAAAATTAGTATGTCGAAACCTTTCATCGATTTTCCGGAAAACTAACAATGCGATCGGAAAATTTCTGACAGATTTGGAAAGCGCTTTTAATTGACCACATGTTGTGTGAAATTCATTACAAAATAAGCAATATTTGCCAAGTTATGAGGGAAAATATAAAAAAAAACTGTAAAAAATGCTAAAAAACATGCTTCTATATTTCCTTCTGTAACTCCAATTTACATCCGGATTTTCAAAAATCTGATATATATACTTCCCTCCGTCTTGAAATGCTCTTTCAAATTCCGTTTAGAACATTGAAATCCGTTGGAAAACAAAAAAGTTATGCTGTTTTCCGTCTGCATTTTTTAGGTGCATCTCCCCCTTAAATAGAGTTAAACTCTCATTCGAGCCGGCCAAGAAATTTACAGAGTTGCCAATAGGAAATGTGTCAAATTTATTGTCAAATTTATTGATAGCAGCCTACTTCAGTTTTTTGAAATTTAACAAGTAGAGTTTTTCATAGCAACCTAGTGGCATCAACGTTGATGCCAGAAAACTTAACAGTTTTTCAAAATAAACCTGTCAAATCGCACATAGTTGAAAAGCTTATCAAAAATGCTATCGAATGGTAGTGCAAGATATAGGGCATTCCATTTGAAAAAAAACGAGTAATTCTTATGTTTGCGTTTGGGTACACCTTGTAAACAATAATTGGAATAGGATGATGAAGAAGCACTTAAATGAAAACTGAGAATATGGAAAAAGATTGGATATTTTAATCACTCCTTTAGCTGCAGTAACAAGGACGTGGCGATTTTTCAAAGATGACGCTTTTTCGCTCTTTTTTCTACCATAAAATCTAAGCGGTTCATAATTGCCCAATTAAATTATAAGCATCTTGATGAGAATCAAAAGGCCTTTCTAATGTTGTAAAAATATTGTGGGGTTCCCATTTAAAAAAAACATAGGTTTGGTGCGTCACACTGTATAGCAGTAAGCATTAAATAATGAAAATAATTTTAGAGTGTGCAGAACGTCTGTAGCTTCTGCCTAAAAAAATCTGCAAGTCGATATCTCAAATAGTACCGAAGATATGGAGGTTCCTCGTACCCCTGTATATGTATTGTGAAATATATCTTTTAAAAAATACGCCCCCCTTACAAAAATTGAACCCCACCTGAAATAGTTTCCTAGCTACGGCCCTATGTAGACTTTGAGATTTTTTACTTTTTCTTTCAAAAAGTCTGAATCTATGACTGGAAGATCTTCTTTAAAATCCTCTGGACATATACCCATAATTGCCCAATCCAATTTGCTAGGCTGTTTGGACCTTGAACATTCTCCACCTCCTGTTTTTTTAGTTCTCTCTTATAATTTTATACCACTGATTTTGTTTGCTGCTTCATTCTGTGGTATGAATTTCGTACAGTTTTTGCGTTCCTTTCACTTACCATATTTTATAATCAGACAGCATAATTCTTTTTTGTTTTTATTAATTCGTGGTTCGATTCCAAAATTTTCTTGTTTTTATTCACCAATCCTATAACGACTGCTTTTTCATCCCCAGAAAAGCTCTTACCACTTTCACGTTTACATTCCATAAAAACAGGATATACAAATTCAGAAAAGTTTGTTACAATATTATCAAATATCGATACTTACATGTTTTCAATTTTAATTTTAATTTACTGAAGTAAATTTATATTTATTGTTTAAGATTTTTATTATAAATAGTAAAAAATAGTTACTTATTGCAATATTATTGCAATGAAAACAATTCACTGTTTTGTAAACAAAATGCTTAGCAACGCAGTTGGAAAGACCAAATCACTCTATACAAGTCCATTAATGACATTTATTAACTAATAAACGGCCAAAAAGAGGAAAGAATAGGCATTCCATTAAAATTTTGTTTAAAACTGTCGTTATGACAAATCAATTGTTTAGTTAGTTGACGCCTAATTGAAATTTTAGTTAAAGGGAAAGAATATGTCCTTTTATAACTCTTCTAATATATTAAAATTTTATAACACAGAAATATGCGCCATCTAGGAGACAATAGCACAACTGCTACGATAGCGCTATTTCGAGTTAATACGAAAATCCCCAATTTATGGCGGCTTTTTTGAAATTCATCACCATAACAACCCCATAATGTAATCACAAAGTTTGGCAGGTGTGACATTTGTTTACAAATATGTTGGTTCAATACAATCACAATAAACTAGTGCGAAATTGATTTTTGATCGTTAAAACTATGACAACAATTGAAAAACTCCATCCAACCAAATGTAAAAGTTTCCAAGTGCCTGTCCATCGAGTCCGTACAGAAAGCACACAATATCAAGAGACTGAAACAATACTGCCGCCGAAAAAGAGCCGTAAATTGTTGGCGAAAGAGAACCAAAGATTGGCCAAAGAGAACGATGAAATTGTCAAGAAATTCAACGAATTAGAAGAGTTATCGGTAAGGAAGATAATTCGATTGAAAGAGAAATTAGAAAGTCTTCAAATTGCGAATCAAGAGATTACTAACGAGAATCTAATTTTAAAAACACAATATCAAGATTTCCAACAAACAATCGACAAATTGAATCGACAATTAGAGTTAACAAAACAATGTAGAAAATGCGAAGAATTAAAGATTCGTTTAGAGAATTCTACAAGAGATCAACAACAATTGAAAACAACAAATCAAGACTTACAGGAAGATTTGAACATGTTGAAAACAGTAGTGTATCGTTTGAATCTACAATTGGAGCGTTATCAAGATAAAATCCGGCAATTTCTCAACGTCCCCGATGTAAAAAAACAAGAATTCGACACGACTGGAAATCTACTAGACGGCCATCAAGACCATTCGCACACCCCTATTTCCTGGGGTAGCGTTAATCGACACACACTCGGACCTCTATTGGACGCTTATCAAGACACAATCAACGAAAAAGACGAGATTATTCAGAATTATGAGCGGGAATTTGCCGATTTTACCGGTAAATTAAAAGATGTAATCAAGGAGAATCAACAATTACACCAAACGTTAAGCGCCGATGAACACAACAGTACCGGTTTGAAGGATGAAATTGTTCAATTGAAAACCGAATTGAAAACTATCCGACAACAGAACGATTTATTAATTAAAAAATGTGCATTAAAGCAGGATAAATTAGATGAGGTGTTAAAGTGTTACGAATCGAAAATCGATCAAATGAAACGTGATTATAGTGTTGTTTATGATGAATTTCAGAAGGCGCGCAGACAAATTGAGGTGCTCAACGAGAAGAATCAGACTTTTATGCAAGTACAAGACGAATTTAAAAACAATTATATCCCAAAATCGATACACAATTCTAGTGTGAATGAATGTAAACGATTGTATGAAGAATTAAAACAGCAATACCAACAAGAGAAAACGAAATTGACGAATCTAATTGACGACCAACACAAGAAAATCGCAGATTTAAGCCAGAATAAAGACGAATTGTTGAACAAAATTAAACAATTAGAGAGACATCTGAAGTAATTCAATTTTAATTTTTAAATTTAAATTTTGCACGCCTGAATGCTAGCTTTCTATTGGCTATTTCACAGATTATACGATTTTAATTGGATAAACATCTTATTGGTTGTCTTTAAAGGCGCAAAATTTGAAAATAACCAATAATCTAGCAATACGTCATTGAAAACAAAATACGTGGTTTTCTAGAAAGGCGCCCAATTTTAAATCAATCAATAATTTAGAAGTACATAATTGAAAACAATAAGTTTGTATAGTTACGTGATAATTTTATTGTATTGCCAACTAAATATACATAAAGTTACTAGATTCTTACCGGATTAAATTGGTAAGATTTAGGGACTTTTATTCCGTCAAGTTTTCGTCAATCTTGCCTTAAGTTAGTGAATTAGAGTACTATCGCAACTTCACAATTCAATATTTCCTAGGCATTATTTTTGAGTTGTGTACATGTGGCTGTAAAATAGCCAATAGGAAGCTAGCATTTAGGCGCGCATAATTTAAATCTCTCCTGTAGTTTAAAAATAGAGTATATTACTTGTTAATTATAAAACATAGTTCTTAATAGCGGGCTAAATATGTTAGATTTTAAGTAATAACGAGCCATAGTTATTTAAATTTATGCCCATTTAGTTGTTGTTTCTATACTCGGTACACGGAGTTATTGAATCTAGACGCGGACTAAATTCCCTAAATGTATTGGTTAAAATTTAGAAATTTTAGAGGCGTTACGTTGGTATATACGGAAACATTTATATGTCTAGTAACTTTTCTGTCAAACGAAAAATTCAATTAGCTCCGTATACCAAGTATAGTGACTTTTTCTGTGTAAACCCGGCTTTAGTCATTCTCCTCCTGGTTTAAAAATTGACTATAGTGTTGTTTCTAATGACTTTTTCTCTATAAATCCGGCTTTAATCGTTACTTCTCTCATTTTAGAACTAGAGTGTAGGTTATAATTTTTTTAATTATAGGAAAAACGAGGTGAAAATTGTGGAATTGGAGCACAATTTGAACGAAACTCAACAATCGCGTAGTGCCTGCCGAAAGCAATTGCATAAAGCTATGAATTTCGCTAAAGATCTTGTTGTTGAACAGGAAACTCTACTAAAAGCGTTAAATCAACGACAATTGGAGAATAAAGCGGTGAAGAAGATCGGTACTGAGATGGCTACAAGGATGGATACATTAAAGAATCAATTGAAAGTAATTTATTTGTTTATTTATTTAATAATTTGTTAATTTGTTTCTATAATTAGGATGTTCAAAGAGATGCTTGGCAGGAATTAACAACAGTAGAACAACGAATTGAACAACAACAAAACACGATTGAATCAATGAAACAACAACACAATCAAGAAATTGAACATTTGAGAAATATTATAAAGGAACAAGAAGAGAATTTATTGTTAAAAGAACAAAAACCAATAACTGTGCCGCAATATTTACTATTTAGAGATAAATATAAATGATTGAATAAATTATGAAAAAAATATTGTAAGTAGCAGAGCGTGGTTTCGATCCACGGACCTCTGGGTTATGGGCCCAGCACGCTTCCACTGCGCCACTCTGCTCTGTGGTTTTCCTGGGGGATTGTTTCCAGATTTTCCCGATCCCAATTTTTAGTTAAGCAATGAAAAAATGTCAATTTTCGAAACAAGAATTCTCATTTATTTTCCAACGGATTTTGATGATCTACACGGAGTTTGAAAGAGCATTTCAAGACACTTGTAGTGGACTATTTCTGGCTGCTATTTAGAGTTACAGAAGGAAAACTAAAGCGTGTCTTTTTTTTAGTACTTTCTATAATATTTTTTATATTTTCCTTCCTGACTTTACCAATATTGCTTATTTGTTGATGAATTTCACACAACAGGTAGCAAATTCAAAGCGTTTACCAAATCTGTTGATAAAACAGAACCTTTATTTATAATTGTTACCGTCTATCCGGGGCTAGATGAACTATCAAGGAAAGGGACAATTATCCCTCTCCAATTTTAATAAAATTTGGTACACAGGTAGAGCTTGAAGAAATACTTTTTTAGCTCTCCGTATTTCCATTAAAGGGGTGAAATTGCTTCTTTTAAGTGGAAGGAGTACATCTCATAGTTTTAACCGGCAAAAATGTGAATTTCTAACTCGCGATTTCTCGCTCATCCTTGGGACTACGACAACCGGAGATAGATTTTTGAAAAGATCATTTCTTGTAGCCCCGAACGGTTTCTCCAGTTTTTCAAAATGTTGATATAAATTTGAATTGCAGACAAAAATTTAACATGTTTTTTTTTTTCGTATTTTTGGCATTGTTTTCACTTATTAAAATTGATTATTTTGCTTTAAAATACATATGGTTAGGTAGATAATTTTATCCTCTTTCCGATTGGTCCATTATTTTTGTAAAAAATGTTGATTTCTCGAACAAAATTGAGTGGAAATCCAGCGTCGTTATTTTACAAAGATTGCCCGCGTTACACGTAAACATTGCGGGTTTGCCTAATCGAAAGTTTGTGGAATTATCGATATTCAATCTAAAGAGACACACAATTCGATTTGGCAAACGCGCACTGTCTACCAGTATGGCAGATTATCTTCCTTGATAATACACAAAGAGACTGGATTTTCATTCCATTTTGTTCGAGAAGTCAACACTTTTTACAAAAATAATGGGCCAATCGGAAACAGGACAAAATTATCTACCTAACCGTATGTATTTCAAAGCAAAATAATTAATTTTAATAAGTGAAAACAATGGCAGAAAAACCAGTTGATTTTTCCGCGATAACTCAGGCAATTTTCAAAATTTCAAAAAAGGGCTTCGCATTCCCTTCGGCTTTTGTATCAGCTTTCGAATGAGGGGTTGATCAATGCTGTAAAATAAAAACTGTGCCCAAATTCTTATATCTCTTCCCAGACGTTTTCTTAATTTTCCGGAAAACTAATAGTGAAATCGGAAAATTTCTTAAATATTTGGAAAGAACTTTTTATTTGCCATCTGACGGTACAAGAATTTTTTCAAAATAATCACAATTAGTCAAGTTATAAGAGAAAATATAAGAAATTGTACAAAAATACGATAAAAACATGTTGTTAGATTTTCGTCTGTAATTCAAATTTGCGTCAACATTTTGAAAAACGGAAAGAACCAAAAAAGTCGCTATAAGAAATGCCCTTTTCGAAAATCTATTTGCGGTTGTTGTAGCTTCAAGGACGAACGAGAAATCGCAAGTTACAAACTCACATTTTCGCCGGTTGAAATTCTGAGGAGTACTCTGTCCCCTTAAGAGTTTAAAACAATTTTCTTCTGTTTTGCGTCAATAATAGCGATATTATTCAACTCACTAGTGTATCGAATTGAGTACTTTTCGATACAGTGTGAAATAAAGGAAAATGTAGTAATTTTTTTTTCTTAAGGTTATTGTTGTTATTGACAACTGTCAAAAATACTAAACAAAATACATATTAATTTTCAAATGTTCAACTGTTATATCAGTAACACCAATTCCCACCAAATTCCCTAAATTTCATAAATCAAACTTTTTTTGTAAAAAAGGTCACAAAATAGGCAAAACAGAAAAAATAGTATAAAAAACTCGTGTCATAAGTTATATATTGCACTCGTTTTCTAAAGTTGGACTCGTGCAATAATTGTCGACTTATGACACTTGTTTTTTAATATACTAATTTAGCTATACCCATCTAGAGAGCGGAACAAGAGGGAGGGTTATAATATAGTATTGACTGTGCAAATTTCAGGTTTTGAATGAATTCGAAATATTGTTCCGTTATTGAGATATATAATTATCTTATATATTATTAATTTTAAAAGGCAATTTCACCCCCGTAATGTGAATATGAGCAACTAGAAAAAATATGCATCCACTATTTTTTGAAGCTCTACCTGTTTACCAAACTTTATTAAAATTAAATTTTTTTACAGTAACAATGGTACCATCGGAAAGGTAATAAAATTATCTATAAATTGCAATAAATTTTATAGAAAAATAATCAATTTTAATAGATAAAAATTATAACTGAAAATTTCTCATAAATTTCCATTAAACTTTCCAAATTTCAGTGTCGGTCTACCCTCAAAACAATCTCTTATTTATAGGCTTTAAAATAAGCCCTCGCTCAATTGTCTAATGTAATCTTAGAACTGTATCTAAAAAATTATTTAGAATTATTCATCAGTTTTCTAGAAAAAAAAAACAATGCACTCGGAGAATTTCTTGCAGATTTGGACAGCGCTTGCAATTTGCTATCTATTGTGTGAAATTCATTAAAAAAAAAGCAATATTGGTAAAGTTATGGGGCAAAATATAAAAAAATTGTAAAAAATACGAAAAAATGAAATAGTAACCCATTTACAGTTCGAAATGCTCTTTCAAATTTTGTTTAGATCATCAAAATCTGTTGGAAAATAAACGAGAATTCTTGTTTCGAAAATTGGCATTTTTTCGTTGCCTCACCGAGGGGAGGCTTTAAATTATCGAAACGGATCTGAATCATTTTAACATTGTAAAATCCATAATCTCATGATTCCTTATCTGGCATTTATTTTATAGATTACCGCATAGGGCTTGTCCCAGTTTGGAAATTACCATAATTTCTAGAAAATAAGACGCCATAATTTTGCGGTAATAATGACGATGATGTAAAAATATTACACGTTTAAGTATCGATTAAATGATAAAAATCTCAACAATTATTATTGTGTTATTAACGATTATCATTTTCTTGTGTCTATTATATTTCGCAATTCACAACCACTCGAAGATCGATCTATATCTATTCTAAAACAAAAAGATTTTGTTTATAAAACAATTTAAAATACAAATGGAAACCAAAATCGAGAAATACACAAGTCTTTTTCTCAGTATATTCGGATTTTCCAAAAAAAAATCATTTTTTTATCTTATCAAAGTCACACACCTATCGAAAAAACGCGTATACGCGTATATATAAAAAATCAACGAAACCCGAGTTCAATTAGTAATTAAAAAAATGTCGCCATTCGTGTATCTTTGTGCGTTAACTATCGTTTGGATTGACCAAACTCGCGGACATGGGATGATGTTAGAGCCCCCGAATCGCGGGTCTTTGTGGCGTTACGATAAAAACGCCCCCATCAATTACAACGACAACGCAAATTTCTGTGGCGGATTCGCCGTTCAATGGGGACAATTCAACGGGAAATGTGGCGTATGTGGCGATCGTTACGATGATCCACATCCGCAGAACAACGAAAATACCGGCAAATACGGCCGTGGTATAATTGCTGGAGTTTATAATAATGGGGCCATTATCAACGTTACAATACAACTAACTGCCAATCATAGAGGGACATTTGCTTATTCGTAAGACTATCACCGGTGGTTTAATTAAATTTTACAAGTTTAAATTTTAGATTGTGCGTTTTGGAAGATCCCTCGTTGCCAGAATCGGGCGAGGATTGTTTTAAAGAATTACAATTAGCCGATGATTCTTCGCTATATAACGTGTCACCTGGCGTGTTTTTTTTCCATAATCTAATCAAATTACCCGACGATTTGAAATGTGAACGTTGTGTACTGAGATGGCATTACCGAGCCGGTAAGTTTAAAGTCACTATATATATATATATAAAGTACCGCAATTGGCATCCATTTTGTGTCTGAAATTTGACGCCAACTTCAAACAGAATGAAACAAGGCAGGCTCCTGCCAGTCATATTGGTGGGAGTAGGCAACATTAAACACTTAAAATTAAATTTTTAAATTTGGCGCGCTAAAAATTTTGATGACCGGTCTCATTTATTGGTTGTCATCTATTGTTTTCTGTTAAATGAATGTCACCTTCAGTCAGGCAGCCATGTTGTGTCTAGAAAATGTACTTCTCTCTCTAACACATTTGAACATTGAATTGCGGTACTTTATACATATAGTGACTTTAGGTAAGTTACCGCTTCCCAGGGACGATCCGAGGGTGTTAGGGGATGCAACACCCCCTCAAGCATTTTACAGTCGGCAAATTTTGTAGTAGTCGTCCTATAATTCCACTAGACATTTTTTTACTGAGTCCAGAAAAATAAGGAATCACTTTTGCCAATTTTTGTTAAGGGCAAGCAGTACATCTCATAGTTTTAACCGGCAAAAATGTGAATTTCTAACTCGCGATTTCTCGCTCGTTCTTGAGGCCACGACAATCGCAGATAGATTTTTGAAAAGAACATTTCTTATAACCTCTAACGGTTCTTTCCGTTTTTCAAAATATTGATACAAATTTGAATTACAGATGACAATCTAACATGTTTTTTGTACAATTTTTCGACTTTTTCTATTTTTTTTTTTTTTTATATTTTCGCTCATAACTTGGCCAATATTGATTATTTTGCAAAAATTCTTATACTGTTGGATAGCAAATAAAAAGTTCTTTTCAGAGCTTTAAGAAATTTTCCGATTCCACTGTTAGCTTTCTAGAAAATTAAGAAAACTTCTGTAAGCTACAACAGGTTTTCTTCTACAGTTTTTATCAACGCCTCATTCGAAAGCTGATACAACGACGGAGAATAGAAGGCGTTTTTTGATATTTTGAAAATTGCCTGGATTATCGCAGAAAAACCAAGTGGTTTTTCTGGCATTGTTTTCACTTATTGAAATTAATTATTTATCTTTTAAATACATACGATAATGTAGACAACTTTGTGCTCTATCCGATTGGCCCATTATTTTTGGAAAAAATGTTGATTTTCCGAAGAAAATTGAGTGGAAATCCAGCGTCGTAATTACACGTAAACTGTGCGGGTTTGCCAAATCGAAAGTTTGTGGAATCATCGATACTCAATCCAAAGCGAGACACACAATTCGATTTAGCAAACTAGCACTTTCTACATGTATGGTGAGTTATCCAGCTTGATAATACACAAACATTTTTCTTCGAAAAATCAACATTTTTAACAAAAATAATGGGCTAATTGGAAAAAGAACAAAATTATCTACCTAACCGTATATATTTTAGTGCAAAATAATCAATTTTAATAAGAGAAAACAGTGCCTGAAAAACTACTTCGTTTTTCTGAGATAATTCAGGCAATTTTAAAAATTTCAAAAAAAGTCTTCAATTTTGTACTCCGCCATTGTATCAGCTTTCGAATGAGGGGTTGGTCAATGCTGTCAGATAAAAAGTGTAGAAGAAAATTTGTTGTAGGTTACAGCAGTTTTCTTAATTTTCCGGAAAACTAACAGTGGAATCGGAAAATTTCTTAAAGATTTGAACAGAACTTTTTATTTGCTATCCAACAGTATAAGAATTTTTCCAACTAATCGATATTGGCTAACAATAAGTTATGTGTGTAAAATTTTTTAAAAAGTAGAAAAAGTGGAAAAATTGTACAAAAAACATGTTAGATTTTCTTCTGTAATTCAAATTTGTATCAACATTTTGAAAAACGGAAAGAACCGTTAGAGGCTATAAGAAATGCTCTTTTCAAAAATCTATTTGCGGTTGTCCTGGCCTCAAAGGCGAGCGAGAAATCGCAAGCTACAAATTCATATTTTTGCTGGTTAAAACTACTTCTTGCCCTTAAATCATACGTTCAGTAACAAAAATAATGTATAGTTGTTCATAAAAAATATTATGCCGTCTATTTTTATTTAGTTCGCAGAAAAGAAGAAGAGTATAATTACTACTCGGCAATTTCAGTGTTACACCCCCTCAAAAGTAAGGTTTTCAGATCGTCCCTGCCACTTCCAGAGCCGATCTGGACCATTTTAGCCCCGGTAGAGATTCAAAAACTCGTACTAGATCTTCATTAGCGTAGCGTGCGACAAATGCGTATTTTTGATTAATGGTTGTCGCTTGTTTCACCAATAGATTCAAATGAGTAAGACTGAATTGGAGAGATTTCAAAGAGCAGTTTTTCTGAACAAAAAACTTAGTCGGGTGCTACTTTCTAACGCTATTTTATTTAGTTCCAAAAATAAGCGAGTTACCAGTTATAAGCCCTTCAATTTTGGGCAATATCCCGGAAAACTGGCAAACCGATTGGAAAATTTCTTGGAGATTAGGAAAGCGCTTTTCATTTTCTATAAAATTTGCCAAAATCGTAAATTTATAATATTGGCTAAATTATAGAAAAATTTGCCAAAATATAAAAAAATCATGCTCCTAGATTTTCGTCTATACATTCAAATTCAAATGAAATTTTCCAAAAAGAAAATCTTCTTCTTATACTACTTGAAATACTCTTTCTAATGCTGTTCTATTCATTATAATTTTTACGAAAATAAGGAAGTTAGCGATTATTAAATATTGGCATTGTTTGGACACCTACTCGGAAAAAGATGTACTACAGGCCGTTAAATTTTTAGTAATTTCCCAGAAAATTGGCAAACCGGTTGGGAAATTCCTTGAATATTCGGAAAGCGCTTTCCATTTTCCATACATGATTCTGTCGGAATCGTTGAAAAATGAACAACATTAGTTACGTTATGATGAAACACATAAAAATACTATAAAATACGGGGTCTTTCAATTAATTTTATACGGCAACTCCCGTTATTTGACAAGCGTTTTCAAAAAATATTTCAAGCATTCAAGCATCATCTCCTTGGAGATGATTTTACCAAAATTTGAACCTCGTAGCTCGGCGGCAAGTTGGTAAAAAATGGTCGTTTTAGATAATGTTGCGATTTTTGAAAATTCAAAATGACTCTATTTTCTCTATTGCATTCTAGAATAGATGCAAAATAGTTGTACCCATTCCAAAGTAAAGTGGAAAAAAATGAAAAAATCGATATTAGGAGCATCCTTGAATCATTTGATATGTGTAACTCATTTTTTTAAAATTGCAACATGGTCAGAAACGGGCGTTTTTTGAACAACTTGCCGATGAGCTACAAGGCTCAAATTCTGGTAAAATGATCTCTAGGGACTTTCTTACAAATATTTGAAATATTTTTCAAATTACTCGTCAAATACTGGAAGTTACTGTATACTTTTAAGTGTAAAACCCTATATTGTAGAGAACATGTTTTCAAATTTTCCTCTATAACTCAAAATTCAACAGAAATTTGCCGAAACGCAAATAGACCTTAGATTAACCTTGAAATGCTCTTTTTAAATCTCTTAATTTTTGCGATATTTCCAAAAACAAGCGAGATATCGCTTATTAAAAATTGGTGTTTAATTATCTTCCTTATTTATACTCAATTTTTAAACTAGGGGAAGAATGATTAAAGTCGGATTTACACAGGAAAAGTCACTAGAAACAAAAACTAGATCGTTTTGACTGTAAATTTGAATTTTTATGGCTCGTTTTTATTTTAAATCTAACATATTTAGCTCCCTGTTTATAATTAACAAGTAATATCAAAATCTTAGGTATTATTTTTAAGTTGTGTAAACTTGTCTGTCAAATAGCCAATAGGAAGCTAGCATTTAGACGCGCAAAATTCAAATCACTCGCAGTTTAAAAATGGAGTATAAAAGATAATTTAAAAGGCATTTGTATGACAGTTGGCCCCAGCGGAAATCCCCGCTTAACCGTCCTTTTCAATAATAATAAAAATCATAATTTGTAATTTGTGTTTAATCGTTTTTTAGGAAATAATTGGGGATGGTGCGGTGATGGTTCTGGACGTTTAGGCTGCGGACCCCAAGAGACTTTCCGTACATGTAGTGATATACAAATTGTTTAAATTAATCTGTTTTAATAACAATACTAAATAATAATTACTATATAATTAAAAGTGTGTTGTTTGATTTAAACTCGGCTATCATCTTTGTTGTTGTTTTATTTATAATTTAGCGCGAAGATCGGCAAGATCCTCCATTAAAACACGTTGTAATTCACCTATTCTGACGGCTTTGAATAGATTACCACCGGCTTTAACTCTACCGTTGAAGAACGCCTTGTTTGCGTACAATCTACCAGAGAAGAAATCGAACGCATCAGCATCAGTTATCTCAAACCAAGTGTCGCATTCCACTGAAACGAATCAATTTAAAATTAACGAATTGTAATTGGATTAAATCGAATAAATTTATAATTACAATCTTTATGGAGTTCAATTTTGCCCTCTTCCACTTTGAAGTTGAAATCGTAAGTACCCTTTTGGCCATTTGGTTTCTTAACTCGAATTTGATAAGTACCATTAAAACGTTTAGTAATATTATTTTTATCGTCATGCAAAGCCTTGTGTAACAGTTGTATGTATGGTGTAACTAAATAGCCATCTTCACTAGCGTCAACTTTACGTGTATCGACATTACCGTCGATATTCTTGGCAATTGCCGGTTTCGCATACAATGCCACAATAATTGTACCGCCCAAATCGCAATTGTATTGGAAGGCAACACGGGCGCCTTTAACTTGATCAGCACCGGCTTCGAAGCGCAATTGACGGCACAATTCGATACATTGCGCAAGACCAGGTCCTAATGTATTGCCTTTGGATACTAAACCATCATCGTTGGAGAAGATATAACGGCCACTCCAATTCTCCTCGCGGGTTGGATAGATTTGGTTCGGTTTACCCGGGATGGTTAAATGTAAAGCATCATTGACTATGCGTTCGTCTTGTGTGAATGTATCGATTTCGGCTACTTGTATATCAATTGGTTGAACGGACGATTTTTCGAATAGACGATCGGCTGCTTGTTTAGTTAAACGGATCTAATATTCTTTTATTAGTTTTGTATGTGGAAATGAATCGAATATTTACCAAATGATCGTAATTGTTGAATGCTAGAGGCGAGAAGACCGTAGTTGTCATCTCCATACCTAAAATTTCCACGGCTTGTTGTTCTAAATTGTGTTCTTTAACGAATTTCTCAGAGGCTACAACGACAGCAGATCCGCCGTCATTTACACCGCCACCATCACCACGCAATGCAGTTAAGTATTTCTTCTCATAACCCAGAGCAATGACACTATCGTATTTACCCTCATCAACGAATCTACGGGCCAATTGTAAACAAACAGCTCCGGATTGTTGGTTGTTATAGATATCGACATCATTCATTCCGTATAAAGTACGATGCTCGGCCTTCATGTAACCTACACGTAATTTTTATAAACACACGATAATTCACTAAATTTGAGGGGGTTTACCATTAATGGTGCAGGCTTGGATATCGGCCATGGTAAGGTTGCAATCGTTAAGGGCCTTGTTGATTGCGGCTTTACCGAATTCGATATCGTCATGATCGCCTGGTTCTTCAAACTAATAGAATTCGATTAATTTTGATTTTTTGCTTGATGAAATTACAGAAATACTCACATTGGTTATACCAATACCAACAACAAAAGCACGAACCATATTGTTTTAATATTTTGATCTGTCACAAACACGTTGCTACTTTCAGAATAATTGAATTATAAACGATCGGCCAATTTAAAGCCTTCCCAATGAACTTTGACTTTGCATTTCTGGTATTCTTTTATGGTTTTTTATTAAAAAAAAAAAAATAAGATAAACAAAGATTTGCAAGTAATCATCTAAATGTGTTATACTGGAGCGTAAAAATGACAATTCATTGTAAACTGGTGACCTTTAATTTTAAAACTTTATCAATTTCTTTACGAGTTCTTCCTATTGTAAATAAGTGCGAAAAATACGTGAACTTCAAACACTCGTTATCACTTCCTAGTTGAGTTGCAGTACTTGGACATAAAAATATAGACTTGGCGAATATATAAACCCACTCCGAAAGATCCCTTCGTTAAAATAGCTCCCACTTATAAGTAAACTCCCGATTTTGATAGTTTCCGGCACACCGGTGTTTCATTATAAGGTTCTTATAGCAACATTTAGTATTTGATGACGGATTTGGGCATATTTTAGGGATTTATAAGAAACCCTGGAGATCATTTGAGCAGAATTTGAACCATTTGGCTCATCGGGAAGTTGGTCAAAAAACGATCGTTTCTGGCGATGCAGCGACTTTCAAAAACGAGTTTTTTTGATCAATTTCCCGATGAGCTACGTGGTTCAAATTTTGGTAAAATCATCTACAAGGACTCTCCTATAGATCTTTGAAATATTTTTCAAATCGCTCATCAAATAAGTGTTTCCATTAGAGCTATATAAACATTTACGTGCAATACGCAATTCACGCGAAATAGGCACTTCATTCTATTCTAAGGGATGTGTTTGTTATTTGTGCCCATATTCAAGTTTAGGGAAAAAAATGGGGATTAAAATTACCCCTGCAATATCTCTAGAACGGCTTAATATTTTTTAATGATTCAAAAACTGAGAGGGCTACAACGTGGTAGAAATCAATTATCAATATCTTGTTGAGGGTGGAAGTTACATGTAATTATATGCCACTTTATAAGGTTTTTTGTAATTTTTTCACCCTATGATAGGACATATCAATATGAAAAAATGGCAGTAGAAAATCACAAAAAAAGTAATCTGTTTGATAGTTTCTCGGATTTTTAATAATTATCCCATAAATAAATCTTAAGTGTTGTTAAGGGGTCAATTTTGGCCAAGTCAATAACTTTTAGAAAATGAATTTATGTGGGTTTTGAAGACATTTGAAATACCTTTCAAATAACTACCCCTACTATTCCTGAATGAAATCAATAGTACACTTTAATTTGTTCAGAAAAAAAATACAAAGATTAGTTTTTTAATAACGTGTGTTTCCTCCCCGAGCTGTTATCACTGCATTCATTCGCCTCCCCATACTTGCAATGACACTGTCAAGCCTTTCTTAGGACAAATTTTCTCATTCTTCAACTAACAATAAGTCATTTTTCTGCTCTTCCACATTTTGAATAATAGCAATTCTTGACGTAAGTCGTCTGTCTAGCGTATACCAGACATGTTCAATAAGATTTAGATCCGGAGAACATGTTGGCCAATTCATTTTTATGATAACCACTTTCACAAAGTTCTTCCAGTCTTCTTGACTGAATTGCCATTTAAGGGTAAGGAGTACATCTCATAGTTTTAACCGGCGAAAATGTGAATTTATAACTCGCGATTTCTCGCTCGTCCTTGAGACTACGACAACCGCAGATAGATTTTTGAAAAGGGCACTTCTTGTAGCTTCTAACGGTTCTTCCCATTTTTCAAAATGTTGATATACATTTGGATTACAAATGAAAATCAAACAGCTGCATGTCAGCTGGACCAAAACTGAAATTTAATCCGCTTATCGTTGAGGGTAGGGATTAGGGTGAACGTTCAACTGGGCCAAAGGACCCTTTTCTAAATCTTCGAATCCAACGAGTACAGTCGCACCATGTCTCATAACGGGAAAATTATTTATAGCCAAAGGGGTCAGACACTGTTAGTGTTTGATGACTATAAATTAGCGAAAACTAATACCTCCAATTGTGGAAAAATTCGCTGGAAATGTAGTAATTGGAAATGTAATATTACGGTTTTTATACATATTTCCGAAGGGTGTAAAATTACAGATGTGCCTGCCAATCAGCATAATCATCCTGCAGTTACTACAATCGTTAGAGAAGCTTTTAGCAATTCTCTGTTGAGAAAAGCCGCAGACGCTTTACTAGAGAAGCCATCAAAATTTAAATGTGAGGAATTGAAAACTAACGAGTTCAGGGAGGAAATAATAACACCAGATATAAATTGCATTAGAAAAAATATGTATAAGGCAAGAAGGAAAATTTTACCAAAGCTGCCAAGATGTGTTCAATAAAGTGAAAGAACAAAATGTTTCTACAAACAAAGGTGAATGTTTTCTTCAATACCTTAAGGCTCCCCTAACGTGTTCAAATAACCAAGTATTGGCGCGTCAACTCGTCTGTCCGAATGTTGATTTTTATTAAATAGGCAACTCATAATGTCCAAAAATTCATCCCCACCGAAGAGGGGAAGGTCGGAAAACGGATAGAGAAATAGAACGAAAGAGAATAAAAGAAAAAAGAGACAGAGAAAAAACAAGTGTCCAAAAGGGACAACGAAAGCGAAAGGGAATTTTTATGATTTTATTACCTACAAGTTCCAGTAGTATTTGTTTGCCGAAAAAAGATATTTTTAAAATACGCTAAACTCTGAATATTTTTAAATATAGGGTAATTACTAAAATTGAAACGGAAAATTTCACGTGTAAAACAAAATATCACAATTTATTATACAATAAAAATCCAAAATCATTATTTCACATATACATATATTACGAGTATACTTGATATCTGCAGTTATTCCTTTCAATATAATGTTTACGTAAAAAACAATAATTTGGCATAATTCAAAATTTTGTTATTTTGCATATGTATTTGAAAAAGAAACTGTTTGGTTGTTGTAATTTACGGTACATTTATTATGTACGATTATATAGGTATGGGCATTCTTCGGTATATCTAGCAAAATGTTTATGTGGAGGTTGTAGTATAAAATTTATATTTGCCCCGCCAAAATAATTAATTGTTGTAAGCAAAAGGCAAGTTAGACGGAATGGAAAAATATTGAAAAAACAAAAATAGTAGCTTCACCAAAGAAATATTTTAAAATTTTGTATGTCTCAATAAAAGGGAAAGTAATGATTCAGGCACCAGAGGGTCGAATTCTGTTACAAATTTGTAATTTTATATCTCTATTTCATTTATATGTGTCTTCGTCTTATTCTGAATAATAACTATAAAGGACATACATCCCCTGTAGAATATTTTTTAAAGTGCTAATCGGTTTTGTCTAAACTGTTTAAAATTAAATGAATGGATAAATAAATGTAGTAATTAATTAATCAATGAGGTTATATGTATATGTATATAGAAACAATTTTTAAATCCAAACAAATTCCATTTCCTTTTTTTATCAATGAAATTATTGGCTTATTATAATTAAGAACCAATGTTTGATAAAATAAAATAAAAAAGTTTTTAATTTCCAGCACTGAGTTCAATTTTGGGAAAACAGTTTAGTGAACTCAGTGTTGCCAAGCTCACTGATACCTACAAATTTGTGAAATTGTATAAGAAAAAAATTGAAAATATCTGCTCAACAATTCAAATAAAAGCTTCATTTCCATTTTTTTATATTATTATAACATTAATTGCTAATTTGTTGTAAGATTTTCATATTCTAAAATAAATATCAAGAATTACACGTTAAACAATTTTAGAAACTATATACAACTTGGCAATACTACTGAAGTGTATTCCCCTACATTTCTTCAAACGCTGATTGGTCCCTCTATCTTCTACCTCCATCTCACCCTCACGGAGTGGCGCTAATTTTACGGCAAATTTCCTTCCAATAGTTGCTGTTTTTATTTTCTTTAAATTGCAATTGTGGGAAAACGATAGGACTAATCAAAAAACTAGATATTAATTGCCCCTTCTATTTATCTCCTCTTTAAAATGATGTAAAATACATTTAAAAAAAAATTAATTTAGAAGCGTAATCCCGGAAATTGGTATTTCACAATTTTCCGCTTTTTTCAAATTTGATGGAAAATTTTGAAAAGTAATTGGTTATTTTCCCTCGGTATAAATGTGCTCAACATTTTCAACTGGTGACCTTTTCTTCAAATTGAAAATTGTGACTGTAAAAGCAGAAATAAATTTACTCTTATTGAAAAATACAGCGTTAGGGGAGCCTTAACGAGACTTCCAAAATAATAATATTTAGGGTCGGTTGCACCGTTCGATGTCAAATCCTCAATCAGTTAACATCGTGTCAAAATTTAACAACGTCGTCCATGTTTTTGTGTTACGTCATTTTTAACATTCAAATTTAACATCGTTGTCAACGAATTCCACTGTTAAACAAATTTGGCAAAGACTTTAGTGGTTTTTAAGCAAATCTTGGATTTAAGTTGGCTGAACTGAATAGAACATAACCTCAAATAAATTCAAATTTTATCATAAAAATGAACGTTTATCAACGAATATGCTGAAAAATTCTAATAAAATTTCCAAAAATTGTATCAAAAAACACATATTGAAGCCTCTATCAAAATTTAATTGAAAGTTCAGGCTCAATTAATTTGGCAACGCATTTGACATCATGTCTTATTTAACAGTGGATTTAACAACGACAATCGAATTTAACATCATGTCAAACTAACACAATGTCAAAATGCTATGACGTCACGAAAAAATTGAATTTAACACGATGTTAACTTTGACATTGTGTTAAATATTTGACATCGAACGGTGCAACCGACCCTTAGTTGTTTTACAAATTTGCGTTTCTTATGTTCTTCGAAAACTCTATTCATGGATGGAACATTTCAATATGCAGCGCAATTTTTTTACCAATTTTTTACTGTCCATGTTTTCAAAAATGGACATTATGTGCCAGTTGTCTTTATTTTATTACCCAATAAACATGTTGAAACTTATGTGGCAGCTTCTCAAGCTTTAAGTGAAAAATGTTATGATTATGAATTAACGTTTTCCCCCCTGGAAGTTGTGATTGATTTTGAGTATGGTATTTATAAATCAGTTTGTACAATTGGGCATCTTTGAAAATAATTGGATGCCGATTTCACTTGAGTCAAAATATTGCAATTAGGACTATTGGAAGAATATAAAAATTCAGAGTCAACAGTAGGAAAATTTTTGAAAATTCATTTTGGTATACCCTTTTTAGAACCCAACGAAGCATACGATTTTCTCTTTAATGAATTATATTTTTTATTACCTAACGATGTGAGAGTGATTGAATTTAGAAATTATTTAGAGAACAATTATTTTAAATTAGATACACATTTTCCTCCTGCGATTTGGGCTTCAAGCACTAATTTTATAAATCGCACCACTAATGGATGTGAATCCTTTCACGCGAAATTTAACGAATGTTTTTATTCACCACATCCCAACGTTTTTCATTTTGCAAATATTTTACTAGAATTGCAAACAGTAAGAGCATAGGGTACATCTCAAGATTTTAACCGGCGAAAATGTGAATTTCCAACTCGCGATTTCTCGCTCATCCTTGAGGATATGACAACCGCAAATAGATTTTTGAAAAGAGAATTTCTTATAGACCGCAACGGTTTTTCTCGTTTTTCAAAACGTTGATATAAATTTGAATTATAGAGGAAAATCTAACAACATGTTTTTTTCGTATTTTTGTACAATTTCTTGTATTTTCTCTTATAATTTGGCCAATTTTACATATTTTTCAAAAATTCTTGTACGGTTAGATAGCAAATAAAAAGTTCTTTCCAAATATTCAAGAAATTTTCCGATTCCACGGTTAGTTTTCCGGGAAATTAAGAAAATGCCTGGGGGCGAAATAAGAATTTGGGCACAGTTTTTATTTTACAGCATTGGTCAACCCCTCATTCGAAAGCTAATACAAAAGCCGAGGGGAAAGCAAAGCTTTTTTTTTGATATTTTGAAAATTGCCTGAATTATCGCGGAAATACCAACTGGTTTTTCTGCCTTTGTTTTCACTTATTACAATTAATTATTTTGCTTTGAAATACATACGGTTAGGTAGATAATTTTGTCCTGTTTCCGATTGGTCCATTATTTTTGTAAAAAGTGTTGATTTCTCGAAGAAAATAGAATAAAAATCCACACTTTGTTTATGTATTATCAAACAAAATAACCCGCCAAAGTGCGCGTTTGCCAAATCGAATTGTGTGTTTCGCTTTGGATTGAGTGTTGATGATGCCACAAACTTTCGATTTGGCAAACCTGCACTGTTTACGTGTCACGCGGGCCATTTTGACAATATAACGACGTTGGTTTTCTACTCAATTTTGTTCGAAAAATTTTTTTACAAAAATAATAGGCCAATCGGAAAGAGGAGAAACTTATCTACTTAACCGTTTGTAATTTAAAGCAAAATAATGAATGTTTATAAGTGAAAACAGTGCCAGAAAATCAACTCGAATTTTCCGCGATAATTCACGCAATTTTCAAAATATCAAAAAAAGTGCTTAACTTTCCTCTCGGCTTTTGTGTCAGTTTCAGAAAGAGGGGTCGATCAAAGCTGCAAAATAAAAACTGTGCCCAAACTCTTATATCGCCTCCCAGACATTTTCTTAATTTCCCGGAAAACTAACCGTGGAATCGCGAATTTTGTTGAAGATTTGAAAAGAACTTTTTATTTGCTATCCAACAGTATAAGAGTTTTTGCAAAATAATTAAAATTGGCCAAGTTATAAGTGAAAATACAAGAAATTGTACAAAAAACATGTTGGATTTTCGTCTGTAATTCAAAAATTGTATCAATATTTTGAAAAATAGAAAAACCGTTAGAGGCTATAAGAAATGCTCTTTTCAAAAATCTGTTTGCGGTTGTCGTAGTCCCAAGGACGAGTGAGAAATCACAAGTTATAAACTCACGTTTTCGCCAGTGAAAATCCTGAAATGTACCGCGACCCCTTAATGAAGAAACCAAATTAAAATCTTGCAAGGGTAACTTCAACCCCAATTTTCTTCCTTAAACTTGAAGTTACGAATAGCAACACACGCAACCCTTAAAATCGAATGAAGTACCTACATAACTAAAATCTAATTTCGTCACTCTATAGCGGCTGAATTTCAGGAGAATCAAAAAAGAAATCGTTAAAATCGTTATAATTACAATAACAATAAAACAACTTAAAATATATCACATTGAAATCTTTTTATACGTACTCAAGTCCTTATTTATTTAGAATTTTAAATCATACTTTAATCGTTGCAATTTCTTATTCTTATTATTGTTAATATTCCAGCAACTATCCTCGGTTTTTCCAATTAATAAATCAACAATTTTCGCCCGTAGATTCGTCGGTAATTCAACTTGATACAATTTAGTCCATTGTAAAATCGCCAAACAACTCCTCTTATCGCCCCAATAAACTAAAATCACTACTATCAACAACAATTATAACAATTAAAATCGACTTACAATGGTAATACAAGAGTGAAATTAACACATCTGAATATAAAGATTTCAACTCGTATTTCAATAAAAACTCCAATAGTCGATAGACAATTTCCGTTTTGTGTTGATTTAAAGCATTTGAAACAACGAATACGATACGATTTTCAAATTTCGTAAATATCAATTTGTAATAACGCTCCAATAAATCTAACGCCAAACATTGGTCCGTATACCATTCACTTAACAAACACGCCTGCCATATACAACACAACAAATAAGCGTCTTTATAATCATTCAATAGACGTTCGCTAAATTTGATTAGATTCAATAATGCAACTTCACTATGTTGATTTATCGATGTATTTATTAAATATTTGATAATTAAACGTATACGTCGACGTAGATACGGATTGTTACGGTAGACATTCTCGAATAAATCAATTGAACGAATTATATCCCCATCATGGATCCATATAGCTTCGGCTAAATAGTGTTGTAATTTTGAATTGTTTAAAAAGAATTCTTGATACTGTGTTGATGGTGTGTTGGTTTCGAGAAATTCGCAAATTTCGATAATTAACTGTTTATTGCCTTTTTGTGCACATATCGATATACCATTCAATAGTACCGGTAATGTTGGTAATTGTTTGTATTTAATACACTGGCCAATTAAATCCATTACTTTATTGTTATCACAATTATCCAAAGCGTTTTGGAATTCTATTGTTATTTGATTTGTTGTAAAATTCTCTATATCGACACTATTTGTGATTGATTTCTCTACGTTTTTAATACTTAAACTATTCCGATTGTTGTTGTTATTGAGTTTTGTGGCCGTTCTGCGTAGAATTTTCGAAGTGAAATCATCCCATAAATCGTCAACAACAGTCAAAGTTATCGTTTTATTATTGATATGCCTATAGAGATTTGGTAATTTTTGTAAATTTAATAAAAATAAACGATTTAAATTCAATAATAATGCCATAGATTTAATTTAAAAATTGTCTAAAACAAATAAAACTTTGGTTAGGAAACAGAGAGGTTAGGTTATTTGACATTAAATGACAGTTGTAACATATAGTTACCAAACGTTGCCACAGCGTTCAATTTTAGACTACAAAAAATCAATTTTTTTATTTAAAACTACAATTCTAGCACTAATAATTATAATACTATAATATTAAAATTATGGCACATATTTGATGTATTTTTTGGAATATCGTAAGAATTTTTAATTTACAGGTAATATTGGCAACAGCGCATGTTACCATAGTTACACTCCGCCATTCTGTATTTGAACCTAACCTAAAATTTCGCGATCAATTTTAACGTTAATTTCTTCAAAATTGAGCTTATCCCCGAATAATGGCTTTACGTCTGGCAAATATCACAGTCCCTCGTTTATTACAGGTAGATTTACTTAAATTATTGTTATTACGGTTCTATTTTGAGGTTATATTCTAGGACTTGGTAACATCAAATGCGGCCGCTGCTGTCAATTTACAAATCATCCGCACCCGACGCACGAAACACTACGATCCAAAATTCAAAGAATGGCGTCGTTTAAAAGTGATGAAAATTAAACTACCAAATTTCGAAGAGGATCCCGGTTCGTTGTCCGAAGAGGAAATTCGTTCGAAATTGAAAGAACAAGGCCTATTACCGCCGCGACCATGGATAGAAACACCGTTCTATATCAGTTCGACTGGTGGTGTTTTCGAGCCGTACGTACCGCCGGAAGGTGACGGCAAAATCTCACCGATTCACGTACAAGTATGCTAATTCTTAAAATAAAGACACGATTATTGATTGTTTAAATACAGGGCGCTAAACAGAAATTAGAGTTCTTGGAGAAGAAATCCAAGACGATGATGGCGATACGTAAAATTCGCTCGTATGAGGAGGAATTCGAGACGACGCAATTCTGTAAAGAAGCCGAAGATATTTATGTTAAAATGCACGAAATTTTAACAACAGATAAACGAGACGAATTAACGAAATATGTGACAGAACGGGCGTATCCGGAAATAATCCATAATATTGAAAATAAAACGTTACGGTGGAAATTTATAAAAAATATCGAATTACCGAGTATCGTTCATGCCCGATGTACGGATGTTGTATCGAAAGAGAACGTTTTCGGACAAATTACTATCCGATTCCACACACAACAGGTTTGAATGACAATTTTTATAAATTTAAATAGGGCCAGTTTCATAATCTAAAGGCTCCTTTATTAAAAGGCTTAAAACTTCCTTTAAATCGAACTTTAAAATCAACCTGTTTCATTACGACTTTTCAAGCTTCTTGTACGTAAAGGGTCCTTTAACGTAGTTGTGGGATGTTGGTATGACTGAAATACCATTGCGCGGATTTTTTATGTCAAACTAGCCAACTAGGATGTCCGCCTTAGACAATAGAGCCCCCTTCTCTTAAAGGTGTTCACAGCGCCAAACGTCTATCAATTATTGAGTGATTAGAAACATATTTTAAGCATTTATAGGAGGGTCAATGGTGCACATTTCAGTGAAAGTTGGACCATGTAGCTCGTTGGGAAATCGGGGAAAAAGTGATCTCAACATTTTCGTCAATCAGTTTTTTACATAAATGGACTCAAGATGACTTGAGGATTCTCGGAAAACTGTTTTTTTTTCGGTTTTCTGGCGCTGTATCCTGAAAAAAATTGAAAAACTGGTTTCTCGTTCATTGATCGCAAATGTAACCAGTTATTCGCCTCTCAGTTGTTCAATTCTTATCTTAATGGGTGTTCATATTATCGTATTTGTTTACTTAAGAAAAAGTGCTTTACATTCGATACTCATAACAAAAGCACATGCCAGTTATTTAAATAGGCTTGTTTTTCTTTAAATAAATAAATATTGGATCGTTTTAAGGGACTACACCAGTAGTTTTCAAACGTTTTGGAAGTGCCGAGCGTGTAAATTATTTATTAATTCATTAAGAACCCTTCATTTTTCACCAAAGACACATTTCTTATGTTGTGGATAAGGAATATTTCACTCTGGGCCCGTTAAATCGATTTGCGGATTAAAAGAATTTACCAGATCGACTGTTGAGAAACACTGGTTTAAAATTTGATACAAAACTAATGTGACCGACAAAGGGAGGCGAGCGACTTTTGCATTTCAATTTTTTCACGGTCAAGCTCTGCTCGTACATTTTTTAATTTTTTTCGAAGTCTTAAGGGCAAATTGCAAAAACTAAAATGTTACGAATGTATCGCATTAATTCAACACTTTTAATGTGTGAAAAACCCTCTTGCCAATTGTTGCATATTCAAAAGTTAGATTTGATGTCACTCATTTCCCAATGAGCTACGTGGACCTAATTTTGCTAAAATGTTCCCTGAGAACCTCCCTATAAATGCTTAAAATATCTTTCCAATCACTCGATAATTAACAGAAGTTTGGCGCTGTGAACACCTTTAAGAGAAGGGGGCTGTATAATTCAAAAGTAAGCATTAGTAGGCGAATGGTTTGAAAAATATTTCAAGGATTTATGCAGTAATTCCTAGATATTATTTTAATGAAATTTTCAAAATTTGGCCAAAAAAGTGCTACAGTGACTCATAGATATTCGTACACTATAATATCCAAGATATATCTGCCTCATATGTTTACTTGTTTTCAAGATTTTAAATTGATCCAGGTGTTTAAAGTAGGGTAGAATCTCTAGTTTCCAAAAATGTATGATTTATTGATTTAAGTTACATTAATCTTATTTCGTGATATAAAAAACAAAGGCCCTCAATTTAAGGGCCACAAAAATATTTGATACATTAGTACATAAGATGTACATAAAATAATGTATCAAGTGTGTATAATTTTGCACACAAACAATCAAGGTGGCTATTTTTTTACAGTAATTACAATTGTTTGCAGAACAATCACTTTATTGCGTCTTACCATAAAAAAAGTACCATTTTAAACGTAAAAATGGGGCGAAAGGGGAAGAATACATCGTTCGATGTACGCCAATTAGTAATATTTCATTGTGAAAAAGGCAAATCGTATAGAGAAATTGCTGAATTATTAAAATTAAGCAAAAATACGGTAGTTGATATTATAAAACGATTTAAAAATGAAAATGGAATAGAATCTATACCCCAACAAGGACGACCAAGGCTGCTTAATGACCACGAAAAGTGAAAAAAAATCCGAAAATTTCGGCTCCTCAATTAACAGCAAAACTGTTACAAGAAAGTGGAAAAAATGTCCATCCTGAATGCGTTGCGAAAACATTGATATAATGGCCGAGTTGCACAAAAAAAACCCTATATTAGTGAGATCAACCGTAAAAAGAGACTTACATGGGCCCATGAGTTTCAGTCCAAAGAAGAATACTGGTGGAATAATGTAATATTCGCAGATGAAAATAAATTTAATCTATGATCAAGTGATGGACGTCAATGTGTGTGGCGGAAGTCCAATGAAGAGTGGAGAAGCACTAACCTTCAACCTACGGTTAAACATGGTAAGGGTAGCGTGATGGTTTGGGGGTGTATCTCGGCTGCTGGCGTGGGTGATTTGGTCTTTATCGATGGTATACTAGATAAAACAAAATATTTGCAAATCCTAAGAGAAAATTTAATGAGTAGTGCTGCTCGAATGGATATCGAAGGAAGTTTCAAATTTTACCAAGATAACGACCCAAAACACACTTCCTATTTAATACAAGAATATTTATTGTACAACTGTCCAAAAGTGTTACATCCACCCCCACAATCACCGGATCTTAATCCTATAGAGAATTTATGCATTGAATTGGATAGAAATATTCGAAAAACCCCCATACAATCAAAAGACCATTTGAAACTTCGATTACAAGAAGAATGGAGTAAGATTTCGATCCCTTATCTACATAAAATAATTTATAACATACCAAAACGGTTAAATGAAATGATTAAAAGAAAAGGCTACCCTACTAAATATTGAAAATGGTTGTTTTATGTAGCACAAGGGTAGTTTTCGTTTTTTTTTTTCTTTAGGTGTCCGAATATTTTTGTACCGCTTAAATTGAGTGTCTCTTTGTTTTTTATTTCACGAATTAAGATTGTAACTTAACTCAATAAATCATACATTTTTGGAAACTAGAGATTCTACCCTATTTTAAACACTAGGACCAATTTAAAATCTTCGAAACAAACAAATATATGAGGCAGATATATTTTGGATATTATAGTGTCCGAATATTTATGCGACTCCCTGTAGTTTCTAACGGTGCCGCAATTGCAAAAACGAGCTATACATGGCTACTAATGATTTTAGAATCCGTCTTACACTGATTTTTTGAAAATTTTCTTCACTGTATTCTCGAAAAAAAAAAAGCGAAACATTTTATCTATTCCATTTTAAAATAGAGAAAAATAGAGAAATCAATATTGGAAGGATTTTCGAGTGATTCTCAAGCATCTTACATGTGTAGTTCGTTTTTGAAGATCGCAACAGTCTTATGAATACCACTTACAAGGAAACACTCCCAGGTGTCCGCCTCCGATTTTAATCAAATTTGGATATGTTCTTCTCCATTGAATTCTAAGAGATGCATGTTTTTTTTTACCGGCGGAAAAACATATCTAGGCGGTGAAATCGCAACTCAAAGTTTAGGCTCAAACGGGGTACTTTTTAAGTTTCGCATATTTCCGGTTAAAATATTCAAACGGGAGAAACGGCATTATTTTCAGGGTAAAAAATAATGTAGAAGTTTATTTTTTGCTTATAGAAATGTTAATTAGGGTAAAAGTTATAAGGGTTGAAAATAAGAAAATTGCTATAAGTCAAAAACTATTCATCGGATTTTGACGAAACTAATGTCATTCGAAAAAAGACAAAAAAGTTGGAAAAACCTCTTTTTGGATTTTTTTCAAAATATTACGTTTAGGTGGTAACCACCCGTCAAGCATATCTATAGGTATCAGAAAAAAAAATTCAATATTCTTATTATTTTTATGTTTTAATTCATAAATAGTGCTTTTTATCAATTTTCAGTAGTTGGGGCACAAAATAATATTATTTTCTTCTGTGTTGCCTACGCTTTTAATTTTCATGTTGAACGTTATTTTTTATACGAGTATAGATACTACAAAAATTATTATTGCATTAAAACTTTCGAATATATTTTTTCTAGAATTATTCCAAAACTTATTTGTTATCACTGTCAAAGTTCAATTATTTATATTTTTAATGTCAATTCACCCCCTACAGGGTTTTTCCATAAAAGTTGTGAAAGTTATACAGCCCGATCCAAGAATCTATGGAGAGTAGCTGTAACTTTTTTATTTATTGATAGAATTGAATAATTTTAACAAGAACTTGAAGGGGAACACTCAGGCTACCTGTTGGAGGTGGAAGCACCCTCCTACGATAGTTGGAAATTAAGAAAATTGATGTCAACTTTCGAAAATTACGTAATATTCGATGAAAATCTCTTGCGCTTAAAAATTCAAAATCAACTAAATACGAAAATAGTATTTACTTTTTGAAAAATCAATTAACCTTTGCTAGAAAAAATCCAAAAATTTGTGAATTATTTGAAGGGGTGATTGAATTGCTCTAAAAATCTAGGCCAGGGAATCCCTTGCTCTACCGGCAATAAATTTTAAACGACAATATTTGAAGGATCACGCTATTTGGACAGTTCGACACACTGAACATCTGTTTTTGTGTTATTCTTCTTCTGCCTGTGTCGTCTCTATTTCTTATTTTTTCGAATCATAGAACAGTTTTTAGGAAATTTGCATAAATTCACCTTATAATTCATGAACACGTATGAATTCCAGACATTTTATTTAACATAACTGATTAAGTACACATTTTATTAATTAACAATAAAACATTAAATAATTAATTTAGCAAATGACCAAAAAATTAAATAAGCCTGATTATGATAGAACTTAAAAGAAGAATTCTCATCATGCATGCCCCTAGTCTACGAAGTAAAAACGCACAATTTTGTTTCTATAGAGTGTATCTTTCTTCCACCCCTTTGTTGTGTAAATAAATTCTAACAGATTATCGTTGTACGTTGTATTTTTATTTATTTCTCTAAATTTAATGAATTCAGTTGTAAATTGACACCTGTAATTCTAGTTCGGAATTTATTTTGCAAATTTCCTACATACTGTTTTATGATTCGAAAAAATAAAATAAAAAGAGACGACACAGGCAGAAGAAGAATAATACAAAAACAGATGTTCAGTGTGTCGAACTGCCCAAATGGTTTGATCCTTTAAATATTGTCGTTTTAAATTTATTGCTGGTAGGACAAGGGATTCCCTGGCCTAGATTTTTAGAGCAGTTCAATCACCCCTTCAAATAATTCACAAATTTTTGGACTTTTTCTAGCAAAGGTTAATTAATTTTTCGAAAGGTAGATATTATTTTTGAATTTAGTTGATTTTGAAGTTTTATGGGCTAGAGATTTTCATCGAATATTACGTAATTTTCGAAAGTTGACATCAATTTTCCTAATTTCCAATTATCGTAGGAGGGTGCTTCCACATCCAACAGGTAACCTAAGTGTTCCCCTTTAAGTTATTGTTAAAATCATTCAATTCTATCAAGAAATAAAAAAGTTACAGCTACTCTCCATAGATTCTTGGATCGGGCTGTATTTTTCAACAATAATTGATTTAGTGAAAGTACAATGGCTAGTATTTGTTTTATAAAAATTTAGCAAATTTCAACCCTTATATCTGTTGTATTATTTATTTATTTATTATAATTCCAAGGGCATTTTGCGCCACATTTTTCTCAATAACAAAATAATATCATCTCCTAGTATATTATAAAATTTGACTAATATCAGTATATTACTTTCGCATCGTATAAGTTATTTGCTTATTGCAAGGTAATTTAATTAAACCTTATTACCATTTAAAATATGAATAATTGAATGTCGATAGAGGGAATAAATAAAATAAACAAATAAATAAACAAAAATGCCCAACATGAAAACTGAATAGGTATGCAACATATGAAGAAAATACTATGTTGTGCCCCAGCTGTTGAAAATTGATGAATTAAAACATAAAGATTATAAGAATAGTAAAGATTTTTTTCTGATCCATTCAAATATGGTTGAGAGGTGATTACCCTCTAAACGTAATTTTTCGAAAAAATCCTAAAACAGGTTTCTCCTACTTTTTCATCTTCTTTTGAATAGCATTAGTTTCGTCAAAATCCAATGAATAGTTTTTGACTTATAGCAATTTTCTTACTTTCAACCCTTATAACTTCCACCTTAATTAACATTTCGATATGCAAACAATGGGCTTTACATTATTTTTCATCCTGAGAATAATGCCGTTTGCCCCGTTTGAATATTTTAACTGGAAGTATGCGAAACTTAAAAAGTACCCCGTTTGAGCTAAACTTTGAGTGGCGATTTCACCCCCTAGATATGTTTTTCCACCGATAAAAAAAAACATGCATCTCTTAGAATTCGATGGAGAATAACATCCAAATTTGATTAAAATCGGAGGGGGACACCTAGGAACGTTTCCTTGTTAGTGTAATTCTAGATTTAATTGTTGTCAATTTGTTATTTTGAGCTTTTTTGGCATAGCTTGAACTACATCTACTCCTTTTTTGAATAAAAAATATCATAAATATTAGCTTATGTCGTTTTGACAATTGTCAAAATCGTTAAAGGAGCTTTTAAATATTTTAAAGTCCCGCCAACCGCACTTGAATTTAAAGTTGGATTTAAAGGACCATTTAAGCTAAAGGAGGATTATGAAACACAAAATGTAATTTAAAAGGGCCTTAATCCTGTTAATTTTAGTGCCTCGCAATTTACGATCGATTCGGCCGATTGATGCACGGTAGCGAAATTGTCGCTAAAGATGTCCTAGAGTATGTTGTTTTCGAAAAACACATCTCTAATTTGTATGGATTATGGCGGATTCATGGTAAAATCATCCCCGATTGGTTACCACCAAAAGAACCATCTATGATTACTTATATTAAAAAAGGTGATAAAATTGAGGAAAAGGCGATTGTTGAGTCGCCTCAATTAGAAGCGAAATAAATTCAAAATCTATGGGTTGTTTCAATTCCTTATTCTAATTTCAAATTTTATTGCAACACTTCTTTACAAACTTCGATGTGACTACATTTTCTTTAAAAAGAACCCGATTTAAAATTAAATAAAATCAATGAGGGAATGTACACTTGAAATAATAGAGGTAAAAATTTGTAAAAAAATAATCCAAATTTGAATAAATGCCATGGATGTGGTTTAGAATAAAGAATGTACATTTATACAAAATATTCATTTGATCGTTGTTTGAACTTTCTCATACAACCAGTGATAATATTCTGTTGCTTTAGTTTGTGTTGTATTTATTGCTTCAATTACAACTCTTTGCATATTTTCTGGTGATAATTGACCTCTATAATCAAATATAAATATATTTAAATAATTCTAAAGTCTCATTTGATAACAGTTATACTTACACGAATACCTCATTTTTCAAATAATCAACACTCCGATTTAGATAAAGTACGGACGTTGTCCAAACATTCTTGGAAGTTTCCACAACACCATCAGGAACATAATTTTCAACCTATTCATCATTAAAAATTATCAAATTTAAGTGATAACAAGTGAATGTATCGCTTTACCGATTGTACTAGACCCGGATATTTCTCAATAAATGCCTCTTTCAAATTGATTGTTAAATTATAGAAAATTAGACCAAGATTACGAAACAATTCCATATAAGGTTCTAAAAATTCACCAACCACCTTTTGATAACCAGGAAATTGATTATCAATCTTCTGATCAATCCACCCCAACACGATTTTAATTTGATCGATAACCAAACGACAATAACCACATATACCCGAATCAATTAAAAATTTCCGTGTTCTTGTCTCTTTCCAACTATTATTATTCTGTTTTATATCAAAATAAACAAGACTGGCAACAATTAATGTTGTTGAAAATAACACAAATTTAATTAATGATAATGATGATTTTGATGATTTGGTTTTTTCCATTAAATTCTTTTGCAATTTCTGCAATCAAAAAAAAACGAATAATTTCAACAATACTTTCAAATAATAATACTAATAATAATTAATTAGAATAGTTACCTCTGATTGTCGCTTAACCATGTTTCAATTGTTTTATTGTTTTTATAACCGTAATAATTAAACGATAATTTCAATCAAATTAAAATAATTACCGTTATTTATTATGAATATAATTGTGAATAATTAAATAATTCCGTTTATCGAATCTTTTAATAACACACAGACGCACAAACTCAAATAGAAATTGACGAATTTTCGAGGTGTAAATTATCGATTTGTACGCAAGCGCCATTTTTAACCAATTGAAATCCAACAAAACACGGTTGTGTCTAAAGTTACATCAATAATAATGGCACCTGATTTGAATTATTTTCGATTTATTGCCATCAATTATGAACATAACGCGAAACTTGATGCAATCAGTAAAAAATTAATTATAAAATGATTTATCGATTTAATTTCAATAAAAATCAAACGAATTTCTAGTCGACTGTATTACCGACCTAATCGACTTACACTGATCGAATTATGTTTTATACAGGGTGATTCACTATTGTGGCCTGTTTAAGGGTGTGGATCACCAAAATAGAACAATTTCAAAACAAGATAACTTTTTTATTTTGCAACGGAAAATTCATCACATTTCCCCACTATAAAATTTTCAGTAAATTTTCCGAATTTCAATCTCAAACTATTCTCAAAATAATCTGTTATTTATTAGCTTTCGAACGAGCCCTGGTTCAATCGTCTAAGTTCAAAACTGTACGTAAAAAAATCGAATTAGTATGTCGAAAACTTTCATCAATTTTTCGGAAAACTAACAATGCGATCGGAAATTTTCTGGCAGATTTGGAAAACGCTTTCAATTGGCCACATGTTGTGTGAAATTCATTAGAAAATAAGCAATATTTGCCAAGTTATGAGGGAAAATATAAAAAAAAAACTGTAAAAAATGCTAAATTGTTTATATATTACCTTCTGTAACTCTAGATTACATCCGAATTTCAAAAAATCAGATACGCAATTCCCTGCTTCTTGAAATGCTCTCTCAAATACCGTTAAGAACATTGAAATCCGTTGGAAAATAAAAAAGTTACTTGTTTTGAAATTGTCCTATTTTGGTGACACACACCCTTCAAGTACACATTACCATTAAGGGTCCGGGTCAGAAGTCGAAAAAAAAATAAGGTTAACAATTAGCGGTTTCGCTTTCAATTTTTACTGAAAATTCAAGTTTTTGGACTCATTTGAAAGAGCATTTCAAGTTATTTAAGAAACACTCCATATATTTTGGAAAATGTCGTGAAAACTTTAAGTTACAAATGAAAATCTAGAAGCCTATATTTTCCTTATTTTACCTCATAATTCAGCTAATAATAATTTTTTGCAATGAATGTAACGGCCATCGATGGCAAATTGAAAGAGCTTTTCAGCTGAGTTTGAAATTTTCCGATCGCTGCAGTAGTTTTCCGGAAAATTGAGAAAAACGGTAAAATTTCGAAGAATTCAAGCGTATTTTGAAAGATAGATAGTTGAATGTCACATTTTCTGAAAGCTAATGTAACAGTGGAGATCCTAAGTGAAAGGAAAAATCCAACTTTTGAAAATTCTCTCTGATTTTACGAAAATTCGTTAGCCATTTTCACCTGTTAAACGTAATGGTTTTGCACCGGCTTTTTTTCAGATTGTACGCGATTCTTTGTAGTTTAAACCTGTACTATTGGTATGTGAAAATTTTACTCATTTTCTCGGAAAAATCGATTATAAGGAACGTCGATTTGTACTGAATAGGAGTGCATAGAAGTGTGTAGATGGTGCTGTTATCGAAACTGTAGTCGGTAAGGGTTCTACTTTATCATTATGTGTGCGACGTTGCCTAACATATACCACGTCAGTTATTAGAACTCAAAATTATAATTTCCAAATTCGTTTTCTGTGAATACAGATTCGTATTGTTATTGCAAAAAAATGTCATCCATTTTACAATATATTCAATTACAGAAAATTGGTGTGGTCAATAAATATAAACATATGTTAGGCAACGTCGCACACCTAATGATAAAGTAGAGCGCTTACCGACTATAGTTTCGCCGACAGCACCATCTGTACACTTCTATGCACAGCCATTCACTACAAATCGACGTTCCTTGTAGCCAATTTTTCCGAGAAAATGCGCAAAATTGTCACATACCAATAGTACAGGTTTAAACTACAAAGAATCGCGTACAATCTGAAAAAAACTCGGTGCAAAACAATTACGTTTAACAGGAGAAAATGGCTAACGAATTTCCCTAAAATCAGAGAGAATTTCCTCGAATTTTCAAAACTTGGATTTTTCCTTTCACTTAGGATTTCCACTGTTATATTAGCTTTCAGAAAATGTGACATTCAACAATCTATCTTTCAAAATACGCCGGAATTGTTTCTTCGAAATTTTACCGTTTTTCTCAATTTTCCGGAAAACTACTGAACCGATCGGAAAATTTCCAAACTCAGCTGGAAAGTTCTTTCAATTTGCCATCGATGGCCGTTACATTCATTGCAAAAAATTATTATTAGCTGACTTATGAGGTAAAATAAGGAAAATACAGGCTTCTAGATTTTCATTTGTACCTTAAATTTTTCACGACATTTTCTAAAAGATATGGAGTGTTTCTTAAACAGCTTGAAAAGCTCTTTCAAATGAGTCCAAAAACTTGAATTTTCAGTGAAACTTGAAAGAGAAACCGCTGATTGTAAACTTTACTTTTTTTTGCGACTTCTGACCCGGACCCTTAAGGTGCAACAATCGAATGTTCAACTCTGACTTGACGAGAATTTTGATACAACTGTCCCTTTCCGATTTTGATAAAATTTGGTATACAGGTAGAGCTTCAAAAAATAGGCGATGCATTTTTTTTTGGCTGTCCATATTCACTTTAAGGGAGTGAAATTGCCCCTTAAAGTTGACCACCAAAAACACATTTTTAGCTATATCTCGAGAACGAAACAAGATATCGAATCCATTCACAAACTGAAATATTCTACACAATCAATACTATATTATGACCCAGCAGACAATAACCTTCCCGTTTGCGGAGGGTGAGAAATACGTGCGGGGTAGCACTTTTTTGCTCCCACTAGTCACAATTTTAGAAAATTCAAGTTTTTCTCCTCATAATCATAAAATTTATAGAAAAACTAAAGTTACCTGTTTTTGTTTTTTTCAATTCATCCCCTATTTAAAGGGTTGCAACCTCCAATATATTATAACGTCCAAATTGAATTATTAGTAGTACTTTCGTATCAGGACTAATCAAAAGCTATAAAATTGTTTATAATGATCATTAGTCGATATCATGAAGAATTTTTAGGATTGTGTATTGGAGGATAAAATAAAAATTGTTCAGTTCGTGAATGGATTCGATATCTTGTTTCATTCTCGAGATATAGCTAAAAATGTGTTTTTAGAGGTTAAGTTTAAGGGGCAATTTCCCCCCTTAAAGTGAATATGGGCAGCCAAAAAAAAAATATGCATCGACTATTTTTTGAAGTATATCAAATTTTATCAAAATCGGAGAGGGACAGTTGTGCCCTCCCGACCTAATCCTCGACTTACGCTGATCGTTATGTTTTATACAGGGTGATTCACTATTGTGGCCTATTCAAGTACACATTACCATTAAAGTTGAGTAAAATTAGATTTACCTTAATTGTTGCAATACTTTCAGCAAGACCGTCTTCTTTCTTCTTTTTCTGATTTAATTCCAAGTTAATTTCATTGAAATCTTCCAAAATATTCGTTAATATTTTAAGATTTAATCGTGTTGAAATCGTCTTCCAATTTCTTGCTAGAAATCAATAAAATCTCTCAATATAGTTGAAGATCGGTTGAATTAACTTACCGATAGAATTTATTAATATTGAACAACTGTAGATATTTTTCCTATAGATTTTACTTAAAAATTCCAAATTCTTAGAATCTTTCGAACAATATTCGATAATTAAATCACACAAACAATCTTGATATTGTTTATTATTATTGCTTATTTTTGGTAATTGTTTCAAAAGATATTCCACTAATGTACCGTCATTATCGACGCGATTCTTGAATAATAACGATTTTAAATCGTTGTTATAAATGTCGATTAATTCCTGTTTGAGATCATTTGGGAAATTTTTACGATTCACAAAAATTACATCCAAAATCAATACAAGATCGTCTCTCTTAATTGTTGCCTGTCGATGGATTTTAATCAAATTAATCAAATATTTTATAACAAATCTCGAATAATGCTTCAATTCGATTAACGGTAACATCAATTGTTGGAAAATTTGCATACCAACATTGAAATCGTTATAGCCGTATTGTCCAATCGACCATAAAATCGATAAACCAATATTTGGACGATTCTGATACGAATTTTTCAACGTTAAATATTTATTATTTAATTTCGTTAATACTAAATCACTATTATCGTTGAAAATTTCAACAATATACTGCAAGAATAATTTATAACCGAGACATGGGAGGTTCTTTGATGCCATCTCCGTTGCCATTGATGTTAGACAAATATCGAAAAAGACTTGGACATTATTTTTACCAGCTAATTTCAATGCTTTATCCATAACGTTCTTTATACCGCTCGGTATCTAATTAGCGAAATTTTATTAATTATTATCGATATTAAAACAATATTTACCACAGAACAAGGATAATTGTGCGGACGTGTACTGAAGACACAATCCTGAACATCCACGTGTATTTTTTGATTGAGAAATTGCGCCAATTCTTTCAACCAAACGATGGGGGCGTCGGGAAAGCGAGTCTTGCTCGTCTCGAAAATCGCAGAGAATTCATCTACATTTATCTAAAATGAAACAATATTGAGTTGTAGAAGAATATTTAGAGTTAAAATTACAGAATTAAGGGCACTTTCAATAGATTTGGCTTGTTTCGGTTTAGCTACTTCTTGGATTTTCTCCTGTTTTTTGCTATTCTTCTTCGATACTGTCGTAACAGCTGGTGAACCTTCCGATACTTTCTTCTCGTTACGATTTTCGCTATTGGAATATAAATTCTTCATCTGTGTTTTATTGACTAAAAATCGAAAATAAATAACAAAATTTCGTTTAAATTCAACGAAAAACGCACGAATTTCATCTAATTTCACATTAGTAGTATTTGTGTTTGGTAGAGAAGTTGCCTTTTTTGCCGGAGTCTCTTTCAAATCTTTCACATTCGATTTCTTCTCTTTTTTCCTACCGACAGTCTCCCATTGGCCGGACATTTTCGCAACAATTAATTTGAAACAAATCGCCACACACAAAACGAAAATAAACGGAAAATTTACGGAACGAAAACCTAAAAAATTTTCAAATAAAATTAATCACCTATGATCACAACAACAGTCGTTTATGACATTTTTGTGACACGTTTTGAGTGACGCTGGCACTTTCACCGTGCGAACCAAGCTACGACTACAATACGACAACAACTCGAATAAAACAAAATAAATCGAATTTTACGATTATTGGAGAAAGCGTTGATAATTGTTGATTTGTGTAATTGATTTTTGATATTAATTCCGGTTGATAAATTATAATTATAACTTATAATTCCTCGATTTGTAGAAAATTAGCGCCATCTATGGGCGATTATTGGAAGTTTTTGTGATTTACTGGTTGGTCAAGTTACGACGCATGTTGTTGATAAGAGTGGTTCGTTTGTAAACAAAAATGTTTGAATTTTTATCAATTAATTTACAATTTACTAATTAACAATGGAATTAATTGTGTATTACTTTCTAATTGATATAACGGTAAAATTAATTAACGAATTTGTAGAGGCATTTTTTTTGTATTACAAAATCTCTATTTTTAGCAAATTTTATGAATTAAATCTACGATAATTGAATTGGATATTTCCATTACTATTAAATAACTGTAATATTGCTGTAATTGGAGAAATTTAGAAAAATAACGGAGAGATAGAGGTTAGGTGGTTGTTTTCGTGTCAATAGATTATAGGCGATGTTTGAAACTTCAAGGGTTTTGGAAGAATAATGCTGGATTCATTGCAATGTCCACAAATGGTTCGATTTTTATAATTCTATAAAATGGGGTAGTATTAAATAATAATAATGGTGGTGGTGTTAATTAACAATAATATTGTCAGAACAATCTATAGATACACGTAATTTAGTTTAAAATCAATAAATTTCGCTATAAGTACTGAGCATGTGCAAGTATCACCCCCTTATTCACAGTACACCTTTACTGCTGTTGCTCTATTATACAACACACCCCTGTTGATCGGCGGATCGGGGTGAAAGATCAATGGATTGCTTTTGAATTTTGATCAATATGACTACGATGATTTAATATTCGTGTGTAATAAAAGAAATCGAATTATTAATCGAGATTTCTAAAGAATCCGATATTAATTAAAAGAGAAACCCTATTCACTTTTACTCGAATTTCTTGAATCGATTATTATGAGCAGCAGTGTAAAGTCAATTTACAATGTGATCAAATGTGATTGTCTACTACCAGACGGATAAAACGAAGTGCCCGGATTTTCCTCGGAAAAAATTCCACTAACATTTTGCGTTATCTTCGCAAGAAGATGCAAACATTACGTAAAAAAACTAGTCCATTAAAGTGTGAGTGTTTGCCTCGAATTACCAATCGTAATATTCTAGAATATTAATTTGTTTATTGTGTAAAATAGATAAAAACGAAACTACACGATTCCTGGGTGATGGGGTGAGTTTTAAAGCGAAATTAATCGGCATTTTGGAAGTGTCCGAGGCCCGTGGCGATCGTATGTGTCAAGAGGCATTATCCGATTTGAAAATGGCAATACGGGCCGCCGGTGAACATAAACAACGCATCACAATCAATATTGCAATAGATGGATTACGTTTAAGAGATGAAAAAACTGGGGTAATTACCCAATTAACTAACAATTGAATATTGTCAATAATTTGTTCGGATTTTAAGGATTCTCTATACCATCATCCCGTGCATAAAATTTCATTTATTGCCCAAGATATGACCGATTCTAGAGCTTTCGGTTATATTTTCGGTTCACCAGATACCGGCCATCGTTTCTTTGGTATTAAAACTGATAAAGCCGCCAGTCAAGTTGTAATAGCAATGCGCGATCTATTCCAAGTTGTTTTTGCATTGAAAAAGAAAGAAATTGAATTGGCGAAAAGTCGTTATGGTACAGCAACAACATCACCACTATTCTCTGATAGTGCACTATCAAGTGTTAAAGTAAATTGTCTTTTAAAATAGAAATTTTTGATATTTTTGTTTGTATTTACAGTCGATTACTCAGGAAACAAAAAGTACCCCAACGAACGATAATAAAACTGGTGGTAGTAGCAGTAGTAGTAATATTGATACTAAAAACAACAAGTGGTGGTACTGCTGTTGCTGATTTAGTTGATTTAGAATTGGAATTGAATAGTTTACAACAAGGTTTAAATCAGATGGAGCGTATAACACCATCAACGACAATGGTGGATCCGTTTGGTGACAGTTTTACAACATATACTGTACGTAAATTTTCTATTTTAACGGATTTATTGCGCAAAACACCTATTAATTATCGAACGATTAGAAACACATTGGTATTCTATAACTTTTTGATGATTCGTTACCATGACAACACTGGAGATTGTTTTATTCTTGTCTCGTTTCAATTCTACATACGATAGAATTGTAAAGACTGAGATAGAAGAGAAACTGTTGATTTCCAGCGTTGTCATGACAACGAATCTTCACAAAAATAGAGAATACTACTGATATTTTATGGGGGTTCCCAGACATTCAAGCAAAAGCAGGAACCAGTATCTCACGGGAAAACTAGAGAGAAAACAACTTTTTTCGAAAACCTCCAAATTTTCGTGAATCAACTTTTTACATAAATTGACTGAAAATGACTTGGTGATTGGCAGAAATTTGTAATTTTTTTGTTTTCCGACATGTTCTGAAAAAACTTAGAAAAACGTTATTCTCGGATAGCGACCGTATAAAAATTGAAATGTGACTAGTTATTCGCCTCCTCAGCTGTGCTATTTTTATGTTAATGTAGGTTTATGTTATCGTATTTGTTTACTTTGAAAAAAACTTTGCTATTCAATACTTACAAACATACATACACTGCGATTCAAAAGAAGTGCATAATGCAAATTACTTCTTTATTTATTAAAATTTCAAAAAACGCCTGAATTATTTTTTGTGGTTGGGTCAGAACGAGTCTACCATTGCGAAGAAATGACATCGTCATCAATTTTTTTTAATTAGACCCTCTATTTTTGAATTTTTTTTTGAAGAGCATATTTTTCTGCGTTCAGACATGTAAAAATTGTAGGGGGTTAGATATGAAAATTTTCGAGAAAAAAACTGTTGAAATTTGCAAGATTTTCTGTCATCGCAATATCTTTGCAACAGCATGGCATACACAAAACATACTACCCCTGAATAAGCATTGCAAGCATTGATTTATTAAAGGATCAAGTGGTCATCGGTTGAAAATTTGACATAATTATAGACAAACATGGCGAATTAAATTGTCAAAAATAAAATGAGAAATGTGGATGATTTCCAGCAATGGAGATGACGGGCGGAATAAAATTGAAGTGTATTTGATCTCTTTAATGGCTTGTATCATCTCCATTGCTAATAATCATCCAAATTTCTCATTTAATTTTTGACAATTTAATCCGCCATGTTTGACAGTAATTATGTCAAATTTTCAACCTATGCCTACTTAATCCTTTAATAAATCAATGCTTGTAATGCTTATTCAGAGGTATTGTGTTTTGTGTATGCCATGCTGATGCAAGGATATTGCGATGACAGAAAATCTTAGAAACTTTAACAATTTTTTCTCAAAAATTTTCTTATGTAACGTCCCACAATTTTTACATGTTTAAACGCAGAAAAATATGGTCTTCCAGAAACAAAATTCAAAAATAGGGGTTATAATTTAAAAAAATTGATGATGACGCCATTTCTTCGCGATGGTAACTGGTAGTGTAATTTTGACCTCATCACAAATAGGCAAGTAAAAAATAAAAAGTTACCCGTTTCTCAAAATTTGGATAAATAAAAGTTATTTGCATTATGCGGAACTTTTCGGTCACAGTGTATTTGTTTGTTTCGAAGATTTTAAATTGGTCCTGATGTTTAAAGTAGGGTAGAATCTCTAGTTTCCAAAAATGTATGATTTATTGATTTAAGTTACAATCTTAATTCGTGAAATAAAAAACAAAGAGACACTCAATTTAAGCGCCACAAAAATATTCGGACACCTAAAGAAAAAAAAAAACGAAAACTACCCTTGTGCTACATAAAACAACCATTTTCAATATTTAGTAGGGTAGCTTTTTCTTTTAATCACTTCATTTAAGCGTTTTGGCATATTATAAATTATTTTATGTCGATAAGGGATCGAAATCTTACTCCATTCTTCTTGTAATCGAAGTTTCAAATGGTCTTTTGATTGTATGGGGGTTTTTTCGAATATTTTTATCCAATTCAATGCATAAATTCTCTATAGGATTAAGATCCGGTGATTGTGGGGGTGGATGTGTAACATTTTTGGACAGTTGTACAATAAAAATTCTTGTATTAAATAGGAAGTGTGTTTGGGTCGTTATCTTGGTAAAATTTGAAACTTCCTTCGATATTCATTCGAACAACACTACTCATTAAATTTTCTCTTAGGAATTGCAAATATTTTGTTTTATCTAGTATACCATCGATAAAGACCAAATCGCCCACGCCAGCAGCCGAGATACACCCCCAAACCATCACGCTACCCTTACCATGTTTAACCGTTGGTTAAAGGTTAGTGCTTCTCCACTCTTTATTGGACTTCCGCCACACACATTGACGTCCATCACTTGACCATAGATTAAATTTACTTTCATCTGCGAATATTACATCATTCCACCAGTATTCTTCTTTGGACTGAAACTCATGGGCCCATGTAAGTCTCTTTTTACGGTTGATCTCACTAATATAGGGTTTTTTCCTGTAACTCGGCCATTATATCAATGTTTTCGCAACGCACGATGAACCGTTTCAGGATGGACATTTTTTCCACTTTCTTGTAACAGTTCTGCTGTTAATTGAGGAGCCGAAATTTTCGGATTTTTTTTTCACTTTTCGTGATCATTAAGCAACCTTGGTCGTCCTTGTTGGGGTATAGATTCTATTCCATTTTCATTTTTAAATCGTTTTATAATATCAGCTACCGTACTTTTGCGTAATTTTAATAATTCAGCAATTTCTCTATACGATTTGCCTTTTTCACAATGAAATATTACTAATTGAACGATGTATTCTTCCCCTTTCGCCCCATTTTTACGTTTAAAATGATACTTTTTTTATGGTAATACGCAATAAAATGATTGTTCTGCAAACAATTGTAATTACTAGAGTTAAATTACTATGAAAAAATAGCCATCTTGATTGTTTGTGTGCAAAATTATACACACTTGATAAATTATTTTATGTACATCTTATGTACTAATGTATCAAATGTCCGAATATTTTTGTGGCCCTTAAATTGAGGGCCTTTGTTTTTTATATCACGAAATAAGATTAATGTAACTTAAATCAATAAATCATACATTTTTGGAAACTAGAGATTCTACCCTACTTTATACACCAGGATCAATTTAAAATCTTCAAAACAAGTAAACACATGAGGCAGATATATCTTGGATACTATAGTGCCCGAATATTTATGTGAGTCACTGTATATGTCGACTAACAGTTTTAGTAAATTAGACATCATAAGTAAAACAATTTGATTTAACTTCAGGTACAAATAACTTTTATGTTTAACGAACACCTTAATTAACAGATTTCACCTTAAACAAACAACAAACTACAGATTAATTAAAAATATTTCTTAAGGGGATGCAGCAGCAGCAAACGGAGAACAATGTAACTTTTTTATTTTCCAACGGATTTCAATGTTCTAAACGGTATTTAAAAGGGCATTTCAAGGGGAGGGAAGTACATATATGATTTTTTGAAATTCGGATGTAATTTGGAGTTACAGAAGGAAATATAGAAGCATGTTTTTTAGCATTTTTTACAGTTTTTTTTATATATTTTCCCTCATAACATGGCAAATATTGCTTATTTTCTAATGAATTTCACACAACATGTGGCCAATTAAAAGCGCTTTCCAAATCTGTCAGAAATTTTCCGATCGCATTGTTAGTTTTCCGGAAAATGGATGAAAGGTTTCGACATACTAATTTTGTTTTTTTACGGGCAGTTTTAAAGTTAGACGATTGAACCAGGGCTTGTTTGAAAGCTAATGAATAGCAGATTATTTTGAAAATAGTTTGAGATTGAAATTCGGAAAATAACTGTAAATTTATGGTGGCGAAATTTTATCTATCATTTTTATCTGTTAAAAATTAATTATTTTTGTACAAAGTGTATTGCAATTTATAGATGATTTCATTACCTTTCCAACGGTACCATTGTTGCTGCAAAAAAGTGAAAATCTTTTGAAAAATTAGTGATAAACAAAACTATGTTTATCGTGTGAAAAACTAGTTGAATAGCAAGTCTCCAAACCACAAAAATGAGTTACATCTATTCGCGGAAAGGGGGCTCCAAAGTCTGTCATCTCGTCTTTCTGCAATGTTGCTAAATTTGGTTTTGTTCCTGAAGCCACACCTTTGGCGTCTTATAATTGCATAGATAATTGGAGAAAAAATAAACAATAAACTGGTTGTATATAATTAACTTTAACAATTAACAAAAAAATTAGTCGCCAATTTGCTAAAATCGTTTATTTTTTTATAAAAAAAAATTACAATTTTCTTTTTTTAACATTCCAATTAAAATAGCGACTATTTTTTTTTGTTAATTGTTAAAGTTAGTTATATACAACCAGTTTATTGTTTTTTTTTTCTCCAATTATCTATGCAATAATAAGATGGCAAAGGTAAGGTCTCAGGCAGAAAAAATAATTTGACAACATTGTAGAAAGAGACCTGCTGACATCTGTGAGCCGCTGGAAGAAACCCATTTTTGTGGCTAATATTATACTCTGGCGAGTTGTTATCGAACTATCACTGTCGGCTTTCCACATAAAAAACATAGTTTTGTTAATCACTAATTTTCCAGAAGATTTTCACTTTTTTGCAGCAACAACCGTTGGAAAGATAATGAAACAATCTATAAATTGCAATACACTTTATACAAAAATAATTAATTTTTAACAGATAAAAATAATAGATAAAATTTCGCCACCATAAATTTACAGTAATTTTCCGAATTTCAATCTCAAACTATTTTCAAAATAATCTGCTATTCATTAGCATTCAAACAAGCCCTGGTTCAGTCGTCTAAGTTTAAAACTGCCCGTAAAAAAACAAAATTAGTATGTCGAAACCTTTCATCAATTTTCCGAAAAACTAACAATGCGATCGGAAAATTTCTGGCAGATTTGGAAAACGCTTTTAATTTGCCAGATGTTGTGTAAAATTCATTAGAGAATAAGCAATATTTGCCAAGTTATGAGGGAAAATATAAAAAAAACCTGTGAAAAATGCTAAAAAACATCCTTCTATATTTCCTTCTGTAACTCCAAATTACATCCGAATTTCAAAAAATCATATATGTACTTTCCTCCCTCTTGAAATGCCCTTTTAAATACCGTTTAGAACATTGAAATCCGTTGGAAAATAAAAAAGTTACATTGTTTTCCGTTTGCTGCTGCATCCCCTTAACATGATGACTTATCAGTACCACAAAACTATTCGTACTATTCTAAAATAGTTTGCCAAGACTATATTAATACTTAAAAAATCCCATTCAGTATTTTGTTGGGCACCCTTTTGCTTCAATAATAGCCTTCAACCTCTTTTGCTTGTTATTAACAAAATCTCTTGTTTTTTGTTCAATGTTGTTCCAAATTTCAACAATTTTTTCTCGCAATACTTGTTTTGTGTTTACTGTAAATAATCTCAGGTGTCTGTTAATTTCGGCCCATAAATTCTCGATTGGATTAATATCCGGACTCTGAGGAGGAGTGTTGAGCAAATGTGGGCAATTGTATATAAGACATTGCTTTACCACGAAAACAGTGTGCTTAGAGTCGTTATCTTGTTGAAAGTAGTAATTATTTGCTACTCCTAATTTTAAGGCACTGTTTGGTAAAATTTCTTTTAATATATTCAAATATTTATATTTGTCCATTATGCAGTCTATAAATACCAAATTGCTAGTCCCATTATAGCCCATACACCCTCAAATCAACACAGAACCTCCACCGTGCGTGCAGTGGGCTTAAGATTTTTGATCTGGGGTTCTGTGTTGGGTGTCCTCCAGACAAATCGTCTACCATCCGACCCAAACATGTTGAATTTACTCTCATCTGAGAAAATAACTTTTTTCCAGAACTTAATATCCATTGAAACGTACTTTTTGCAAATTTCAACCTTTTTATACGATTTATTTTTGAAATAAAAGGTTTTTTTCTTGGTACTCTACCATGAATTTCAAGATTCTTCGGCAAATCTCTGCACTTATTTTTTTATTAAACTGTTCTTGGACCATTCTGGATAAAGCAGTAGCACTTGTAAAGGGTTCTTTGCTTATTTCTAGAAGTACAGTTTTTTTCTTCTCGATCACTTAAGATTTTGCGACGTCCCAATTTATACCTATCCGACAATACTGTACCGGTGGTTTTGATTTTTTTTTATAATAGACTGAATCGTCGATTTACTTTAATTAATTCATTTTGAAATATCAGAATACGATTATCCATTTTGATGCCATTTATAAATCATTTCTCTTTGTTCAAAAGAAATTTATTTTTGTTTCCTGCCCATCTTCAAATTGCGACTTAAAATTGTCATTTATAACAAATACCTGTGTTTCTCGATTACGCATGTTCAATAAGCTAACTTGATTTCATGATATTAGTAATGATTTACAGGGCAACTTAGAAATTAAATACTAAATTCTAAAAGAGTTTTGTGGTACTGATAAGTCACCTTGTTAGGAAATATTTTTAATAATTCTGTAATTCGTTGGTTGATTACAGTCAAATTACATTAAATATGGAAGTTACTTATACCTGAAGTTGAATAAAATTGCTATACTAGTGAAGCCTGATTTACTAAAATTCTTAATCGTCATATAGGTACGAATAGTTTTGTTAGTCACTGTATGTCTACTTGATCCATTAGTAAATCAATGCTTGTAATGCTTATTCAGAGGTATTGTTTTCCACTTACTATGCTGATGCATGGCAATTGTGATGACTGAAATTCTTGAAAACTTTAACAATTTTTTTCTTGAAAATTTTCTTATGTAACCCTCTACAATTTTTACGTGTCTGAACGCAGAAAAAGATGCTCTTCCAGAAAAAAAATTCAAAAATTGGGGTTCTAAATTAAAAAAATTGATGAAGACGCCATTTCTTCGCGATGATAACTGGTAGACTCATTTTGGACCTAGTCACAAGAAAACAATTAAAAAATAAAAGGTTATCTGTCTCGGCGTTTTTCGAAATCTTGAGTAGTAAAGAAGTTATTTACATAATGCGCTTCTTTTGAATCAGTGTATATAATTTTATCCAACACCGTTGTATTATGAGGTCATAATTACACGGATTTTAGTTGAATGATGTACCCTATAAAACACTTGTGAATTATAAGAGTGAATATCTCATATCATAATTCACTAGAATACTCTATTCCTATTGGTCGGCATAGTAACATTTCCATGACAACCAAGAAACAAGCCTCCATGAGACAATTTTTTTAACTGTCAAATAAATTTATTGACAATGACAGATATTTTTTAACAATAAAAGCTTTTTAAAATGGTCTTGGTTGTTGGTGTTGGATAAAATCTTGTATACAACTCGTGCATTAAGGGCAAATAAGACTTTTTCTCTCGCGTCTTATGTGCCCCACAATGCATTTGTTGTATAAATAACTATTAATGATAATCATAATATAACTACCCTATTACTGTCCACTCAAGATAAGTTGATACAAAAAGACACTTTTAAGTAACAATGTCGGGGATGATTCAGTAAATTGTTTAGAATTCCTCACGAAATTCGCATTAAGACATACATATGTAAATAATCTTCTTCATTCTAAAATTACTCTAAAATTGTGTTCAATTGATGGGGCATTAGAAATGCACTTTCATTGAAAATTCACTTCCATTTATCTCATTGATCCCATCGTAAAAACGTGTCGACGTATTGTAAGCTTGTTTTTCCTTAAATAATTGAATTTTGAATCGTTTTAAGAGACTACACTAGTGGTTTTCAAAAGTTCTCAAAGTGTCGACCGTGTAAACTACCAATTTATCCTTTAAGGACCACTCATTTTTCATCAAGGACATTTCTTATGCTGTAGATAAATAATAATTCACTCGGGCTCTATAAAATCCATCTGCGGGCTTAAAAAAAAAATGCAAGATCGACTGGTTTAAAGCCTTATACTAAGCTAATATGAACGAACAATGGCAGAGTATCGGAGGCGAGAGATTTTTACATTTCAATTTCTTCACGGTCAATATTGGTTGGCACCTTTTTTTAATTTTTTCGTGGTCTAAAGGGCAAACTGCAAAAACCATGCATTATATTAACGGTGTCTATCGGAGGCGAAAGATTTTTACAATTCAATTTCTTCACGGTCAATCTAGGCTGGTACCTTTTTTAATTTTTTCGACAAGGACAAATTGCAAAAACCAAAATGTTTCAATATGAAGGGTGTCGGTCGAGAGGACGTTCGTATTCTTTCCCCTTTGGTTACAAATTTAAAATTTTCATTCGATAGACTTATTGAAATCGGCATTAACAATGAGAGATAATCAAGTCGCCTATTCATGTAGCCAATCATAAATCTCGAACCGCATCATATCATCTGCTACATTATTTACAAATTTCGCAAAAATTAAGCTACTTTAGATGCTGTTTTACGAAAAATGGAAAAGAGAAATAAAACTGGTATGCCTCATTGCACTAATGTTAACTTTCCTTTTTCTATCTATATGTATTTAATTTCATTCTATTGATTATACAACGAGTAATTTTAATCAACAGTAACATTTTTTTAAGGGCAAGGAGTACATCTCATAGTTTTAACCGGCGAAAATGTGAATTTTTAATTCGCGATTTCTAGCTCGTCCTTGGGACTACGACAACCGGAGATAGATTTTTGAAAAGATCATTCCTTGTAGCCTCTAACTGTTCTTCCCGTTTTTCAAAATGTTGATATAAATTTGAATTACAGATGAAAATCTAACATGTTTTTTTCGTATTTTTGTACAATTTCTCGTATTTTTGTACAATTTCTTATATTTTCTCTTATAATTTGGACAATTTTGATTATTTTGCAAAAATTCTTGTACTGTTCGATAGCAAATAGAAAGTTCTTTTCAAATCTTCAAGAAATTTTCCGATTCCGCCGTTAGTTTTCCGGGAAATTAAGAAAACGACTGAGAGAAGATATAAGAATTTGGACACAGTTTTTATTTTACAGCATTGATCAACCCCTCATTCGAAAGCTGATATAAAAACCTAGGGGAATGCAAAGCCTTTTTTGATATTTTGAAAATTGAATTATCGCGGAAAAACCAAGTGGTTTTTCTGTCATTGTTTTTACTTATGAAAATTAATTATTTTGCTTTAAAATATATACGGTTAGGTAGATAATTTTGTTCTCTTTCTGCTTGGCCCATTATTTTTGTAAAAAGTGTTGATTTTTCGAAGAAAATAGAATGAAAATCCAGTCTTTGTCTGTGTATTTTACAAAGATTGCCCACGTTACGCATAAACAGTGCGCGTTTGCCAAATCGAAAGTTTAGAATATTGAATCCAAAGCGAGACAAACTGTCGTTTGGCAAACCTGCACTGTTTACGTGTAACGCGGGCCATTTTGACACAAGGAACGAGAATAGATTTTCACTCAATTTTGTTCGAGAAATCAATATTTTTTACAAAAATAATGGGCCAATCGGAAAGAGGACAAACTTATCTACCTAACCGTTTGTAATTTAAAGCAAAATAATTATTTTTTATAAGTGAAAACAGTGCCAGAAAATCAACTCTAATTTTCCGCGATAATTCAGACAATTTTCAAAATATCAAAAAAAATTCTCTATCTTGCTCTCCGCCTTTGTATCAGCTTTTGAATTAGGGGTTGATCAATGCTGTCAGATAAAAACTGTAGAAAAAAACCTCGTTGTAGCGTACAAAAGTTTTCTTAATTTTTCTGGGAAACTAACGGTGGAATCGGAAAATTTCTTGAAGATTTGAAAAGAACGTTTTATTTGCTATCTCACAGTACAAGAATTGTTGCAAAATAATCAAAATTGGCCAAGTTATAAGAGTAAATACAAGAAATTGTAGAGAAAACATGTTGTTAGATTTTCGTCTATAATTCAAATTTGTATCAATATTTTGAAAAACGGAAAGAACCGTTCGGGCCTACAAGAAATGGTCTTTTCAAAAATCTGTCTCCGGTTGTCGTAGTTCCAAGGACGAGCAAGAAATCGCGAGTTAAAATCGCTGGTCAAAATCTTGAGATCTACTCCTCCCCCTTAAGTGAAAAATACGGTTTTATTGCAGTAAGGATTCGTATTTTGAATCGAATAAGGTATCTACAATTTTGATATCTTTTGTCGTTTTCGTGATATTCTCACCGAGGGGGATTCCCATAAAAATATTTACTTCGAACGATAGCCTAACACTTGGGAGAAACCCTCTTGGCAATTGTTGCCTACTCAAAAGTTAGATTTGGCGAACTACTAGTCCTATTTCTGCTAAAATATTCACCCCTATAAATCCTTAAAATATGTTCCCAATAGGAGTTTTGTGCAGTAGATACGTTTAAAAAAAGGGTGGTATTTGATTAATAAAATAATTGTAGAAACCAATATTACCACCACCTCCATCATCGGGAAGAGATCGTTCAAATCGTGCAATAACTGATTCAACAACTACAACAACCAAAAGTAACGTTTTACACGATTTGATCAGTAGTTCAGCTATAGTAACAACGTCTACACCATTACCACCACCACCGCCTGCGGTAATATCAACAACAACAACAACAAAAAGTGAATTCAATGATGATGATGATTGGTTTACCGCCACCAATAGTTTATTTGAAGAACCATCAACTCTAAAAGATCAACAACAAGCAAGTAAAGATGATAAACATGAACTAACAAAGAAAGAAATTATGTCACAATTTGATGTTTTTACTGAATTGGATCCATTAGGTACTGGACGTAGTAAGCCGTATGTTGATAAAAAGCATTTCTTTCAAGAATTGAAGAATCCACCAAAGAAAGTATTGAAGGATTTAGTGTCGCAATCCCAACAACAACAAACTGAACCATTATTGTTTAATTCAACACTTCCACAAACTAGTACCACAATTAAATCACAACCAACAACAAATGATTTTACAACAGATCCATTCGGTGAAGATCCATTTGTAACAAACGATCCATTCGCTGATAGTGATTTTATTAAATCGGAACAATTTGAGAATGTTGAATTTAACGATTTTAAAAAGTGTTTTGATCGAATCACTAATAATTTAAATAGTGATCCATTATTTGATAAACAACAACAACAACAAGAAGTAAGTTTTGATGTAGTTTCAGAAACAACATTAGAATGTGCACCAGAACCACCACCACGACCATTATCAACAACACAACAACAAATTAAACCACCACCACTACCACCAAAGAAACAAACAAATGAGATGCTAGTAAAACCACCACCACGACCTATTGATAAAGATAAACAACCCTTATATGAATATATCTATAAAGGTGCTCAAAATAATTTAGAATTTAACACTATTAATAATAATAATAATGGTAATACTAATAATAACAATAATATTGAGAAGATACCACCTTTACCTGTGCCTGTTAGAAAAACAAAATTCGATAGTGATTTTGGTACAATTACCGTCCAACAATCACAACAATCACTTGATTATAGCACGAAAAAACAAGCAAGTTTACAATCAAGTGATGAAGATTATTTAACACCAATCGATATAGAACAAAAACAAGTCGATTTAAATTTAGATGATTTAGATATAACATTAAGTCAACTTACATTAAGTGGACTAAATCAATTAGCAACAAAATTGAATATACCAGCAAATCAATTAAGTAATATGACATTGGTACAATTGACGAATTATTTATCGAATTTTATTAAATCGAAAACAACACCACCACTGGAAGAACAGACAAAAACGTGCGATCCAAACGAATTTCCGGCATTTAAAGCCGATTTTGCTACCAATTTTAATGATTTTAATAATGATACAAAAACAACAACAACCACATATGATCGTTATGCTGTATTTCGGGAATTAATCCAGGAGGAAATCAAACAGACTAAAATCGATACGGAACCGGAGGAATTACAGCAAGAAAAGAAGGAAAAAGAGGAATTATTAAAGCAATTAGATAGAAATGAGAAGACTACTGAAACTGATAGTGATACAGTTACAATCACTACAATTACAACAACAACAACAGCTGATAAATATGCAGCACTTCGGGAAATTGTGGAAAGTGAACTGAAATTGAGCACAAATGAACAAAAAGATACCAATGATGTTGATAATGAACCCAATGATGAAGATGATGATATAGTAAAAGAACAGAATATTTTGAATAAAGAAAAATGTATTAATGATGATGATGATGATGATGTTGATGTTGATAAAAAAGACAAATATAATTTGATTGAGTATAATTTAGAGAATGCCGAAGTGGTAGTGAAGAGTCCTCAACAACCGCCACAACAACAACAAACAGACATGAATTCCGGCTCATTATCGGATATAGTTAGCGGTAGTTCCCCGGAAAATGATAATTCTGAACAAAAACTCACAACGCAAGATAGTGCAACTGGCGATTCTTGGGTAATTTTCGATCAAAACCAAATTAAAGAAGAACAACCGAAATTACCACCGGTTGCAACAGCGGCAATAACAACAACAACAACAACAACACTACACAGTGAAGAAGGCGTATCGCCATGGTCGAGCGATTCGAAAGAATTCGGTAACGGTTCACCACCAGAATGGCGAGCTAGCGGTAACGATCGTTGGTATAAAAAACGGAATATTAGACAACAACAGCAACAACAACAACAACAACAACAGGAGAGTTGGTGGGACACCTCAGCCGAGCCTAAATTACAATTCCACCAAGCCAATCGTCGATCGACTGATAGTTACGATGATGAATATTACGAATGTTACGAACGGCCAAGACGGCGTAAACATTATAGTGGTGGTGGCGGTGGGTCATTCATCGAGTTCGCGCGATGTCAGCCCTTGGGAGGACGAGCCGAGAAGCCGACGTTGGCACACCGGCCGGCATGTGCAACAATTTGAAAAATTACGCCGCCACCCGACCGATAGTTGGGAGGATGATGATGACGACGATGACGGTGATGATGATGATGATGATTACGATTATGATCGTACTGTACGTTTCCATAATCACCGGCGTGATTACGAACAAAACCGTTGGATGGATGATTGGGATGAACGTCGATATCGACGGGGACGTTGGTGTTGTCCCGATTGGGAACAACCGGAATTAGCCCGTTATCCCAGTCGATATCCGATGGATCCGAATGTATGGCGTGGTGATCGGTATTGTAATCGCAGCGGTGAATCACAAGAATCACCATGGGAGGATGATTATCCCAATGATATTGACGGTATGCCGGCTCCACCGCCGCCACCACCACCACCGTTAGCACAACAACAACAACATTTGAGTAAACGCAATTGGAAACGACCAAGTAGTGCCTCAGAGATGGATCGGAAAACTGGCGAAATCAAATCACGACATTATTTGATGTCGGGTAGTAGTGATGGTGAACGGGAACGGCGATATAAACCGAATCGGCGGTCGCGTAGTCGCGATTCACAATATTCCGAACCGGTAGCTGGACTACATCGGCATAAATCTGAAATTAGCAGCGGTAATGTTGCAATACGATCGATTCATAAGAGTCGTCCTTACTTTAGGGAAGCATCACCGGCACAACCGCCACCACCATCATCGATTAGTAGAAAAAGTGCCACTTTATCGAGGAAGAAATTGAAAGATGAGTCTCTGGCTGTTGTGAGTACATTTCCGAGGAAATCTACAATAAAATCGCCAAAATCACTATTCGAGAATGATTTTGTTGCAACTTCTGAAGACAGTCCCGGATCGACATCAACTACCAAAACGACAGATAAAGACAACCAAAAAGTCGCGTCTAAATTTAGTTACGATCGTGATTTTGAGGCAGAATCACCGACAATTCTACTAAAAAAGAAATCACAACACCAATCGTCATCACCATCATTAAAATCATTATTTGAAGACGATTTTTCACCGGGGCACAATATAAAAACCGAACAAATAGAAGATACAAATATTTCTAGTATTAAAGAGGAAATTAATGATTTTGATGTCGATGATGATGGTGGTGATTTTGATGAAGAAGTTGATTCTTTCAATATGACAACTACAACAACAAAAACAACGAATCCATCGGTAAGGAAAAAGAAATTCAATCGATTCACTTCCAACGGTGATGCAATGATGATGATGATGATGCAACAATTGAAAAAATCCGAATCTGTAAATATTTTTGCCAGAGAGAATGATCCATTCGATGATGATTTCTTTAGTGAAACACAAGAACAATCAAGTTCTACAACTAAAACAACCGATTTAAAGTGGACCGAAGATTTAGAAAAATAATTTTGTATATAGTAGGTGAAATAAATTAGAAATTAATGTGTCGATTTGATCGAAGGAAAATCAAAGGAATTTCTTCCTTTCTATCGGATTGCTTGTTTCTGTTTTTAATTTATTGAAATTTTTAAATGTTATTGTTAAATTACGTGAAATTTAATTTTCTTATTATTTAGGAAATTTTAACAAGAAACGTTCTAGATTTAATCGTAGATGGCTTAAATCTTTGTAAAATACTCAACAAACAGACAAGAAAATCAATATAATCACAAATTATTTGTATGTTGAAATGATTGTTTTACTTCCTGTTAACTTGTCCAATATTAAGTGCATCCGTCACCCAGGCTACTTTTTGAGGCCATTTTCAAACCAAGAAATTTCGTGCAATTTCCAATGGATTTTAATGATCTAAACGGCTTTTGAAAGAGCATTTCAAGTAGAGTGTCGTGGATTATCGGATTTTTTGAAATTCGAACGTCCTCTAGAGTTACAAAAGAAAAACCGGAAGCATGTTTTTTTTTATATTTTCGTTCATAACTTTGCCAATATTGCTTATTTTTCAATAAATTTCACACAACATGTATAGGATTAAAATGTTGTCAAACCTCTTTTTTATGATTAACACCACCCCTTCGGTTTTTATTTCTTTTGTCAATTATTAGTATTTTTTCTGGTTTCTAACGCAGTTGCGGTCATATATTCGTTTTACTTGTTTGAGGGTTTTTAATTTTAATGTTTTTTTAAAGACATTCTAAACAAGTAGGGACCTCTATATATATTTTTGTCAATTTTTTTCAACCAACAGAACAAACGAAAAAAGCTTACAAATACTCGAAATGTAATAAATACGAATAGGTGACTATCTATTTTCAAAATAACCGAAGGTGTGGTGTTAATCATAAAATAAGAGGTTTGACAACATTACAAACGCCCCGGATATATGATAAAGCAGTCTGTAATTACGATGAGGCCCTCTACCCGGTACTAGATGAAGTAAGCCACTCGTAACAACAATTTGTTTTTCATAAATTTCCCGAAAAACTAACACAATCGAAAAATATCATAATTGGAAAGCGCGTTTAATTTTATACATGCTGTGTGAAATTCATTGAAAAATAAGCAATATTGGCAAAGTTATGAACGAAAATATAAAAAAACATGCTTCCGGTTTTTCTTTTGTAACTCTAGACTACGTCCGAATTTCCAAAAAGCCGATAATCCACGACACTCTACTCGAAATGCTCTTTCAAAAGCCGTTTAGATCATTAAAATCCATTGGAAAATACACGAAATTTCTTGGTTTGAAAATGGCCTCAAAAAGTAGCCTGGGTGACGGATGCCCTTAACAAGAAAAGCTGAAATACTCAAGAATGAATTATATTATATTTGAAAAATTATTATACAAAATACCAAATACAGAGACATATCATTCTAAATACTAAATTTCCATCAATTAGGCAAAGAAAATAGAATATTTTTGTATTATTGTTTCGGATATTGTTGGAATTGCAGACAATAGCAGAGGAAAAAATACCTATTCTAACGATGAAAAAATAAATGTAAACAAGCTACAAAATTTTAAAACAACAGTGATCAAAACAACAAAAAACGAATTTTTTACGTAAAAGATCACTACTGTAATATTAATGATAATTATAATAATCGTAATAATAATAATAATGATGAGAAAAATAATAAGAAACATGACTTAAGCAGTTATAAAATCAACAGCTAGTCAATTGGAATTTCTTCTTTTTCTTTTCTTTTTTTTGAAAATAATGCTACATATTTTTATACATATATTTGTCGATATTTTTCTGTATTTGTTTGATTTATTCTTTAGCTGGTACTTCAATAACTCGCGGCTTATCAATAATTCTAGCCGTACGATTGCCTTTCTCAACAATACCAATAATCCAAGCTTGATAGCCTTCTTGTTTCTCTATATCTTTACAATAAGCGGCCGCTTGTTCGCGTGGTAAACAAATTAATAAACCACCTGAAGTTTCAGCCGAATGGCCTTGTAATAATTGAAACATATTACCGCATGCTTTTGCAACAGCTGCCATTTTTGCAATAACAGGTAAATTATGTATAACAAATGATACTTCGTTTTTTTGATGTGATGCTAATGTTTGTGCATGGCCTAATAAACCAAAACCGGTAACATCAGTAGCACCATGTGCATTATATTTATGCATTAAACGACTGGCTATACGATTCAAACGCGCCATTGAATCCATTGCACGATGATAAGCTTTACGTACATCCTCTTCACTAACAACTAATTTAATACGATTCCAACGTTCCGGTTGATCTAACCATTGATGGGCATTAACGGCCACTTGTGTACCTAATGGTTTTGTTAATACTAAAACATCACCAACAACTGCATTATCTGGTACAATATATTCATTCGGTTGGCATACTGTTGTAGCAACACCACCAATTGTACACCAAGGATTAACAACAGTCTGACCACCTGTTACCGTTGTACCGGCTTCTAAAGCTGAATCTTTAAAGCCACGCATTATTAACGGTATAACAACATCACGTTCTTTTTCCGTCATCTTCGTACTAACACCCAATAACATTAACATATTGTCGCATTCTGTTACACCCATTGCATATAAATCACTCAATACATTCGCACAGGCTATTTTACCCATCATATATGGGTCGTCGACTAATGGATAAAAGAAATCGGTTGTTTGGACCAAACACAAACCACCATGGCGAACCGGCGTCACCTGTATTCGAAAATTAGAATTTTTAAAATATCCCGCCAATTACTCTAGCGCCATCTAGTAAATTTTGTAAATTGACATTTATTGACTAGATGGCGCTACTATAATTGTAAAACTTGGAAAATAAAGTAAAACAATTGCTGATTATTGATAATTCATGCGAAACGATAAGGATAATGATATTACAAAATATTTACGATAATTTCGAAATATAAACATTGCATAAACGACTAAAATTGAGCCGATAATGCAGTTATTCCATTTGCCGCCATTTTTCTAATACATTGTTTTTCTTCAATAAAGATTTACAAAAATCTTAACAATTCCATATCAAATACTTTAAAATAAAAAGAAAACAACTATTAATTTTATATTAATAACAATACGTTTCTTTGAGAATCATAAAATTTGTGAAAATCAGTTTTGCCGGTAAATTTCAACATCAAACAAATTTCGATGCTACTTACAGAACAATCCAATCCGATACCAATTCTAGGTATAGCCAAGTGCATAAAATGGGCATGTTCGTGTTCATTAGCTGAATTGTAGTCTTGTTGTAAGCCTTCGACCAATTTATTTAAAACTTCTTGTGGTACTTTACAGCCGCGTCCTTTTAAATCGGCAAAACGTGTTAAACGAAAACTGGCCTCTAAATCATGTGCTAAAGGATCGAATGGCCGGCGTAATGCTAACGCATTCGGATTACCACCAATTTCTAATTGTACAGCACCCAATGTATCCTGCTGTACACCACCTACTTGGTACTCAGCCATACTTTTTATCTACAATTGAAATTGTGTAATTTACATTTTATAAATTTGAAATTTATTCAATTTTATTTGAAAAATACTAACCGTTTTGAAAAACACTGGCTATGTAGAGATGTACACGCACACACACAGCAAATCCAAAACAAGAGAGCGTTTCTCAAACAATCTCCACTAAGACGCTTGTAAAATGGCTGCCGTTCACTATGCACAAGCCTTTATTAGATTGCGCATGCGCCATATAACCAACCATTCCGATTGGTGGACATGACCTGCGCAATTATATATGAGGTTGTCAAAATTTTTCCAACAAACACTCAAAATATCAATCAAACTAAACAACAACACACAAAACCAACAATTACTATCATCTATCTAAAAATATATAAAACATTTAATCGAAATATCCTAATAATTTCGATGAAATTCGTTTAAAATTGCTAGAATTACAGCGATAAAGTTTAAATATGTCGGTAAAATGGCGCGTAATCGCGGACTAGAAAATCAACAGGATAGTAACTTGTACCAATGTTGCCGGATTTAACAAAATACTTACACTCGGTATTTCTCTAATTTTAATCGATTAAAATATCATTAATCTATTTTATAATTAGTTAATTTGCGAATTGTTTCTAAATTTGTGGTATTTAGGCAGGAAATTGGAGATAATTGAATAAATTTTCGCTTAAAATTAGAATAAATTGGCAACATTGCATCTCAGTCGATAAGGTAGATTTGACATGGCTGTGGTGGTGGCAAATGGCGTTTGTTTAATGTGTATTGCGAAGAAAATATTGGCGCTTTATGAAAATAATATCAACTCTCTTTTAAATCGATTGTGAAATTATTGAAATTGAACAACTATCATTATCACAAATGTACAATTGTGTGTTTTAATTGTAAGTATCGCTAAAAACAAATTTCCAATTTTGAGGTTAAATAACGTAACCTTCATAACGGCCACTCGATTAGAATTATGAATGAAACTTTGATGAAGATGGTATCGAATTTGAAGCCGAATGTTTTAAATGATTTAGAAAATTTCACATTTACTACACCGACAACAACAACATTGAAGCGTTCGTTCAGTAGTACCTCGACCGATACGAGTCCAACAACGAATTGTTTCGACGAATATGGCTCGGCTAGTAAGAGATTTAAACAACAACCACATAAGATGGATTTAACGTATATGGGCTCGCCGCGTGAAATTCGTAGATTACGTGCTGATCAATTAGAAGCACGTAATACAATTGTGAATTTACAACAACAAATCGAACATATGCACAGTATACAGAAAGAGATGCGTTTAATGTTCGATAACGAGACGAAAGCGTTGAAACGCCAACAGGAATACGATCGGAAAACTATTGAAGATTTAGAGAATCAATTACAAACAGTCCGACACCGAGAAATGGATGTAAAACAACAATTAGCAGAGGTATTATCGCGTTTTCTACTAATTGTTGTTTTAATTATTTGTTTTTCTAGATGACTAACAGTTATAATATGTTGAAAATACGTAAAGATGAAGAAATAGAAGAGTTGGAGAAGAGTTTAAGTGAATTGAAAGACGAATCGAGATTAGTTGATAATGAAGAAAATACGGAAATTTCCAAATTAAACCGTAAAATTAACGAATTACAATTATTACTGAAAGTATCAGAAGAGGATGCTGAGGCGCAAAAGAAACTTGTACAAGAATTAGGTTGTTTGGTTGTTTTAATTAATTCCCTATTAATTATTGTATTTTATAGAAAAAGAATTAATTGAACAGAAGAATTTGAATCGAGATATTGAGATGAAAGAGCAAGCATTACAGAATGCCAAATTGAAAATTAAAGAATACGAATACGCAAAAGAGAATTATCTAGAATATCAATCATTAATCAATAAACATAATACGAAATTTTTACATTTTATCGAAATCGAGAAAGAACATCAACAATTAAAAGATGAAAATTTACGCCTAAAAGACCATATACGCAATAAACTATTATTAGAAGAGGAAGTAAACGATTTAAAACAACGTTTATTGAATTTTAAAGACAAAGAAAAGAAATTTATACAATTAGAACAACAACAAATACAAAATGAATTATTATTGAATGAATGGCGTACAATTTCTAGGAGTATTTGTGAAACAAATACCGATTCTGATCAATTATTACAACAATTATTACGTACAGTTGTTGAGAAATTACAACAACAAGAAATACAATTAACATCAACGAAAGTTGAATTGGAATCACAAGTGAAACAAATGACCCATGTTAGTATCTTTATCAATTTTTTTATAAAATTAATAATTATTGGTATTTTAGGAGGCGAAAATGGCAAAAGCTGAATTGGAGAAATCCCAGAAATTGATGAATGATTTGAAGAAAACTAGTGATCAGAAACAGGCGTTAATTCATCGTTTACAAAAGAAATTATTGTTAATAAGTCGTGAACGGGATAGTTATCGTTTACAATTAGATTCTTATGAAAAAGATTTAACAATAACGCCGAGTGTTAACAGTAATAACAACAATAATACGGCGACAACAAATCAATTACAAGCCCAAAAAGAACGTATTGATAATTTAGAAAAAATTCTAGATGGTTACCGTGAATTAAACGCCAAATTAGAGAATGATTTGCAAAATGCCAATCCGTCGCTATATGAAGGTTGTTTTTTTTTTTTTTAATTTTTTAAATTATTAATTATTGTTGGTATTGTAGATGCTGTTCCTATTAAAAACGAGCAAATTCAACGACTCCAACACGAAATCGAGCAATTAAAACTAGAAAACGACCGTTTAAAAGACCGTTGCGACGAATTAGAGATACAATTAGAGAATCATCTAAGTGGTCATGATACATTACAAGGTGGACAAGTGTACCATTTAGCAAATAATCCATTATCGGCGTGTATAGAACACCGTGAACAACAATTAGAACAAGAGGTAAATTAGAAATTAATTTATTCTAATTCTAATAATTTCGAATTTAGATTGAACGTTTAAAACGTAAAATTAAAACTTTAGAAGAGGGTTTAGAAGCGAGTAAATTGAATGATACGAAACAAGAAGAGACGAATTTATTGAAAGAACAAATCGAAAAGAATAAACAACAAATGGAACGTTTAAAAGAATGTTTCAAATCATCAATGCAAGAATTCCGTAATGTTATCTATATGTTGTTAGGTTATAAAGTGGATCGTACATCAAATTCTTTGTATAAATTAACAAGTATATATGCTGATCGTGCCCAAGATCAACTATTTTTTCAATTAAATAATGAAGGTGCATTGAATTTATTAGAAAATGATTTTAGTAAAACATTAGTTGATATGGTTAATTTACATTTGAAACATCAAAAATCGATACCAGTATTTTTAAGTGCACTAACAATGGAATTATTTAATAATCATACATTACCGACAAGAACATTTCAAATTGATTAAGTTTTTATTTTGATTTACACTCATGTAATGTATGAGTACAAACTTAATTACGTTCAATTAGCATTTGTTCAATTTATTTCGATTTAATAAATCTGTCATATTTCTACGGGTTTCTTTTTGTATAGGTTGTCCTGGTATTCCCCTAATATCAACCGATTTTATGAACGTACGTCGGTTCTTGATTCAACCGCTTGTTGTTAATGCAGATTACTATCAATTGTCATTTGATATTTCGCCTATTTCAACAATTTTGAAGAATCCATATCATAGACAAGTATAGACCTCCCACTCCTATATCCCCACTACTCTGCATTGTCAAGGGATATATTCAGATGGCGTTGCCATTTTTATACCAGAAAATAAATATGGCAACACTGGGTTTTTTTGGGGGAAATTCAAACTCATTTAGTATCTATAATAGGAAAGCAAGGAACAATAAAATAAATATAATATAATATTATTTATGTTACAAGGATTGTAACGTCAATTTTTATGGCACGAGTCTTTATCGCACGATGGCCATAAAGATTAGTTACAATCCGTGTAACATACAAAATTTTATGTGCTAGCATATAAGTAAAAAAATTTGAAAGGGGCCGAATCTATGAACCGGCCTAATAACTTCCCCGACACGAGTCCGAGTTTTTTAAAAAACGAGTACCGTAGCACGAGTTTTGTATACTATTTTTAACTTATTTTTTCTATTGGAGATACTTTATTAAAAAAAAAACTAACTTACTATAAAAATCAAAATCGGGAATCGAGAACCGTGGCTATCTCACAACCACCGAAAAATTCAATGAGGAACCAGCATCTCGTCAACAAAAACTCTGTTCACTAATCGGTGATTCCACACACACACCCTTTTCAGTTCAACTTGTTCAATCTTCTTATAAACTCGATTCACGATTCAATTGCGAAATTTTAACAGAACGACAGAACTGTCATTTGAGCGTGGAGTAAAAAGTACTAAGCTAGTCGCAACAAAAACATGGAAAAATTCAAATTATGTAGATTGAATTGTCGCGGGAATATACCTTTCTTTTTTGTGGAAAAATCACAATTTATATTATTTTAAAACATTTATTTATTAAAAAAGCACTAACCGAAACACAAAATCCGCTCAAAAAAACTGCTTGAAAACAGATATTCTGAGGTTATGTTTCAAAAATGACAGAAGAATGTAAACAAACGCATAGGATTTTATGCCTCCAGTGATACCAACAGTAGATATAATTCTGTCTTTATAAACTACCGTTATAAATTTTGCTACGCTTTAAAAATTATGTTGGATAACCTTCTAAACTGTCATTTCAAAATTTCGCAATTGAATCGTGAACAACAACTCTTTTCTATGGCAACCGATCCCTGATAGAAGGCGGCAAATTTGAATTGGTTGACTAGACTATTTTGCCAATTTTGTGCCCTTATTTAAAAAAAGAAAAGAACATCGCACAGGATGGGTATCGTTTTAGACATAAAAGCACATGCCCTTTCGATTGGTGATATCAAATTAATATGTTATCTTGAATTTTTTTCAATCAACCCCCTCCCCCTTCCACCCCCGTGGTCCGATTGGCACCAAAAACTAATCAACTCGAACGGCCACCAAATAGTTTGTGCTGACCAAATTTGAACTCAATCGGTGAAACTGTTTTTGACTAATCGTTGGAGAACCGACAGACGCACATACATACACACACACACACACACGCACACACACGCACACGGACATCATGCTAAAAACTTCAAAAACGTGTTCAGGGGACCTCAAAACGTAAAGATCTGGTGAAATCTCAAATTCGAAATTTTGGTCCGAAACTAATAACTTCCCTACCCTCTGGTCGGGGAAGTTAAAAATATTTAAAATGAATTATTTTGCTTTGAATTCAACATTTTTAAAATTAAAAATTCAACTTTCCCTTCTCTCTATTGGCTTATTTTGAAGAGATGTCTAGAACAAGAAAATCATCATCTTTATGGTCGTATTACTCTATGCTACGTAGTGTTTTATCTATGAAATATAAAGTAGATATAAGCAGACACACACAATTATTCGCATTTTTGAAGCGTAAATCAGAGGAATATCGAGCCAAAAAGTCTAAAATACTTACTAAACAGGACATGGGAAAATTTTTATTAGAAATTTTACAGAAATTTTTGATGAAAAGAAAATTGAGCTGCGACAAAATATAAAAAGCGTAAGCGTCAATAATCAAAATAACGCAATTATTTCTTAGCAATTCCAAGTGTTTCTTTTTCAAATTGCTCAAATTGTGTTGTTAATTTTAATCGTTAAATTCTGAATTTTCAATATAAGAATAAATTTGCTTAGAATTTAATGCTTTTAGTGAAACAAATCTCATCATAATGTTCAGTGATATAATGATTTCATTATATCACTGAGTGACATAATGAAATCATTATGTCACTGAGTGATATAATGAAGTCCATTATATCACTCAAATTGTACCTATAAAATGTCACTTTATGACACGCTAGTACATAAAAATAGTAATACAATATAATAATTAAAGAGAGGCGTTTTTGAATATTCGCGCCACCGTGTCGTATATTTGGCAACGCAGACTGTACGTCATAGCTGTTTACCAAATGAGCGACATAACCTCACAACGATACAGTAGAAACTGAGACAGTTAATTGTAGTACAATTTCTATCCCGTAGCATCAGAAATTCATTAATTTGTGAGATAAATTAAAGGATACACTCACGAATGTATTAGAAAATCGGAAAATTGTCGTTTAAATAGGAAAATTTGTTAAACAAAGTCAGTGCGCTTGAGATTTCGAGGGAATGTCAACATTGTCACGTGACAAACGCACATTTGACCGTGTCCATAGGCGTAGTTAATTTTTTCTATCTTAATTCTTATGAATTTTACTAATACTCCCTCATTTATTTTAAAAACAGGCAGAAAAGGTCGTAAATGCTAATTTTTATCAAGTTTTCTTATTTAAACGACAATTTTTCAATTTTTTAATAGAAATTTATACAATTTTGAATGTATTTTTCGATCTATACGCTACGCCAATGAATTTCTGTGAGTGCGGGATAGAAGTTAGAGATACACAATTTTCTATGTTGCCAAATAGTGCGACATGGTGACGTCATGGCTCCCTGTAGGGAGCCAAACGCCTCTCTTTAATAATAATATAATATAATCGAGTATAATATAATATAATGATATTCATAAGAAAATTAATAACATGCGAAATAATGCTAAAATAACGAAATAACTGTACATTTAAATTAATAATAAAAAACAAATGGAAAGTGAACTGATAAACAAATAACTGAATGAGTAAATAACAATCTATAGCGAAAACCTAAGATGCTACTACACCAATAACGATGCTGTTATTGATGTTGTAATATCCGCACTTTTCGCTGCATCCGTCTCAAAACTGCTTGGGACTTCAGATCGCGGACGAAGCATTTGCAGTACCATGGCAGACTGATACAACAAACAGCGTCCACAATGCAATTTTCAACCGTACTAAAGTGAGAAGCACATTGAACCCACGAAAAATCTATTTGCTCACTAAGAGTAATTGCTAACTTTTTCCGAAGCCCCATATCCTGCAATCTAGTTGGTATAATTTTTTCTATCAGAGTCATCGCATGACCAACCGCAATAACTAACTTCTCCGATGGATAAATTAGTCTCGGCTGATCATTTGATATCTCCTTCAATATAATATATTGATTGCATGGAAGAGAAGCATGAGAAATGAGAATGTCTCTGTATTTTATGCAATTACTCTTAGCAAGTATTTTTCGAGCAATGCTACCACTAACATAAGCTACGGAAACGCTTTCCATACTGTCAACCAAAACATCATGTGTTATTTGATCGACAATATGTTTACTATTTTCTGGAACCCCTCCTAGAGCAGCTATTCCCATTAAAACTGTCGAATAATTTATTAAGAAACATCACCAACGTTGAAGTTCCGTAGGCAGCTGCAGGCAAAAAACCTGAAAATTCTTCCTACAAGCTTGTTATGGTAAAACTCACGTGCTTTAATGAGAAGCTCTAAATATGCGGCCACAAATTGACTAAAAATTTGGGCAGCCAGTGACACTTTCATAGCAGATTGCATCACTGGCGCCATATGTTGATTCGACAATTTTTTCAACACCTATAAAACGAATATTGTTATTTGTAACAATGTTGCATTAACAAAAGGTTTTCAAAAATACAATACCTGATATCCTGGCCGCTGCTCTTTGTCTAATTTAAAAGCATGCTCGATATGGGCCCAGTGAGCTGTAAACTTTGTATCATAGCCGCCAAAAGTGGAAAAAAACTGGATGGGATATTTCAGGAAAAGGTTACGTGTGCATTTTAATAGGTGAAGTGGATCAAATATGGTGAAAATTTTACTATTTCCACTGAAGAAAAAAGGATGGGAAACAGTAGAACCCATTTTCCGGAGGGTACTGACATTAACTGCAGCCATGTCACATATAGTGGCAATAACAGACACACAGACCCGGTGCAGTGGGTTAATAACCTCCAGAATAATGGGCTCCAAGACCTCCGAGCAAATATTCCCCTGTGAGAAGTAGTAAGCAACAGGTTGCTTCCACTTCTGCACAACACCTTGGGCCTTGAAAATAAGGGCATGATTGGCAATCTTACCTTTCCTGTCCAAGTTTCCAAGGTCTACCATGCCATCGAAACCATCCAAACGAGGATTATATTGCATATGTTCTCTTATTGACATCTCGTCAAAAACAAGAGAACACATCCGTTGTTCTTGTTTGAATGGTTTGAGACACCTCTAAGGTGCTGGAATAGATGCTCATTTATCCCGTGATTTAAGGGAACTGTACTCAGAAGACGGTGAAGTGTTTTGGGGGCGGGAAGAGCGAGAAATCTCCTGAGCAGTGCATAGGTTGCTGGACTCTTTTTTAAAAGTGTTAATGCTGTTACTTTTTCCTGAATTGTCCACCTTCTACCCCGTGGACGACGTTTGGCTGCCTTTAATTGCAAAAGTAGAAACAATTTTGCAGGGCGAGGTACATTTAAAAAAAATTCTCACTAATAATGTTAATATCACCGCGTAACAATTTAATAAAATTATTGAGATATTTTCTCGCCTTCATTTTTAATTCTCGAATATATCTCTGTTTATTTCTTAGTGTACGAACTAACTGCTTGTACGGCATGTAGCGGTACACTGAGAAATAAGAGCTTTCAGGATAATTGAAGACAAACGATTCTGGTTGGAAGAGGTGCCAGAATTATTTCCAGAGGTACAGGGATCCGCAAGGAACGAAGAAGACGGATCTTCAGATACAGGAACCTCAGGATTAAAAAGTTGATTGGGTATCGCATTGCGATTTAAGGTCTGCCTCTGGGGATGGGTGCAACATTCCGGGAAGAAATGACGACCACAAATTTTCTTTTTATTATAATAACCCAGATCTTTATTTGGTAAGCCAAGGGCCTCAATCCAAAACTGACGTCTAAAGCAAAACTTATACATTGTATAAAACTATGGAAAAATGGAGAATAATGATAGTGGTTTAAATTTCTAAGGAAATAATGTTAGGGCGATTCTTCGCTCCAACAAATAATACAAAGTTTTTCTAAAATTATTCATATATATCGATATATAAATTAAAAAAAATAAACAATTCAAAAGTTACCTTCTAATGACCTATTCAATTTATTTATAATCAGTTTTTTTTAATGTAATCATGTACTCTAAAGTCCCTATATATATAAAGTACCACAATTTAATGTTCAAATGTGTTAAAGAGAGAAGTACATTTTCTAGACACAACATGGCTACCTGACAGAAGGTGACCTTCATTTAACAGAAAACAATTAATGATAACCAATGAATGACACTGGTCATCAAAATTTTTAGCGCGCCAAATTTGAAAATTTAAATTTTAAGTATTTAATGTTGCCTACCCCTACCAATATAACTGGCAGGAGCCTGCCTTGTTTCATTCCATTTGAAGATGGCGTCAAATTTCAGACACAAAATGGATGCCAATTGCGGTACTTTATATATAGTATATAGTGACTTTAATGTACTCAATGAATGAGCGACATCTCAAAACATGCCCCTGAAACTAATTAATTACTCATAGTTGACGGGAATGACTATAGATGGCAATTCAAAACGATGCTAGCGCACTCTGGTTATATCTTTAGTCAGGACGACCTTAAGCGGAGTACCTCCACCATAGGTAACCGATAAACGGTTGAAATAAGAAGCGACCTACGCTCATAAAATCACAAATTACCAGAATTACGATATACTTCAATGATTTATAAGGTTTTTATATAGAATGGAATAAATGATTAACTTCTCTCATATATTTCGATAAATTCTAAGTTTCTTTCCGTAATTTTACAGCGTGTACGGCATAACTAATTGATGTATCTTTACAGAAACCGCAAGTATTATTAATTGGATTATAGTAGAAACCATGACAACAAATTATCTTACAATTTCCTGAAAAAAACACGACAAAATTCAATTAAATATTAAAATATTGTGTGATCATCCTTACGATCTAACAGTGACCGTTCGAGTCGGTGAACATCAACAAATTTCTCGTATTCATGCGTGCCTTTAGGTATAATTTCCAATACATTTTCAGCAACAAAAATCGCAAAAATTCTCGCCCAAATCGTTTTATTTATAGTTGTTATAAACAATGATCCTTGTGGTTTCAACAGCTGTAAACAATGTTCTAAGAAAATATCGGAATTGTTGACGTGTTCGATAACTTCCGATGCGACAATAGCATCGAATTGACGGCCGCTATCAACAAAATCATCAATACTAGACGCACAATATTCCACATCGAAATTGCATCGTTCGCGTTGTTGTTTCTCCAAGTGTTCACGTGCAGCTCGAATTAGTTCCTTATTCGGATCTAGACCGGTGATTGTGGCGCCCAGACGTCCTAGGGCTTCGGTTAAAATGCCACCACCACAACCGATATCTAAGATTTTCAAACCGCTCAATAAAGACGCCGAATTAGGTTGTTGTTGTTGGGGATCGTGTTGTCGTTGTAATAATAAGCCATTCGTTATGAACGGTATCCGTACCGAATTCATGGTGTGTAAAGATTTGCACGTACCGAAAACATTCCACCAGTCTTTTGAGAGGTCTTCAAATTTGGACACTTCGACTTGATCTAACGTTGTTCTAGAGTCGGCTGTCGTCAGGAATCTCCGAAAATAACTAACAAATTAGTTTAGTAAATAAAACAATTGAATATTAATTAAATCATCTTACTTTGAATTAATTAAAATCCTTTTTAACATTATTGTTTATATTTCAACCTGCACCGCAGTCTACTATAACCAATGAGGTATATAGAGTGCGCATCCCCTATACTTGTATAAGACCAATTTGGTCATCATATGGGGAAATTTTGACAGTTGTTCCTCACTCTCTCTAACTTATGAGTGTGTCGTTCAATAGAGACCTCCTTTTCTCAAGCTTTGGTCGACCAAAGCTTGAGAAAAGGAGGTCCTGTTGAACGACAGACTCATAAGTAAAGAGAGGCGTTTGGCTCCCTACAGGGAGCCATGACGTCACCATGTCGCACTATTTGGCAACATAGAAAATTGTGTATCTCTATCTAACTTCTATCCCGCACTCACAGGAATTCATTGGCGTAGCGTATAGATCGAAAAATACATTCAAAATTGTATAAATTTCTATTAAAAAATTGAAAAATTGTCGTTTAAATAAGAAAACTTGATAAAAATTAGCATTTACGACCTTTTCTGCCTGTTTTTAAAATAAATGAGGGAGTATTAGTAAAATTTCATAAGAATTAAGATAGAAAAAATTAACTACGCCTATGGACACGGTCAAATGTGCGTTTGTCACGTGACAATGTTGACATTCGCTCGAAATCTCAAGCGCACTGACTTTGTTTAACAAATTTTCCCTATTTAAACGACAATTTTCCGATTTTCTAATACATTCGTGAGTGTATCCTTTAATTTATCTCACAAATTAATGAATTTCTGATGCTACGGGATAGAAATTGTACTACAATTAACTGTCTCAGTTTCTACTGTATCGTTGTGAGGTTATGTCGCTCATTTGGTAAACAGCTATGACGTACAGTCTGCGTTGCCAAATATACGACACGGTGGCGCGAATATTCAAAAACGCCTCTCTTTACTCATAAGTTAGAACGAGTGAGGACTAACTGTCAAAATTTCCCCATATGATGACCAAATTGGTCTTATACAAGTATAGGGGATGCGCACTCTAGATACCTCATTGACTATAACGGACACATAACCTCAGTAACCATAACCTATTACGCTAGTTAGTTTGAATTATCCTTGCAATTTTATCACTTTTTTTGAAATCTATTAATTTTTAACGAGTGCTATTAAATTTCAGATTATTTTAATTTTCAGTTGATTAAAAAATCGACTCCGATTTAACAATTTTGGATTAAACCGGTCACCAATGTAACAACTTAAAATCCCCTAGATTCTTGACCTAAAATGTAGGGAAATTATTGTTGTTAGGATATACCCAAAAAATTGAGGTTATATCCAATTGTTTTGTTTTAATTACATGATTTAGTTAGATTAATTTAGATGAATTTACAATTACTTCAGTATTTTAATTGAATCACCTCACATTAAATTAATTAAAATCCTTTTTAACATTTTTGTTTCACAAATTCTAACGGAGTAACCACAACATACAATACATACTAGTTAGTAGTGTTGCCAATTACGGTAAATGTGTAGTTTACGGGCTTTTGGTAATATTTCCTCGATCGTTAAGAAATTTCACATATAGCATCAAAATCACTCATAGAATTTAATTCTGACTGCGCCTTGTCGAAATTTTGGCTCTAAAATACTTAAAAAGGACCTTTTTTCCTGACCAATTACAGCAATTAGATTCATAATTTGACGTTTATCTGACAGAGTTGCCGCTTAAATTTGACATTTATTTGACAGTGTTGCCACTCAAGCAATGCATCAACCTAAAGTCGGTATAGGCAACGCAACATACACAATACATAATCGAACTCAATTTATTTAAAAATACTTTAAGAAATAATAATATCATCTAATATCAAAGCAGGAATAAAAATTTAACCAATTTCAATTAACAATAAATTATAAACGCACATTAAATAAACGATTGAATGACAACACTGTCAAACAAATGTCAATTTTGAGCGGCAATTCTGTTAGATAAACGTCAAATTGTGAATCTAGTTGCTGTAATTGGCCAGCACAAAAGAGACTTTTTAAGGGCTCGTGTCACACAGACAAGACTTTTCAAAACAAGGCTAGAAGTTTATTTTCCTACGGATTTTAATAATCTAAACGGCATTTGAAAGAACATTTCAAGGACCAGCGAAGCACATATTTGATTTTATGAAATTCGGATGTAATCTACAGTTACAGAAGAAAATATAGTAGCATGTTTTTTAGTATTTTTCACAGGTTTTTTTTATATTTTTCCTCATAACTTGAGAAATATAGCTTATTTTCTAACGAATTTCACACAACATGTGGCAAATTAACAGCGTTTTCCAAATTTGCCAGAAATTTTCCGATCGCACTGCCAGTTTTCCGGAAAATTGATGAAACGTTTCGACATACTAATTTGATTTTTTTACTACAGTTTTAAACTTATGCAACTGAACCAGTGCTTGTTTGAAAGCTAATGAATGGCAGATTATTTGGAGAGTAGTTTGAGATTGAAATTCGGAAAATTTGCTGGAAATATATGGTGGAGAAATGTGATGAATTTTCACCTATTATTTTTATCTTTTAAAATTAATTATTTTTGTATAGTGTATTACAATTTATAGACTATTTCATTACCTTTCCAACGGTACCATTGTTGCTGAAAACAAATTGAAAATCTCTTGGAAAATTAACGATAAACAAAACTATGTTTATCGTGTGAAAAGCCGAAAGTGATAGTTCGATAGCTACTCGCCAGAGTATACTATTATCTATAAAAATGGGTTTCGTCCAGTGGCGCATAGATGTCAGCAGATGTCTTTCTGCAATGTTGTCAAATAATTTTTTCTGCCTGAGGCCTCACCTTTGTCGTCTTATTTTTGCATAGATGATTGAAGAAAAAAAATACAATTGTAAGTGGCGACTATTTTTTTTTGTTAATTGTTAAAGTTAATTATATACAACCAGTTTATCGTTTTTTTTCCTTCCAATTATCTATGCAATAATAAGACGACAAAGGAACAAAAACTAATTTGGTAACATTGCAGAAAGACGAGATGACAGACTTTAGAACCATCTTTCCGCCAATAGATGTAACTCATTTTTGTGGTTTGAAGACCTGCTATTCAACTAGTTTTTCACACGATCAACATAGTTCTGTTTATCGTTAATTTTCCTAAAGATTTTCAATTTTTTGCAGTAACAATGGTACCGTTGGAAAGGTAATGAAATAATCTATAAATTGCAATACACATTATACAAAAATAATTAATTTTAACAGATAAAAATAATAGATAAAATTTCGCCACCATAAATTTACAGTAATTTTCCGAATTTCAATCTCAAACTATTCTCCAAATAATCCGCTATTTATTAGCTTTCAAACAAGCCCTAGTTCAGTCGTCTAAGTTTAAAACTGTACGTAAAAAAATCAAATTAGTATGCCGAAACTTTTTATCAATTTTCCGGAAAACTAAGAATGCGATCGGCAAATTTCTGGCAGGTTTGGAAAGCGCTTTTAATTTGCCACATGTGTGAAATTCATTGGAATATAAGCAATATTTGCCAAGTAATGAGGGAAAATATCAAAAAAAAACTGTAAAAAATGCTAAATTGCTTATATAACTCTAGATTACATTCGAATTTCAAAAAATCAGGTATATACTTCCCTGCTTCTTGAAATTCTCTTTCAAATGCCGTTTAGATCGTTAAAATCCGTTGGAAAATAAACTCCTAGCGTTGTTTTGAAAAGTCTTATCTGTGTGACACGGACCCTTAGGATTTCAGGGCCAAAATTTCGACAAGGCGCAGTCACAATTGAATTCTATGAGTGATTTTGATGTTATATGTGAAATTTTATAACGATCAGGTAAATATTAGCAAAAGCCCGTAAACTACACATTTACCCCAATTAAATGATTTTGACGAACAATTTTATTTATTTATTCGAAATGTAATTTAATTTTCAGTTGACCCAGTAATCGACGCCGATTCAACAATATTCGAATTAAACCAACCACCAATGTAACAACTTTAAATCCCCTAGATTCTCGGAGCCAAATCTAGGGAACTTATTGTTATTACGATGTACATGGTGGAAAAATTGAGGTTATGTCCGATTGTTTTGTTTTGATTCATTGTATTAATTATGAATTTACAATTACTCCAACATTATAAACTATTTAAATATCCTGGTTCTATTGCTACAACAACAATTATAAATAATTACAACATACGATTATTTAGTAATGGTCCATCACCAATTGTACCAACACCAAAACTACCGCCGTTAATGGATTTTCCAAAAATCGTATGGCCTTCGATAGTTAAATCTATAAGAAATTTCATTTTAACCACCTTTATAATCCGACCGTATTTGGATAGAGATTTCCATATAACGGACTTTGTTGCTGGATCGAAGAAAGCTGCAGAAGTTTGTTTCAATTCGATTGTTTTAAAATCCAATCAAACAATTAATTTCTAGGTAGTTTCGAATAAAATCGCCAGAGGTGATTTGAAACATTTAAATGGTCTGGTAACTGATGATATTAAACCAATTTTACAACGCAATATTGCCTTGATGTCTGTACAACAACGCGAACAAATTGCCGTTGAAGTTGATGATATTTATTTTAGTTTTCCATATCAGATTGGCGTTATTTTTAATGACGATGATCAGAAACGTTTCGTTGAGATTACGATGGTGTTTCATTGTTTAAAAGGCTTAAGAGTGATGCGAGAAAATGGCCAAGAACCGCCAATGAATATGGGCATGATGCCGGAATTTCAAAATCGTATTTCAATATTGAATTACCGATTTATACGTGAATTCACTAAAGGTGTTGTTGATAATAGTGATTGGACAATAAATTTATTAAATCACTTTAAACCGGTCGATGAGATATCGCAACAAGATTAGAATATATCGAGAGAAAAAAAACGTACTAACAGAAGCATTATTTGTGGTTTTATTAATCCCATTTCTTCGAAACATCCAAATAATCACCATCTGGACTATCATAATTCTGTATTGGTGGTGTTTCCAATGGACCATCACCGTTAAATGGCAATAATTGGAAATCAATTTGCATTGCTTCATTGTACAACTCTACAGATTCGTTACGTAATTCATCTAATGCCCTCTGTTGTGCATAAAAAATACGATCCAACATTTGTATATCGTTTAAATGTTGTTGTTTCTTAAACAAAGCCCATTGTTTTTGTAAAGAAACACGTTTTTCTAATTCCTCAATTCGTACCGTTGGTACTTGACGTAGTCTCGATTGTTTCTCATCGAGCAAAGCCAACGCCACTTCGCATTCTTCAATCGGTTTCAATTGACGTGCATTCTTCTCCAGGCGCCGTATTTGCTTTTCGATTTTCTTCTTTTTGCGTTCTTCGCGTGCTCGAAGCACGGCCGGATCCATGCGTTTCTTCTTCTTCAAAGGTTCCGCCCTACAAAACCAAATAAATGATCGTTCACAATTTAATACGGACAAACATACAAGAGAGTTGGGGTGGTTTGGAAGAATCGCACCGGATTTGTTGTCAAATTTCGAATCGGCTCCCAACGGAGCGATTTCAATAAACCTGTCCTGAATTAAGAAAAAGATTAAATTTAGTTAGAATTTTGATTAAATGTACCTGTTCAAGTTACTTAAAAGGCTAACCATTTCGATTTATTCTATCTACAATTAAAATTATTTTACTAAATAACAATTATAGGTTATGTGAAAATTTAGGGATTTTATCGTTAGGAATTGACAAGAGATTTTTTCTTCGTGGTGTTGGTTACAGATTCAAATATGTACCAATAATTTTTCATATTTTTAAATTTTAAAATTATTACTTCCATATAAAAACTGTTAATTATAATACAATTATTTATCCTTAATTAATTTTTCTGTATAATTTGTTTATTTAGTCAATTTTTTTAATTTCTTTAAGGTTTTGGGTTCGAGACTTGGCTTACAGCGCCCTCTACGTACCAACTGGCAAAGTCATGTGTACATCTTTTTGTACCCGGTTAAAAAATTAAAATAAATCTTTAATCATCCGGCAAATAATTAACAATTTAACCAAAAATGGCTTTGTATAATTTTAAGAAGATTGCGGTGGTTCCATCGTCTAAGGTATTTTTTGTTTAAATCTTCCATACCAAATTAGATGCACCTAACCTCAAATATGCAACTGAAATTTTTGTTTTTCAGGATTTCGTCGATATAATTCTATCGAAGACACAACGCAAAACGCCAACCGTTGTACACAAACAATATAAAATAACAAGAATTCGTAATTTTTATATGAGAAAAGTGAAATTTACACAACAAAATTTCCATGATCGTTTAACCCAAATTCTAACAGAATTCCCAAAATTAGATAATGTCCATCCATTTTACGCCGATTTAATGAATGTTCTATACGATAAAGACCATTATAAATTGGCGTTAGGTCAATTGAATACTGCTCGACATTTAATTGATAAGTAAGTTGATTTTTTAAATTGCTCAACTATTATTTGTTTTCTAATCGTTTTTAGTGTATCTAAAGATTATGTACGTTTATTGAAATATGGTGATTCTCTATATCGATGTAAACAATTAAAACGTGCCGCATTAGGTCGAATGGCAACAATAATGAAACGGCAAGCTTCGAATTTAACGTATTTAGAACAAGTACGACAACATTTAGCACGTTTACCGACAATTGATCCATATACAAGAACAATAATAATTTGTGGTTTTCCTAATGTTGGTAAATCATCGTTTATCAATAAAATTACACGTGCTGATGTTGAAGTACAACCGTATGCTTTTACAACGAAATCATTATATGTTGGACATACAGATTATAAATATTTACGTTGGCAAATTATCGATACACCTGGTATTTTGGATCATTCGTTAGAAGAACGGAATGTTATTGAAATGCAAGCTGTAACAGCTTTGGCTCATTTACGGGCGTGTATTTTATATTTTATTGATCCTTCAGAACAATGTGGACATACGTTAGATGAACAAATCCATCTATTTGAAACCATAAAACCGTTATTTACAAATAAACCATTGATTGTTGTAGCTAATAAAAACGATATTGTACGTTTAGACGATTTACCAACAGAAAAACGAAATTATTTGAAAGAAATCGAAGAAGATCCTGAAATTGCGTTATTAGAAATGTCGACAGTTACCGATGATGGTGTAATGGATGTTAAAGTACAAGCTTGTGAGAAATTATTGAGTTTTCGTGTAGATCAAAAGATGCGAACGAAAAAAGTTGATGGTCTATTGAATCGTTTACATGTTGCTTTACCAAAACCACGTGATGCTAAACCGAGACCACCTTGTATACCCGAGAGTGTTTTACAAAAGAAACAACAATCATTAGAAAATGAAAAGAAACGAAAACTTGAACGTGATCTTGAATTGGAACAAGGTGATGATTATATTTTAGATTTAAAGAAAACTTATATTGATATACCGGAAGAGGAACGTTATGATGTTATACCGGAAATGTGGGAGGGTCATAATATTGCTGATTATATTGATCCGGAGATTTTCGATAAATTAGAACAATTAGAACAAGAAGAGGAATTACGTGAACAAACTGGCATGTATGTTGTACCGAAAATTGAATTAGATGAAACATTAGCCGAAATACGTAAATTAGCATTACAAATACGCCATAAAAAAGCTATTTTAAGGGATGAATCGCGTGTTAATAAACAAAGTACTAAACCGGTTATACCACGTACTAAAAGTACTAGTAAAGTCCGGGAACGTACTGTTAAAAAATTACGTACACAAATGTCTGAATTGGGTGTTGATATGTCGAATAGTAATCAAGCACACTTTACGAAAACGAAACAGAAAATTCGTTCTAATAGTAGTGGACCACCAGCTAAACGTCTTAAACCAAGTACCGATAATCGTTTAATTAGTACCAGTACTCGATCAAGAGGTTTAACAAAACCACCAAGAAATGAACAAGGAATTAAAGATTTAGCTGTAAGTTTTAATATTATAATTAATATTATAATATTTTAATATTTCTTTTTTTAATTCTATTAAAATTCCGTAATTTTAGATGAAGAAGAAATTGGATAAGATCGCTCATCGTGCTATTAGTAAGAAGGTAGCTCGATTAGGTTTGAAAGGTGAAACTGATCGATTTATTGGTAATAAAATGCCGAAACATTTGTTCTCTGGTAAACGGGGTGTCGGTAAAACAGATCGACGATAAGTTTTTATCATTTCTATTGTTTTATTCAAATAAAACGAAAATAATATCTTGAAAAAGGTATGACGTGTAGTTGAATTTACCGCCATTCCCAATTGAAGTTTTTTTATAACGACAATAGATGGCGTTATCGTTTGGGTAATTGGAAGGAATTTTATTATTATTTTGAGTTTTATTTATGCATAATTGATAATTGAGGAATAAAATTGTGTGAAATTTCTATATAGATATTGTTTTAAATAAGAATAAGATTTGATGTTATTTGAAATATTTTCATTGCGCAGTTGATTAATTAGAGCGAGTCTATTTTAAGTTGTCGGAGGTAGGTAGCCGTCCGTGAAGTTTTAAATTTTCAATTAGTATTTTGATTGCTTTCGTCTTTTAGTTTTTTAGCTTTTTTCAGAGATTTTTTGATTTTAATTTGGTTTCTTCATTAAGGGGTCGCGGTACATTTCAGGATTTTCACCGGCGAAAACGTGAGTTTATAACTTGTGATTTCTCACTCGTCCTTGGGACTACGACAACCGCAGATAGATTTTTGAAAAGAGCATTTCTTACAGCCTCTAACGGTTTTTTTCGTTTTTCAAAATGTAGATACAAATTTGAATTACAGACGAAAATCTTACATGTTTTTTTCGTATTTTTGTACAATTTCTTGTATTTTCTCAAGACAATATCCATGGTTACTGCCGCCTAGCGGTAGACCCCGAAGTTTTCCAGGTCTGCCAAGCCGTAGCAAGGTTTTACTGAGTCCACCCGGTAAACCACTTACCCGCTTGGGTGATGGCGGAGGTAGTCAAGCACCCTGACCACCTAAATCCCCACACGAACCTGCGTGTTCCACGCTTACAGAGAGACAGCGAATTCAATCACCTGCCCCGGGACAATCGTGTAGGTCTAAAGTAGGTGGGCCTTAGACACCTGCACCATGAATACTTTTCGTCGTTATGCTCCGACGTGGAGCATAACGAAAGCCTTAGAGTGTTTAATTACTCTTTTACCGGCTTCAAGTGTACGGACTCATCGGGTACCATCACCGTGAGTAACTCGCAAAGGACACCCAACGATCCCAGCTTTCTAGGAACTCAAAGGAACACGGCGAAAATGTTGTGAACTCTCTTGAACCCGACACCCGGGACAGGCTAACTTGGCTTCTAGTGCTTGGAAAGATAACCCCGTTACGACGGCCTCCAAATACGTTTTCCTGCCCTCCCAGAGGACGGGATACCTCACCACCGACGGCCCTGTATCCAGGGATTGTGCATCCGCAATAATGGTTTAACTTGCGCCAGTGAACCTACTCCTTAGCGTCACCCTTGTGCCACTAAGAGTCCATCACCCTTGGAGGGGCACCTGCAAGCCATCACAGGCGGGCTCCCCCCACCCTTAGCACCTATGTTAGTAGAGCTTTACCTCTACAACCTTTGATAGGTCTCGGTCGTGCCCAGTTTCCCAGAACACTACCACACATTACTAATGGCCCGAGCCCGTTGTCCGGAGAAGCTGCTTCAGCGGCCATACGTCGCCCAGGCGATGCTGGACAGGCATGCCTACCTTCACACGACCCACAGGATAGGGTATCTGACTGAAAGTTTTACCGGCATACAGCGCGTGATCAACCATATGCCGTACCGGTACTAAAAGACCGGCGGCAGTCGAGGCGGCTAGAGAACCTCTCCGTTACTAATTGCTTTACTACCATTTCGGTATAGATCGGGTAATGAACAAACAGCTCTAAGGGTACAACGCCGTAAGGTCAAACGTTTACCCTTTTTTGCTACTGCCCCAGGGTAGTATACCTATGTTAGTGGGGTTACCCCCACAACCTTTGATAGGTAACGGTCCTGCCTAGGCACTACCACACATCTTTTCTAACAGCAGAGCCCATTGACCCACTGATGTGGTATGCTAGTTTTAGGGGTGAATAGTGTGTGGTTTCTTGTTCACCCACAGCCTCCAATTGATCCAGAGATCTTTTGAAGTACCCATTTTAGTAAGGTCAAACTCCACAACGTTTGATGGGTCTCCGTTCGTCCAAGGACTACTAGTGTTAGTGAGGTGCCCCCCACAACCTTTGACTAGTAACGGTCGTTTCCAGTCTCCCAGAAACTAGCACACATCTTTTCTGATGGTCGAGCCCGTTGCCCTCCGCATGCCACCGAAGTGAACACACGCAACTATGACCTCCAGAAGAGAATCATAATTACTCCCATCGTTTACCCCCATGGGACCGCTACACTCCGTCAAAATTGTCGTCGAGTCCGAGTTGAACATTAGATTGCTGCCCCTTAATGAATTTAAAAATGCAACTTGTATGTCGCATACCACACGCCAGTCTTTTATCTTTTAAAACACGTGTAATAATAAAGATAACCGAGCGATAAATAAATACAGAGCCATAGACAGAGCTTTTCACTCGGCGGTCGGTAGTCCTCAATTTTCATGATAACGCCCGTTTGTTTGTCGAATAATTTTGAATTTTCCACATTCCTCCAAATTATTAAACGTATTAATTTTGAAATTTTTTGAAAACCAAGAATCTATAATTTTTCAAAATGTTGGATTTATTAATTAGATAAAAGAAAATCTCTAAATCAAACCCATATGTTAGTAAAATTAGCTTATATTTGGCCAAAAAACGCTCGTCTCTGACGATCTTTCAATTTAAAAGACTTGCATATGAAAATCTTAGAAAAACTCGAGTATTTTCTAAACCGTTTCTCCTTAATTTTTAGTTCTGAATAATTTGTGAAAAATAAAATTAATATTTGAGCCATCCTTACAATTAGTAGTTTTACGAGCATCTTTTGATCAACTTCCAAATGATTTACGAAGTTCTAATTTTGCTAAGGTGTTCTCTAGGGATTACTCTATTGAACATTGAAATATTTTTCGAATCGATACATATTGTGAATTGCAATAAGGATTACTTATGTACATATGTGTATATTGGTCAGTCTTGCAAAAAAATTTTTTATGATTTTTTTTTCGAATAAAAATCATGCGGCATTTTATTTGAAAACTTATTTGAGCCTAAACATAATACGGACCAAAATGTTTGATACAGGAATAGGTGGGTTATTTTATTAATTATTACCTTATTTATTAAAATTATTTGTGCGTACGGAGTGATTCGTTGGATTTTTTACAAATTTTGATAGCAAAAGTAGATTAAATGGCACACATTATGTATACAGTCAGGTCAGGTAAACTTTACTTCAGAAAAGAGAAAATATATGCAAAAATCATCTACTACCTCTAAAAAATACCTATTGTTTCAATTAATTTATCAATCTCTTATTCTCTTTCTTTGAAAAATTTTAGAAATAATGGATCCCTAAAGTGTCAATTGTGACAATCGAATTCAAAGTTGTTAACAAAATAGCAGAAGATATTTCAATCATGACAGAAATGCATTATTTTTGCTACTCAAATTCCAAATTATAGCCTACAATAGTTTCTGAGTTATAAATTTTCTAGTTGAGCTCTCTAACGTTTCACCAAAAGTCAAAATATTTAAGAAACTGTTAGCTCTAAAACATATTATCAAAATTCTCCTCAATTTCGCCATTCAATCAAAATATGCAACAAAGACATTCGATTAGAATTAAAATAAGAAAGTAAAACATGTAGTATTCCCTATTAAAAGGGAAGAGTTGTACTCTTCCCTCTTAATAGGGAATCCGACTTACCGGCGAAAATGTGAATTTCCAACTCGCGATCTCTCGCTCGTCCTTGAAGCTACGACAACCGCAAACATATTTTTGAAAAGAGCACTTCTTGTAGCCTCTAGCGGTTCTTCCCGTTTTTCAAAATGTTGATATAAATTTGAATTACAGATGAAAATCTAACATGTTTTTTTCGTATTTTTGTACAATTTCTGCTATTTTCTCTTATAACTTGGCCAATTTTGATTATTTTGCCAAAATTCTTGTACTCTTAGATAGCAAATAAATCTTAAAGAATAAAATGCCTGGGAGGAGATATAAGAATTTGGGCACATTTTTTATTTTACAGCATTGATCAACCCCTCATTCGAAAACTGACACAAAAGCCGGGGGGAATGCGAAGCCCATTTTTTGAGATTTTGAAAATTGCCTGAATTATCGCGGAAAATTCGAGTTGATTTTCTGGCACTATTTTCACTTATAAAAATTAATTATTTTGCTTCAAAATACATGCATATATTATTTCCATCATTGTGATTCTATTAAAAATCAGCGGTGGCATTGGGAATATATAAACAAACAACCCATCTTAATCGTTTTTTTTTTTATAATGCTAGATCTCCCCAACAATGTAGTTGATCACTTAGAACTAACAAGAATTTGTAATCGAACAGATCTTTGAGCATCTGTTAAGGTGATCGACTGTATTTAATATAACACTCTCTGGTGGCAAAAGCCGTGAACTATCCTAGCTGGTAAAGTTTTGTTGGTTGGCTGATTTCATGAAATTTTCAAGAAAACCTATACTTTTAAGTTCACTTCTTGGGAAAACTAAAAGGAGAATTGGAAAAACGCGGAGCTCCAACGAATCGTCAGACTTTTCTCATTCTATTCATACCAGTCTCATTTCTCTTTTTACTTCCAATAACACATAAAGTTGCAGTGATTGCCACTACTTTTTCTTAATAAAAACGTGGTTTTTCCCATTTTTTGGAAAATCCAGTTAATTATCAAAAAAACATTGGACGTCCTTCGGAGTGGAATAATAATTGTCAACTAAATTCGAAAACTGCATTTAATTATTTTTAAAATTACATTAAATTGTCTTATGGAGAATACATGTAAATGGATTTTGACTACGGAACGCGTTCCCATGTTCTTTACTTGAATCTATAATGTTTAAACTGGAAAAGTATATTAAAAAAAAATTTGGAAGGGGCCGAATCTAAAAAGCGGCCTAATAACTTCCCCGACACACTCCGGATAGTTAATCATGAATTAGAATAGTTATTAAAAACAAGTGTCAAAAGTCGGCAATTAATGCACGAGTCCGAGTTTTAAAAAAACGAGTACCGTAGCACGAGTTTTTTATACTATTTTTTCTATTCTAGATACTTTATTAAAAAAAAAAAACTGACTTACTATAAAAATCAAAATCGGGTTCGAGAACCGTGGCTATCTCACAACCTCCGAAAAATTCAATGAGGAACCAGCACCTCGTCAACCAGAACTCTGTTCACTGATCGTTAGTTCCACACACCCTTTTCAATTTAACTTTCTCATAAACTCGATTCACGATTCAATTGCGAAATTTTGACAAAACAACAGAACTGTAATTTCAGCGCAGAGTAAAAAGTAGTACGGTTGTCCCAACAAAAACATGGAAAAAATCAAATCATATCTATTGAATTGTTGAGGGAAAAATTAAAATTTATATTATTTTAAAACATTTATATATTGGAAAAGCACTTACCGAAACACAAAAACCGTTTGAAAACAAATATTCTGAGGTTATGTTTCAAAAATGACAAAAGAATGTAAACAAACGCATAGGATTTTATGCCTTCAGTGATACCAACAGTAGATATCATTCTGTCTTTATAAAACTACCGTTATAAATTTTACTACGCTTTAAAAATTATGTTGGATAACCTTCTAAACTGTCATTTCAAAATTTCGCAATTGAATCGTGAAAAGGATATATATCTCTCTCTCTATCTAACAACAACTCTTTTCTATGGCAACCGATCCCTTATAGAAAGCGGCAAATTTGAATTTGTGGACTACACTATTTTGCCAATTTTGTGCATTTATTTAAAAAAAGAAAAGAACATTGCACATGATGGGTATCGTTTCGGACATAAAAGCACATGCCCTTTCGATTGGTGATATCAAATTAATATGTTATCTTGAATTTTTTTCAATCAACCCCCTCCCCCTTCCACCCCCGTGATCCGATTGGCACCAAAAACTAATCAACTCGAGCGGCCACCAAATAATTTGTGCTGGCCAAATTTGAACTCAATCGGTTAAAGCGTTTTTGAGTAATCGTTGGAGAACCGACAGACGCACATACACACACACACACACACACACACACACACACACACACACGGACATCATGCTAAAAACTTCAAAAACGTGTTCAGGGGACCTCAAAACGTAAAGATCTGGTGAAATCTCGAATTCGAAATTTTGGTCCGAAACTAATAACTTCCCTACCCTCCGGTCGGGGAAGTTAACAAGTGTCATAAGTAGAGTTAGGATCTACAGTCGCATAATAAAAATTTTAACTGTCAAAACGTACCAGTGGCGTAATTGATTTAAAATACAAATAATCGGCAATTTACTTGTCACATATTAAATATAAACATAATTTCTATGGTTGATATCCAACAGAATTAGTAAATGAATTTAGAATTATAAATAATTTATAAATTTGTGAGTAATATTTCATTTATTTTTGTGTAGAAATCATCTGTTTATTAACCTAAACGAACTACAATGAGAGAATAATGAAGGGGAAGCTGAATCTGTCAAAATTTCGCTAAAATCAAACACAAATGGATCATTATAAATGGTCGACTGTTTTTCTAAATTCTGTTGCTATCGATACAGAGCGCTTCGCTATGTTGTTGTTTGTTGACGGATAAAACAAGTGGTTTAAAATCGAAACTTGTGTGCCGCTCTTGTCAAATTTTTCAAAAATTAGATCTCCTACTGCTCCTTTTAGGGAGCAAAATCCTAACTCTAGTCATAAGTCGACAATTATTGCACGAGTCCAAATTTAGAAAACGAGTGCAGTAGTACGAGTTTTCTAAAGTTCGAGTGCAATATACGACCTATGACACGAGTTTTTTATACTATTTTTTCTGTTTTGCCTATTTTGTGCCCTTTTTTACAAAAAAAGTTTGAGTTATGAAATTTAAGGAATTTGGTGGGAGTTGGTGTTACTGATATAGCAGTTGAACATTTGAAAATGAATGTGTATTTTGTTTGGTATTTTTGAGTTGTAAATAAAAACGAAAACGTTACCAACCTTAAGAGAAAAAAATTAACTACATTTTCCTTTATTTCACAGTGTATCGAAAAGTGGTCACTTCAATACTCTAGCGAGTTGAATAATATCGCTATTATTGATGCAAAACAGAATAGTATATTGAAAAATAAGTTTCAGAAGTCCATAATTCCTGCACGAGAACAAGTTTAAAAAACGAGTGCGGTAGCACGAGTTTTTTAATGCTCGAGTGCAAGAATTGACTTCTGAAACTAATTTTTCATACTATTTTTCCTATTTTGCGCCCCTTTGTACCATTTTTTAATAAAAATTGAACCCTTAAAATTTAGGGAATTTTAGAGAAGTTGGTATTAAATAAAACAAATGAAAGTTCTACTTGACAATATTCAACTTTTTATTTGTAAAACGAGTTGATTTTCAATTGTTTAAGTCTCCATATTAATTACGACTTTTAATAAAGTAAAAATGTGTGACGAATTATCGTGTACTCCACCAGAATTACGTGATATTGTTGAAAATGGTATCAATGATTCACTTCCCGGTAAATCAAAAATAAAATATGAGCATTGTTATTAAAATTTTCAAGAATGGTGTAAAAATAATTTGAAATAAATAAAAGTTGTTTTCACGTTAATCAAGTGGTCTGCATTTCTGTCAAAGAATGACATTTGAGATAGTCGACAGTGTTACCAACTTGGAAAAAATAAATTATCCCAGATCTTCCACACTCAAAATAGTTGGGAAATTTCCATTGCTTCACTACTTTTAGTGTGGAAATGATTTTATTTCTAACGCAAAATAAGAAAAAAAAAGTTTTTATTCTTTTTAAATGAGAAGAAATAGGACGCCACTGATATGTTGTTATTAAAATATTTCCATTCTAGGTGGCAGCACTTTCGTTACGATAACATAACCTAATAAACTGAAGTTAAAAAAAATTAATGTATAAATAATTATAAATATTCGATTGTAACGAATTAATTTCTAATTACAACTATAGTTCACAATTTCTATCGCGTATTCTATCTGGCATATAATTAATAGCAATTGTCTTAATTGTTTAAATGCATTTACAGAGATATGCCGCAGTGTTGTTTGTTGTCGTGTAAGAATCGATCCGAAAATGGATATCGCCTGTTCAAAATACCCGAAGGTAGAGGTAAAGAGGAACGTATCGAAATTTGGAAGAGCTTCATCAACCGGCCAGATATACCAAAGAAAGCGTACATTTGTGAAATGCACTTCGATCAACACCAATTCGAATTGCATCGCAAAGACGGCCGGAAATTATTAAAATGGAATGCCGTACCGACTGTCCATTTGAAAGTTACAAAACCACAACGGAACGTCCTAACTGAAAGCCCAAATATCGACGGTATTGATGTCATAATGGCAGACCATTCGTATATCGCCTCACCGACTACAATAAACCATAATGCAGGTGAATATAAATTTAAAACGGTGCGTATTACGACAGAATTGCTGTATGTTTATTGTAGATGCATCGGTGGAGAATGTTGATTATTTGAATCGATCATTATTCGATGAGTTGCGACAGAAATTGAGGGTTGCAAATAAAAAAATTCGCCTTTTAGACGGTCGTATCAAATCGATGGAAGAAACCTATAAAGAGTTGTTTAATGATGATCAAATAAATTATTTAAAAAAACAAACCCATCGCGGCGAATCTTGGTCCGATGAGACTATCAGTAAAAGTTTGAAATTGTATTTAGCATGCGGTGTTAAAGGATATGAGGAGATACGAAGACAGAAATTACCATATCCGAGTATTCGAACTTTACAACAACGTTTCCGTGATTTCATTGTTGATGATAATAACAATAATAATAATAATAATAATAATAAGAATAATAATAATGATAATAAAAGATTTCAAAATTGAACCACTCTGGTAATCGATAGAATTGTTTATTCGTTGTTGAAAGAAATACAGGGTGAGTTAAGAGGTTGCCCTATTAAAAGTATAGGTTTCAAATTTGGTATACACTTGTTTTTTCCACTTGAACTACTTCTAGATAATATTTTCATTGTTCTATCAACCCTTGGTATATGGGGTAGTGCACTTTGCTTTCTTGTTTTAAGTAGAATGGTTTATTTAGATTGTGTTCGAGTTGAATATTGTATTTAGCAAATTTTACAGAATGAAATAATCTCAGAGATCAGCTGAAATAATTCTTTTTTAGGTAATTTTCAGACTGTAATATTTCTGATTTTAAATAGAACACCATACTTTTCTTTATAGGGTTGGATAGAGAAAAAAATACTCTATGGAACTGTATTATCTTTTCCTGTACCTATTTATCTCTAATAGTTTGTCATTTATTTAAAATTTTCAGTTTCTGTAAATTTTCCTCTTTGAAAATGCACAGTATCGAGTTGCCTAAAATTTAATAATTCATCAATAAAGAAATACATAGAAGGCTTAGCAAAATAACATTAACTGTCACATTTGAGGTTAACAATGAATGTTGTACATGTTTTTTCAGCAATTTCAGTAAATTTTTCATGAAAATAAAAGGAATATCATTAATTTTAATTTAATTAATAATCGATTTCTTGTATTATTTTTTATTTAAAAAATCTGAAAAATAATTATTAAGATGTTAAATGTGACAGAAAGTTGTTTCCATAGACTAGTTGTTTCGCTAAGCCTACTATGTTTTAGTATTTTATTTCATGTGTGAATTAATTAAAACTGAAAATTTTAAATTACTGAAAAATTATCAGGAATAAATATAAGAAATACTAATAGAGTTCGATGCAGAATTTTTTCTCTATGTAATCGTATAAAAATATGCTTTCTATTTAAAATAAAAAAGATATACTTTGAAAATTAGCTGAAAAGAAAATTGATTTCAGCTAAACACTGAAAAATAATTTAATTCTCTAAAATTTGAAGTGAAGTATACAGAGTGAGCCAAGTGATTGGCCTATTAGAAGTATAAGAAGCTCCAATTGATGAAAGTTTTTGAAATTTGGTATGCACCCGTTTTTCCAACTGAACTACATCTGGAAAATATTTTCGTTGTTCTATCAACCCCCGGTATATGGGGTAGTGCACCCTACTTTCTTATTTTAAATGGAATGGTATATTTTTTATTCCATATTTAGATTCTATGGTAAAAATGAAATGGAATTTGATAACTTGACCTATGGTCTAGCGTTAATGGTTTTTCAGGAATTTTGACTTCTTCTGAAAATTTTGATTTTGTAGTGTTTTATTAAAAAATTCATATCTCGGAAAATATTGTTGCTAAACAATCCAAATTTGGAAATCAAATAGTTCAAACTATGTACTTTACGTTAAATTTCATAGAATTAAATTATCTTTCAGCGGCTAGCTGAAATCAGTTTTTCTTTCAGCCAATTTTTAAAGTTCAGTAATTTTCTTATTTTAAATGGAATGGTATATTTTTCTTTCCCGATTAGACAGAGAAAAAAATTCTGCATCGAATCATTTTAACATTATCTATACCTATTCTTGATAATTTTTCAGTTATTCAAGATTTTCGATTTCTAATCATTTACCCCCTGAAACGAAATACTAAAACACAGTAGGCTTGGAAAAACAACATTCTTCCACAATTAACATCTTAGTAATTGGTTATTTTTATATTTTTTAATTAAAAAATCATAGAAGAAGTTGAGAAATAATTAAATTAGAATTAATTGGATTTTCTTTGCATGTAAAATTGGCGGAAATCGCTGAAAAAAACATACAAAACATACAAAATAATCATTGTTAACCTCAAATGTGACAGTTAATGTCATTTTGCTAAGCCTCCTATGTGTTTCTTTATAGGCGAATTATTAAGTCATAGACAACTAGATACTAGCCGGTTTCAGATTGGAGAGAAAACGATTGAAAATCGAAAATCTTAAATAACTGAAAAACTATCACTGATAGGTATAGGAAATGCTAAAACAGTTCGATGCAGAATTTTTTTCTCTATCCAACCGTCTAAAGAAAAATATACCATTCCATTTAAAATAAGAAAGATATTGACTTCTGAAAATTGGCTGAAAGAAAAATTCATTTCGACAAAATGCTGAACGATAATTCATTTCTGAAAAATCTAACGTAAAGTGCATAGTTTAAACTATTCGATTTCCAAATTTGGATCATCTATCAACGATATCTTCAAATAAATGAATTTTTTAATCAAACACTATAAAATCAAAATTTTCTGAAAAAGTCGAAATTCCTGAAAAATATTAACGCAAGACCATATGTCATGTTATCAAAGTCCATTTCATTTTTACCATAAAATCTAAATATGGAATAAAAAATATACCATTCCATTTAAAATAAGAAAGTAGGGTGCACTACCCCATACACCGCGGGTTGATAGAACAACGAAAATATTTTCCAGGTGTAGTTCAAGTGGAAAAACAAGCGCATACCAAAATTCAAAAACTTCCATCAACTGGAACTTCTTATACTTCTAATAGGCCAACCACTTGGCTAACTCTGTATACAGGGTGAGTTAAGAGGTTGGTCTATTAAAAAATACAAGAAGTTCTAATTGATCGAAGCTCCTATAATTTAGTTTTTCTATCTGAATTACCCTCTTTCTTATTTTAAATTGAATGATTTTTTTTTTATTGCATATTTAGATTCTATGATGAAATTGTAGGGAACTTTGATAATATAACCCCAAGTCTTTCAGTAATTTGACTTTACAGAATTTTTAATTTTGTAGCGTTTGTTTGAAAAATTCATATTTCAAAAACTATTGCGTTTGGGTGATTGAAATTTCAAATTCTAATAGTTTAAATTCTGTACTTTCTATCTAGTTTTACATAATTGAATTGTATTTCATGGTTTGGCTGAAATCAATTTTTCTTTCAGGCAGTTTTCAAACTAATATCTTTCTTATTTCAAATAGAATACTATATTTTTCTTTATACAGTTGGATAGAGAAGAAAATTCTGAATCGAACTGTATTATCATTCCTTATACATATCTAACAGTTTTTCAGCAATTTCAAAATTTTCAATTTCCATTAGTTTGCCTTTTTATTTGAAAGTTTAGTGTCTAGTTGCCGATGACTCAATAATCTACCTATGAAAAATGCATAGAAGGCTTAGTAAAATGACATTAACTGTCACATTTGAGGTTAACAATGAATATTTTCCATGTTTTTTCAGTATTTTCAGCCAATTTTACATGAAAAAAAGAATCCGATTACTTTAATTTAATTAATTATCAATGTTTTCTATCGTTTTTCATTCAAAAAAATCTAAAAATAAATAATTATTTGGAGGTTAATTGTGACAGAAAGTTGTTTCGTTAAGCCTACTATGTTTTAGTATTTTCTTTCAAGGGGCGAATTAATTGAAATTGAAAATTTTAAAATAACTGAAAAACTATTAGAGATAGCTATAGGCAATAATAGATTTCGATACAGAATTTAATTCTCGGGCCAATCGTATGTAGAAAAATATGTTGTTTCATTTAAAATAAGGAAGATATTACACTTTGAAAATTGGCCGAAAAGAAGAGTAATTTCAGTTAAACGCTGAAAGATAATTAAATTCTATCAAATTTGACTTAAAGTATATTATTTGAATTGTTTAAAGTCCAAATTTGGATTGTCTAACAGCAATATTTGCAGAGATATGAATTTTTTAATCAAACACTGCAAAATAAAAATTTTCGGAAAAAGTCAAAATTCTTGAAAGGCTCTTCTAATATTTGAAACACAATTCCTTATCTGTTTTTAACGGATTTTAGTGATTTTAATAGCAATATAAGGAGCATTTTAAGCTACATCTTTCTTGAAAATTCGCATGCAATCTTCAATTATAGAAGGAAATCTTGAAGCATGTTTTTCTCTACTTTTTGACAATTTTTCATATTTCTCTTCATAACTTGCTAAACCATAGGTCATTGTATCAAAGTCGTTTCTATTGCACCTCACAATATAAAACACTAAAAATCAAAATTTTTTTGAAAAAGTCGAAATTTCCTGAAAAATATTAACGCTAGACCTTATGTCATGTGATCAAAGTTCATTTCAGTTTTATCATAGAATCTAAAGATGGAATAAAAAATATACCATTCCATGTAAAATAAGAAAGTACGGTGCATTACCCCATACACCGGGGGTTGATAGAACAACGAAAATATTTTCCAGATGTAGTTCAGAAACTTTAATCATTTAGAACTTCTTAAACTCCAAAATTAGATTGTCTAGCAACAATATGTTCAGAGATATGAATTTTTCACACTAGACTAGTGATCATCTTCATTTTCATCATAGAATCTAAATATGCAATAAATATACGATTCCATTTAAAATAAAAAAGTAGGGTGGACTACTCCATACACCAGGGATTGATAGAATAACGAAAATATTTTCCAGTCGTAATTCCAACAATTAGAACTTAGTCTTCTAATAGGCCACCCTCTTGACTCATTGGTTATAGTGTGCCAAAATATTGAGGGGAAAAATGCTAATTTTTCTATATATACCTATATATTTATATATATTAATTTTTTTAACAATATATTGCTCATATTTACCCATTTTTACAACACTGCTAATTCTATAAAAAAAAGAACATAAAAAAATATAAATAAATAGAAATAAGTAAATACAAAATAAAAGATTCGAATACTGTTATTTAAGGAATGTAATGGTGGCAAGGCAATTTCCCTTCTGTTGGTTTTTAATAACAAAAAAAAAACCTACGGACTACAATTTAGACTATCATAAGCTTTAACTTTATCTGGTATGGCAGTAATTTCCAACGGTACTCTAGCCATTAATTCTTTCAAATTTGCAACATAAGAGATTTTCCGATAGAATTTCGCACTAATGAACGGTTTCGCCATAAACAACATAGTTTTAATCCATAATGTCGGATGTACCAAATATAAATGACTGAGATTCTTACGTAAACGTCTACTGACAATTTGATAGCAACGTTTCAACCAACTAAACGCTGGCAATTTCGTAGCAGTACCACCATGCAAATAAACTAAAACATAATCATCGGTAACTAAACGTTCCAATGTCCACAGGATATACAAAAATAAATTATCCATAACGTAAACGTAATCAACACGCGACCGATCTGGTAGATAACAAGCCGAGAAGATAACAATGGCGGTATGACCACCGGCTCGTAAATAACCACCATGCGATAGACAACGTTTATAGGGTTCAATTACGCGCATATCAATTGTACGTTGTTCGCCATCCGGTAAGATCATTCGTTGCCAATAACGGGCATGTCGACGTTCATCGGCGGCACTCAACGGTTCAATCGGTTCGGGCGGTGGTGATGCCCTAATCGCCCCATCTTGATTCCCATCGTAAACATCCTCAGATTTTAAACTCTCCGAAATACTATCTAATGATGATATATCATCGTCATCATCACCATCACTATCTTTCTTGATGATTTCTTCTTCGTTGTTGTCTTTTGTTGTTTGTAGAACTTTAACGCGTCGTAATTTATTGCTGCTTTTATTCTGCGATAAAAAATTCAAATTGCCTTCTTTCTCGTTCATTGTTAACGAGACATTTTGTAGATTCGAACTGAGATGGGCTTCATAGATTGATTTATCGTTTTCTGTATCGCTTAAATCACAATTATTGCCGCCGTCAATACCACTACTACTGCTACATTGTGAGATTTCTAACGGTAAATCGAACATTAACGATTTTTTTAATATTGACGGACTGGCCGGGAAATCCGGTAATTTCTCTGAGTAATCTTTTAATTCGCGTTGAAATTGTTTCTCGATTATCTCAACATCTACTTCATCTTTGTTGTTATTCGTTGTTGTTGTTGTTGTAGGTGTACTGTGAGTTTGCGGACAGAATTCAATCGTATTTTTTTGATATCTCTTGATTGGTCTCTCCGGTATTAAATCGGGATAATTTGGTGAGATTTCCGGGTTACTATTGTACATTAACGGGTGGTAATTGGTGGCATTCTCTATAATTGTGGTTATTTTCGTTGTTCTAACACCAACATTATCTAAATTGTCATCATTATGAGAATCTCTTAAGCGTAACACTTGACTAGAATTATTCAATTCCTCCTGATTATCATCATTATCAAGATCATCATGACTAGTTGTTGATGTCTCCGATATGTCCATCATTTTATCGGAACCGGGACTGATTCGTTCACTGGAATCGAGCGATTTTAAACGAAAATTGAGGTTAATTATCGAATTAATAGAATACGCACCTCATTTTGTCTTGAATTAGTGTTGGAGACAAATTAAATGCAGAAAAAGTGCCACTCAATAAACTAAAACAAACATTCTGTTGATCTGTCAAATCGGAATGTCAAACTAGTCGAGCACTTTCGATTCGAACGAGCAGTCTCGAACGGAATATAGCGGGAAATTTGAACATTCCCATAATCGATAGGACAGTGATGGAGATTTTGATCGAAATTTTGCCAAATTACACAATAAAACGGGAAATTTTAGGAATTTAGACAATTAGACTTTCAAAATTCGTATCTGAAGGCACGAATTCGTGTAGAAAATCGATTAAAATTCTGTAATTTTATAATTTGTTTGAAAATAGCCGAATTTTAGGGGATCCCTACATAAGTAGAACAATTGTAAAACAAGATAACTTTTTTATTTACCAACGGATTTCAATGTTCTAAACGGTATTTGAAAGAGCATTTCAAGAAGCAGTGAATTACATATTTGATTTTTTGAAATTCGGATGTAATCTAGAGTTACATAAGGAAATATAGAAGCAATATAGCATTTTTTAAAGTTTTTTTTTTTTATATTTTCCTTCACAACTTGCCAAATATTGCTTATTTTCTAATGAATTTCACACAACATGTGGCAAATTAAAAGCGCTTTTCCAAATCTGCCAGAAATTTTCCGGTCGCATTGTTAGTTTTCTGGAAAATTGATAAAAGGTTTCGACATACTAATTTGATTTTTTTACGTACAGTTTTAAACTTAGACAACTGAACCGGGGCTCGTTTGAAAGCTAATGAATGGCAGATTATTTTGAGAATAATTTGAGATTGAAATTCGGAAAATTTACTGGAAATTTATGGTGGGAAATGGAGGGGAGTTTTATCTATTGGCGGAAAGATGGCTCTAAAGTCTGTCATCTCTGTTTTTGTTCCTTTGTCGTCTTATTATTGTATAGATAATTGGCGAAAAAAAAATAAACTGGTTGTATATAATTAACTTTAACAATTAACAGAAAAATTGGTCGCCACTGCTTAAAATCCATTTATCTATGCAAAAATAAGACGACAAAGGTGAAGTCTCAGACAGAAAACATAATTTGACAACATTGCAGAAAGACACCTGCTGACATCTATGCGCTACTGGAGGAAACCTATTTTTTAGATAATAGTATGCTCTGGCGAGTAGCTATCGAATTATCACTTTCTGCTTTTCACACGATAAACATAGTTTTGTTTATCGTTAATTTTTCAAAAGATTTTCAATTTGTTTCCAGTAACAATGGTACCTTCGGAAAGATAATGAAATAATCTATAAATCGCAATACACTTTATACAAACATAATTAATTTTAACAGATAAAAATAATAGGGGAAAATTCATCACATTTCCCCACCATAAATTTCCAGTAAATTTTCCGAATTTCAATCTCAAACTACTCTCCAAATAATCTGCCATTCATTAGCTTTCAAACGAGCCCCGGTTCAGTTGCATAAGTTTAAAACTGTAGGTAAAAAAATCAAATTAGTATGTCGAAATATTTCATCAATTTTCCGGAAAACTAACAATGCGATCGGAAAATTTCTGACAGATTTGAAAAGCGCTTTTAATTTGCCACATGTTGTGTGAAATTCATTAGAAAATAAGTAATATTTGGCAAGTTGTGAAGGAAAATATAAAAAAAAAAACTTTAAAAAATGCTATATTGCTTCTATATTTCCTTATGTAACTCTAGATTACATCCGAATTTCAAAAAATCAAATATGTAATTCACTGCTTCTTGAAATGCTTTTTCAAATACCGTTTAGAACATTGAAATCCGTTGGTAAATAAAAAAGTTATCTTGTTTTGCAAGTGTTCTACTTATGTAGGGATCCCCTTAAATTTTGTAGAGATTTTTCAGCATTTAAACCACTGATCCAAGACAAATTTTGAAAATTCTATAAATTGAGTCTTGAGTTCGTTTAAATTGCCTTTAAAAGGATGACAATGGGGGCCCTTATTAGGCAATTCTGGCTGTACCGCCACTGTACGGCGTCGGGACGCATGTGTTGTCATGCGTCCTTATCATTATCGGTATATGGACTACGCTAGTGCAGTAAAGAAGAAAGAATCGAATGTGCACACTGTGATATTTCATTAGCGTCATTTGATTTGTTGTAAATGTGATAAGCAATAATAATAATAATAATTATGATAATAATTATAATTAATAGTATTAAATAGAGCATTGTTATTGGATAGAATATGAGCATTGATAGGAGCCAATTAATATAAACCAGAACCCCTTAACGATCATCACCATGATGTTAGCCTATCGTATTTTAATCGAAAGTGTTTGGCATCATTTTACGTAGTAAAAACAATAAAAATAACAATTTTATGTGGAGATTTTGGCGAAGTATTGGCATTATTCTTCGTTGTTTGTTAAATTTGCATCGTCAATTAAGTGTAAAGAATTGTTACGAAATTAAGTGTGTATGTGTGCGTCCCTATATGTGTACTATTTCTCCCATTCATTCCCAATTAAAATGAATCAATTCTGTTATATTTGATTCAACGGTAATCAAGTTATAGTGGTGATCATTGTGGAACATTTGAAAAAATGCACCCTACCATTAGTCGTATTGTTGTAGTGCTAGTGGTGTTGACGACGTTAACATCCTTCGCGTCCGCTTTCCTTTTAGACGGTTCAACAAACTCCTATTCACAATTCCGTAAATGGGGCGGTGGTACGAATGGTAGTTTAGAATTCGAATTTAAAACCAACCAACCGAACGGTCTATTATTATATACGGATGATGGTGGTACTTATGATTTCTTTGAAATCAAACTAGTCGAGGGTGCATTACGTTTACGTTATAATCTCGGTGGTGGTGCACAAATTATCACCGTTGGACGGGATCTAAACGATGGCCATTGGCATAAAGTCCATGTACAACGGCACGAAGATCGTACTATATTAACAGTCGATAATATATCACAGATGCGTACGTCTAGAGGTAAAGAATTCAATTTCGGCCGGTTCAGTACGAATTCAGATGTATTCATTGGTGGCATGCCAACTTGGTATAATACAAAATTAACATTATTGGCATTGCCGAGTGTTATTTTTGAACCGAGATTTATCGGCGCTGTAAGGAATCTGATCTATCCGGACGTTGAAGGTGGACCACCTAGACGCCAAGAGACACGACCCAAAGATCATAGGGTAAATAGAACTATTTATTGTAATTCCACCACACATATACACGTATACCTGAAAGCTAAACGACTAATCCCGATTTATTCGATTATACTACAGCGATTACACATATTGTGGGCAAAAATAAGGGAAAAGGGCTGATCATATCTCGAACTGTTTCAGTGTGACGGTGGTGTAATAGCAGGGACTGAGGGTGTCTGCTTGCCGCAATCTCGGGTGAGTTTATCCAAAGTAGCAGCAAATACCAAAAAACCCGGCATCATTCTTGCGCTTCTTGTAGAATTTCGCATCCGTTAAAGATCGCTTTCCAACTATAATTTCATCTCTTTCGTTTTAATTTTCAATCTTTCGAACAAATTGTTGGAAAGCATTTAGTCTTGTTTGTTGTTGGTTTAAAACTTGTACGGATGATGCTTGAACAATAGCTACTATCATCTATTGTTCTCGATGATTGCTGCTCGACAATATAGAGAGAAAGAGATAGATTGGGGGTGAATATCTAAGGGACCACGTGGTTGTTGTCGTCGTCGTTACCGCTACCCCTATGTCGTCATTACCGTCGTCGTAGCCGTCGACACGCCCAGCGTTCTCGTCCGTTCATATATTGATCTGTCTGCCCATACGATTCGCTCTCTATTCAAATCCTTCTCTATTTCTTTTCACATGTATATAGAAGCCACACGTAGCGCATCCACCCACCGAATGCTCTTCTTTCTATCTTGACTGCAGCTTTTATTTTAGAACAGACGCGCCTTGACTGTTTGTTGAATTGAATAAAGAAATATAGAACCCACTTATTCTAGGAAAATAGAAGGGAGCACTTGTACAATTATGCTTGTTAACTTCTTCAAATAGTCAGCATTATTGACCTCTTCTCACTCAAATATTCAGTTAATAAATTATTAGCTTTCGTGTGGGTATATTTGTATGTGTGTGCATGGGTATATTTAAACCAACTTCATTGATTTCTCTATTTTGGCCGTTTTTCCAGATTTTACGCGGTAATAGCAGTAGCGATGCTTGCGAAATTCGCGACCCATGCCAGCATGGAGGCATCTGCATATCAACCGATAGTGGTCCAATTTGCGAGTGCCGCAATCCGGACTATGAGGGCGAATATTGCGAGAAAGATAAAGCTCCAGCCGAGGCGGTGTTCCGCGGTGAGGAGTTCTTGTCGTATGATTTGAGCCAAACTGGTGGCGAGCCGATTGTTAGTGCTCAAGATTCTGTAACTTTATATTTCAAAACCCGGCAACCGAACGGGCTACTTTTCTATACTGGTATTTGACGAAATATTTCGATTATTATTTTATTGTTTGGTTGAATTTAGGCGATGGTACCGACTATCTCAATGTTGCAATTAAAGACGGTTGTTTAAGTTTGACAATGGGTCTGGCTAATGGTAAACAGGAGATGCAAATCAAACCGAATAAAGTGCGTTTTGATGATAATCAATGGCATAAAGTTAGTGTCCATAGACGGATACAAGAGGTAAGAGATAGTTCTGTTTGTCCCTTTTCGAAGTTGAAAATTTACAAGTTTTTCTATTAACAGATTTCCGCTATTACGAGTTTTTGCCGGGTAAGTCATCGCTAACAATTTAAGCAGCTTGTTGTTATTGTTGTTTGTTAAAATACAAAATCCGATTATATAAAACAACAACAAGAACAAACTTTAAACGAAATAATTGGACTTGATAAGATTGAAGTTTTAATCGAATTTTCCCTAATTAATTTCCAGTTGTCGGCTGTTGTTGATGGTGTTTATGCCGACCATTCGCATATAGCTGGTAAATTTACAATGTTATCATCGAGCCGGGTTTATGTCGGCGGTAGTATCAATACCCGTGCCCTACTCGGGGCCCGAGTCCATAATAATTTCGTCGGTTGTATGCGAAAAGTTGAATTTATTGCCGATACATTACGTTTGAATTTATTAGAATTGGGCCGTTCTGGTAGCCATTTGATTTCTGTTGTTGGACATTTGGATTACAAGTGTCCAGCTGGGGAATCACACGATCCGATCACGTTCACAACTCGAGATTCCCATTTAGTACGAATATTAATCCATCTATAAATTATGTTAAATTAATGTTGATTATTTATAGATTTTACCACCGTGGAATGCCAAGAAATCCGGCAATATCTCTTTCAAATTCCGCACGAATGAAGCGAACGGCTTAATAATGTTCAACGGGGGTGTACGACCACCTAGAGTGAGTTATTCGGTAATTACACCCCTATTTTTAATATTTCCGGATTTAGGTGGACTTATTCGCTGTGGAGGTCTACAATGGTCACATTTACGTCCATTTGGATCTGGGTTCGGGGCCGTCGAAACAGCGTGGCTCGCGCCGTCGAGTCGACGATGGCGTCTGGCACGATGTCACCTTCCGGCGGATAGGCCGCGATGCTCGCATCACCGTCGACGGCTTCCACACCGATTTCAAAACGGCCGGTAAGCCAGAAAACGCCTTTAAACAGCTTCAAATTCCAAATAATTCCCATTATAGACGGTTCAAATAGTTTGGAACTGGATGGAAATATGTATGTGGGCGGTTTAGGGCCGCCGTTCTCTGAAATTCCAATACCGGCCGGATTATGGACGGCTATACTCCAACAAGGCTTCGTCGGTTGTTTCAAAGATTTGATTATGAACAACGAAGCGGTGGATGTTGCCAGTTATGCTCGCCAACAAGATTCCGGTTCAATTCGAACGTTATGCCACACACAACCGGCCCAATGTCCATCACAGCCTTGTTTGAACGGTGGCCAATGTAGCGAAGGTTGGAATCGGTTCATTTGCGATTGTACGAATACGATGTTTAGTGGACCGACTTGTGGGAAAGAAGCGGCAACTTTAAGTTTTAATACAACCCAACATATGGTGGTGGCAATGGATACAGAGATGATAACGCAAACTGAAGATATTATTTTGCGATTTCGGACAAGTAAACCGTTGGGTTTGTTATTGATAACAAGTACACTAGAAACTGGCGATCGGATAGAATTGGCAGTAGCCGCCGGACGGATCCGTTTAGCGTTACGTTTAGGTGTACGTGACAAGAAACCGGAAGATAAAGAGAAAGATAAAATTCTGTTAGCCGGCCAGAATGTTAATGATAATGAATGGCATACGGTACGATTTTCACGGCGCGGTAGTAATCTCAAATTGCAATTAGATATGCAAGCACCGATCCGTGCCGAAATCCAAGGTAAACACAATACACTCCAATGGCGTACGATACATTTAGGCGGTCTCTATCATGTCGAAGAAGAGATTAGTATGTCGACAACTGTACCGAATTTCAATGGTGAAATCCAACAATTCTATTTCAATAATATCCCATATATTGAATTGGCACGGGCCCTAAGTAGCGAACAAACAATATCCGGATTTCCAAAGATTAAAGTTGTCGCGAAATTCATTAAACACACGACTGGTAATCTACACCGGCCGGTAACATTCCGTTCGAAGCATACATTTATTGGATTACCTATGTTACGGGCTTATTCAAGTATACATATTGATTTTATGTTCAAAACACGTGAAGCGAACGGTCTAATCATGTTCAATGGTGGCAGAAAAGACGATTTCTTAGCTGTTGAATTAGTCGATGGTCATATTAATTATGTCGTGAATGTTGGCGATGGTACAGTAATTTTACGAGACACTGTACGACAACATTTGAACGATAATCGTTGGCATACAGTTGGTATAAGACGGCCATCGATTAAACAACACACACTAATGGTCGATGATGATATTGTGATTGCAACGAATCATGGTAATGGCAATTTGGAATTAGATGGTATCCTATATTTAGGCGGTGTACATAAAGATTTATACTCGCAATTACCACAAGATGATGTTAAATCACGACACGGCTATGAGGGCTGTATTGCCGGTTTAGATCTAAACGGGGAATCACCGAACATTTTAGAAGATGCAGTCGTTCACAGTTCGTTAGTTACAGCCGGTTGTGAGGGTCAATCGACTAAATGTAGCCTTAATGTTTGTGCAAATGGTGGTATTTGTGTACAACAATGGCATTCGTATACTTGCGATTGTGATATGACAACATTCACCGGACCTACGTGTTCTGATGGTAAATATTTTGCGCGATATTCGAATATTTAACCAGCAATTTTGGGACTACAATAAACTCAAATATATTTTTGAACAAGCATTTTTGTCGCATCTAGATTAAGAAATGCTCTTTTCAAAAATATATTTTGGGTTGTCGTAGCCACAAAAACTAGTAGGGTTGAGCGGGGCTAGTTGAGCAATTTTTCACAAAATCAGTTGTAGTTTCCAAATGGTCTATTAAATTTACATAATACCTGCACTATAATATAACTTATTCATTCTATATTTAGTAAAGATTTGTGCAAGTGCTTTGTTGGATTTAGATTAGAAGATATTTACTTTATTATAAGAAAGGACAATACTGCTCAACTTGCCCCACTGGTGGGGTAAATTGAGCAAGGTTGTAGGGTATGTTGTGCAATTATAGAAATTAACAATTTAGGAATACTAGCAGTGCATAAGTGTAGCTTATAATAAAATTTTAATTCTGCATACTGAAAATAGAGATATTAGATACTCATTGAATAAACAGAATGATACCAAAACGAAAACGAAACGAAAATTTCAAATTATATGTAAAACATTCAATAATGTCACAATTTATTATCACCATTGTCACAATTAACACATATGTAAGTAAGGGTAGCATTTAACGTACACCTTGTATGAGCCCAGTGCTTGCAAATTTGACACTGAATCTATTCTTCGCCGGGTAAGCTGCAAGAATAAGACCCACAGTTACAGTCGCCTTCTTTGGAACTTGTCTGAGGGAGCTTCTTATCGACTTTGTTTCTTCTTTTTTTGCCAATGTTTTTAATGTCAGTCTTGATTTTTTTGTTCTGCTCATTGCTCAATGCATTTCTCTCAGGACTGTCAGTTAGAATTGCAGATTTTCTCTTCCGTCTCCCGCCTCGACCCTGCTTTCTTTGATTTGCTTTTGGATAAGATCGAACGCTTTCAGGAAAGAACATTTCAACTTCATTGGAACGATCTGGATCAGAACTAATACTTGAGGTAGTGTTTTCCTTATTATTATCTGTTGTTCTTTGATCAAGCCGCTCCAACTCAGTTTCTGAATGTTTTGGTTCTGGGCGATGATAGTGCAAAATCATCTTCATTGAAAACGTTTGGATTATATGGAAAAATGCCTGCTTTTTTAAATTCTTTTATTATATTGCTGTAAGTCATAACCAGTGGTAAAGATTCAGCAACTATTTTTGGAATGTCGTAAATTGTTATTGTTTCCCTGGATTGTTTCGTAGGTAAGAATCTTGAGTAGAAGAAGAATACTTCTTGAACGGTCCAAACACTGACACGTCAAGTGGTTGTAATTTATGACTCGAATGAGGTGGGAATGATAGCATCACGATTCAATTTTCCTTGGCCAAATCTAAAGCTTCTAAGTGTAAATGTGAAGCATGATTATCCAAGACTAATAGAACACGGTTTTCAATAGAGGGCTTGACGTGCTTGATAAAATGTTGCATGAAGATATAAAATTCTTTCTCAGTTGCCCAACCTTGCATTACCTGCTCCAATACAGTCAGGTGGACCTCCATTTATAAAATTTCCGAGGAAACACAAACATTGGAGGTATAGTATTTCCAGTCGCAGAGACACCAATTATCATTGTCACACTAGAAACCATAGCACCAACATTTCGTTTGCCTTTGGCAGCAACAATTTTATTTGGCCTTAAGACCGTAGAAACTCCCGTCTCGTCTACATTCCAAATTCGTGAAGCAGTGAAGTGATATTTATTCATTACACTGGCTAAATTGTCAAAAAATGCCTTCAAATTCTCAGTATTGAATGAGGTAGCTCTGCCAAGACTGGTCGCTTCTGGTTTTCTGATTGATAGTTCTGGATTTCGTTTTAAGAACATGGTGAGCCAGTCTTTACCGGCCATTTTGTTATTAATCCAGGAATTAGGCATTTTAACATTGCACTTATTGGCACACTCATAGGCAAGTCGACGAATATCTTTAGAACAATATCCATAAAATATAGATGCCATTTGTAATAAATAGTTTGTTAGAGAAGTTTCTTGTTCCGAAGAAAATATATATCTTGTTAATGTCATTCGCTTAATATTAAATTCTTTAGCAGCAGCGTTTACACTTTTGTGTTCATTCATGACAACTTTTGCTGCATCATTTAATTGTTGAGCAGTAATCAAACCTCTAGAAGTTCTTATTTTATACGTCCGCATGCTAAAATGATGATTCAAAGTAAAACAATTCTTCCTCTGTTTTGCGAAGAAAATAGTGTGAGTTAGGTTGAACGATAGCGGGGCTAGTTGAGAAGGTGTTGCTCAACTAGCCCCGTCATCACCTTTAGAAATAAAAATCTATGAACAGCCCAAAAGATATAATTTGGGTTTTCACTGCTATTTGATAATAATGCGATAAATACATGACATATTAACACTTACCTGAATTTTGCTGAATGATTTATTTAAAGTTTAGAGAAAAAACGATTTAGGACAATTTTTTTCTTCTATGATTGAAAAACAATTAAATAATTTTTATTTATTGTTAGGTTAACAGTTGCTTGGATACTGTAGTTAAGGTATAGTCCCTTCCACTCTCTTCCTATGGTATAAGGATTTATCGGACAAAGCCTAATATTTAAGATATCGCAATTGCCCAACTTGCGCCTATGCTCAACTAGCCCCGCTCTACATCGATGGGATGTACCAGTATTCTGCGCCCTTAATTGAAACAAAACTATTGTAACGAATTTTCAGAATCCGTATCGTACGAATTTGGCCCGAATCGCGGCATTGTCACATACACATTCCCGGAGGATAATCGGCCGGAAATGCAGGAGGACACAATAGCGCTTGGTTTTATCACAACAAAAACCGATGCGGTACTATTGAGGATTATCAGTGGTACTTCTAACGATTATATTGAAATGGAGATTGTGAGTTGACCGATTATTGATTTTAATTTAATAATTCCGCTTTATTACAGCTTGAAGGTAATGTTTTTGTGGTTTATAATCTCGGTACGAACGATCATCCATTAGGTGAGATATCGGTTAAAGTTAACGATAACGCGTACCATGTGGTACGTTTCCATCGATCCGGTCATAATTCATCGTTACAAATCGATGATTATAATGTACAAACAATGTATCCGTTAGGTAATCAATTGCAAGTCTTCAATAGCCAATCACAGATACAAATCGGTGGTAAATGGAATAACAATAAAGGCAAATCGCGTATTGAACGACCATTCACCGGTATTATATCCGGTGTTGTGGTAAACGGTTTACGTGTATTGGATTTAGCAGCTGAGAAAGATCTACATACGTCAATACGTGGTGATGTCCAATTAATTTCCGGTATATTAGAACGTAATAATATCGGTAATAATGTTGATAATGAACAATTATTACAACATAAAATGCAACAAACACCACCGTCTGGTTTTTCCGGTGTTGAAGATGATTTGATATTTAGTGGCGCCGGTTCCGGTTGTAATAATGGTGATGATGAAGATGAATGTCCACCATTACCGGAAACCGGTTCCGGTGATGATGATTTAATTACACCGGTTTATATACCACCGACACCGAAACCACCATCGTCAACAAATAATAAGAAATTAACACAGGAGAATAATGGGAAACCATGCGATGATGAGGATTGTTTCACCGGCTCCGGATCGGGTGAAGTTACAGAAGATACACCAACTACAACAACACATACAACAGGTAGATTAATTAAATTTGAAATACTTTTTCACCTAGGATTCTTTCCGTACGCTGATTAAACTTCTCTCGAAGGACGGGGAAATTTCACCTTAAATAAGACGAGCATAATTCTGTTCTGAATTATACTCGTCTTATTTAAGGTGAAGTTTCCCCGTCATCTTAACATTGGTCCTTCGAGCCGGATGTTAAGATGACGGGGAAATTTCGTCTTAAATAAGACGAGTATAGTTCAGAACAGAATTATTCTCGTCTTATTTAAGGTGAAACTTCCCCGTCATCTTAACATCCGGCTCGAAGGACCAATGTTAAGATGACGGAGAAATTTCACCTTAAATAAGACGAGCACAATTCTGTTCTGAACTATACTGATTTATTGAGAACATAACAATACTATTTATACAATTAACAATGACACCAATAATAATGGCAATACCCAGGTAGGAAAAATCCATAGGCCAAGGCTTGGACCAGACTTGGGCGAACCTGGGCACCAGCCTTAGCTCGGGACTGGTCCAAGCTTTCGATGATGGCCATGGACCGAGCCTTGGGAAACAAAAAATTTGAAATTGGCCCAAGCCTCAGAAAACAAAAAATCGGCGTTGGCCCAAGCCTCGGAAGACGAAAAACTAACGTTGGTCCTAACCTCGGAAAACGAACGGAAAACGAAAATAATATGTATTCTATTCCAGATTTTGGTTTGTTTTTCATTTAAATTTGGATTCAATAGCACAATGAACATTAACCCTTTAGATTATTTTTCTTTAATCAAAAATATTCAAAAATAAACCTTGGACTTTGTGAAAAAAGTTCGATGATGATTTTAAAGAAAACTGTATAAAATTTGGTATGAACAATAAACTAGGTGTTATAGTTGCTTTACAAAATATTGTTTCACAAATAACAAGAACGAATGTATCTTTCAAACTTTTTTATTCAGAAATTATTTTCAATTTCGTAGGAGTAAACTTACCTAAGGAAGTTTGAGCACTACTTTCAACATTTAAATTACAATCAATAATACTTCTAACCGAACTGTCTGATTCTTCTTCATCTATATCTGAGATTTTTTTTTTATATAACAACTTTTTTGATTTTACAATACGAATTTGAATTGCTTTCGCGTTTACGTGACATATTTAATGTATGCGCAATGATTAGTAAGTATAGGTCGTCTAGGTTATGTGAAAATAATTGTAAACCGATATAGGCTTGGACTGTGGACCGACGCTCAGTTTCCAAGGCTTGGGGGAAATTATTTTAATCGTTGGGCCAGGCTTGGAACGTGACTTGGGCCAATATTTAGTTGGCAAGGTTTAGATGCGATGGATCTAGCCATTGGGCAAGGCTAGGCCCAAGATTTGGCTCGATGCTCAGTCTCTGAGGCTTGGCAAATAACCATTGACTCAAGACTTGCTCAATTGTCAGCCTTGGTAACTCTTACCTGGGATATAACAATTTAACAATATTAGTGTAGGTCGGTGCCACTCTACACATTTTATTCAAACAATAATATGCTGATACTTCTTCTACGTACAAAATTTAGATCATAAACATGTATCAGCAATTCCGCAATTATTAATTTTAATCACAATTAATTTCAAAATATTCTTTCCAAAATAATAAAAAATTCTTGTTTAATTAAACATACTTGAAATCTGAAATCGAAATTATTACAGATTTGCCAGGATTGATAAGTACAATAACTGATAATAGTACAACCGATGAGAAATTATCGACAATTGATATTGAAACAACACCACCAATTAGTACAATTGTAACAACCGAAAACGAGGAAATAACAACACCAACATCAGCGATAATAACAACATCAGCCCCAACAACACCACCAACACCACCATCGATAACAACACCAACAACAACAACAACAACCAAATATACGGATCATCATCAAATCCGGCCACAACCGCCTGTAATCATTGAAGATTTCTATCCGACGAAACGTAACAAACAACCGGAACGGGTCACATCGGAAACTTCCGAAATTGTCGCATTAATCATCGGCATTATAGCCGGTGCATTAATTGCTGTCATTTTAATTATTTTAATTATATTGAAATTTAAATCGCGCAGTGATCGTTCATTTAAAATCGACGATAAAGGTTGTTATCAACAGACAGGTGCTAATGCTGCTTTATTGGCCAATACAGGTGGCAGTGGTGGTAGTGGTGGTGTATCGATCACTGGAACAACAAATCAATCACAATATCAATTGAATGGAGCTTTACGAAATGGTAATAATAACGGACAACAACAATTTGCCAAAACAACAAAGAAACAACGCGATAGTAAAGATATAAAAGAGTGGTATGTGTAAATTTGAGGGTCTGGGGGCGAATTGTGGAGTCAAATCCGAGCCATTTCGAGTTAACAACAAACAACATTTATGACTGATTCAATAATATAACTGATAATAATATTAATAATAATAATAATAATGATAAAAATACAAGTGATAACACGTTTCTCTATTATTATCATCATATTCTTAGGTAAATTTATGTTGTTGTTTGTACAAAGATTTCTAAGAAGCTCATCATAAACAAGATGGATGATGGAGAATCTTTAACTATCTGTAGTAAATAAATTCGTTAAATTAAACAAAAATAAAAATCAGGCACGGATTAAGCGACAATAATATTTAATAATGGAATTTTATACAAAGTGTCCCAGATATCAAACCACAAATGGGACAGTCTGTATATTCACATAAATACACGGGTATATTGTTTCAGTCAATTTATAACGATGATCTTTCATTCACAATAATAATAATGATAATAATAAAGATCGTCAATTATCTGCTTTGGAATTGATAACGAGACTGCTGATTTAACACAACAATATCATATCATATCAGATAGTTTTATCGATTAGAGGCAAATTTAAAAATTCCAAAGGCTTCAATCTGGGTGTAAGTATACAGAGTGAGCCTATTAGAAGTATGAGAAGTTCTAATTGATGAAAGATTCTGGAAAATATTTTCGTTATTCTATCAACCCCCTGTGTATAGGGTAGTGCAGCCTACTTTCTAATTTTAAATGGAATGGTATATTTTTTAATCCATCTTTAGATTCTATGATAAAAATAAAATAGACTTTGATCACATGACATATGGTCTAGCGTTAATATTTTTCAGGAAATTCGACTTTTTCAGAAAATTTTGATTTTTAGTGTTTTATATTGAGGTGCAATGGAAAGGACTTTGATAAAATGACCTAGCAAGTTATGAAGAGAAATATGAAAAATTGTCAAAAAGTAGAGAAAAACATGCTTCAAGATTTCCTTCTATAATTGAGGATCACATGCGAATTTTCAAGAAAGATGCAGCTTGAAATGCTCTTTATATTGCCATTAAAATCCATTAAAAACAGATGAGGAATTGCGTTTCAAACATTCGAAGAGTCTTTCAAGAACTTTGACTTTTTCCGAAAATTTTTATTTTGCATTGTTTGATTAAAAAATTCATATCTCTGAAAATATTGCTGTTAGACAATCCAAATTTGGACTTTAAACAATTCAAATCATATACTTTAAGTCAAATTTGATAGAATTTAATTATCTTTCAGCGTTTAACAGAAATTACTCTTCTTTTCAGCCAATTTTCAAAGTGTAAAATCTTCTTTATTTTAAATGAAACAACATATTTTTCTATATGCGGTTGGATCGAGAATTAAATTCTGTATCGAAATCTACTATTCCCTATAGGTATTTCTAATAGTTTTTCAGTTATTTTAAAATTTTCAATTTCAATTAATTCGCCACCTGAAAGAAAATACTAAAACATAGTAGGCTTAACGAAACAACTTTCTGTCACAATTAACCTCTAAATAATTATTTATTTTTAGATTTTTTTGAATGAAAAACGATAGAAAACATTGATAATTAATTAAATTAAAATAATCGGATTCTTTTTTTAATGCAAAAATGGCTGAAAACACTGAAAAAACATGGAAAATATTCATTGTTAACCTCAAATGTGACAGTTAATGTCATTTTACTAAGCCTTCTATGCATTTTTCATAGGTAGATTATTGAGTCATCGGCAACTAGACACTAAACTTTCAAATAAAAAGGCAAACTAATGGAAATTGAAAATTTTGAAATTGCTGAAAAACTGTTAGATATGTATAAGGAATGATAATACAGTTCGATTCAGAATTTTCTTCTCTATCCAACTGTATAAAGAAAAATATGGTATTCTATTTGAAATAAGAAAGATATTAGTTTTAAAACTGCCTGAAAGAAAAATTGATTTCAGCCAAATCATGAAATACAATTCAATTATGTAAAACTAGATAGAAAATACAGAATTTATACTATTAGAATTCGAAATTTCAATCACCCAAACGTAATAGTTTTTGAAATATGAATTTTTCAAACAAACGCTACAAAATTAAAAATTCTGTAAAGTTAAATTACTGAAAGACTTGGGGTTATATTATCAAAGTTCCCTACAATTTCATCATAGAATCTAAATATGCAATAAAAAAAAATTATCATTCAATTTAAAATAAGAAAGGCCTATTAGAACTATCAGAAGTTTCTGAATTTTGGTATACACCTGTTTTTCCACCTGAACTACATCTGGAAAATATTTTCGTTGTTCTCTCAACCCCCGGTGTATGGGGTAGTGCACCCTATTTGCTTATTTTTAATGGAATAGTATATTTTTTATTCCATATTTACATTCTATGATAAAAATGAAATAGATTTTAATAACATGACATATGGTCTAACGTTAATATTTTTCAGAAATTTCGACTTTTTCAGAAAATTTTGATTTTATAGTGTTTGATTAAAAAATTCATATATTTGAAGATATCGTCGATAGATAATCCAAATTTGGAACTCGAATAGTTTAAACTATGTAGTATACGTTAGATTTCTCAGAAATGAATTATCTTTCAGCATTTAGTCGAAATGATTGTTTCTTTCAGCCAATTTTCAAAAATCAATATTTTTCTTATTTTACATGGAATGGTATATTTTTCTTTAGGCGGTTGGATGGAGAATAAAATTCTGCATCGAACTGTATTAGCATTCCCTATATCTATCGCTGATAGTTTTTCAGTTATTTAAGATTTTAAATTTTCAATCATTTTCTCCCCAATCTGAAACTGGCTAGTGTCTAGTTGTCTATGACTTAAAATTCGCCTATAAAGAAATGCACAGGCGGCTTAGCAAAATGACATTAACTGTCACATTTGAGGTTAACAATGATTATTTTGTATGTTTTTTTAGCGATTTCTGTCAATTTTACATGAAAAGAAAATCCAATTAATTTTAATTTAATTATTTGTCAATTTCTATGATTTTTTAATTAAAAAATATAAAAATAATTAATTATTTAGATGTTAATTGTGACATAAGGTTGTTTCGCCAAGCCTACTATGTTTTAGTATTTCGTTTCAGGGGGTAAATGATTAGAAATCGAAAATCTTGAATAACTGAAAAATTATCAAGAATAGATATAGAAAGTGCTAATATGATTCGATGCAGATTTTTTTTCTCTATCCAACCGTCTAAAACAAAATATACCATTCCATTTAAAATAAGAAAATTATTGAGCTTTAAAAATTGGCTGAAAGAAAAACTGATTTCAACTAAACGCTAAAAAATAATTTAATTCTATAAAATGTAACGTAAAGTACATAGTTTGAACTATTTGATTTCCAAATTTGGATTGTCTAGCAATAATACTTTCCGAGATATGAATTTTTTAATAAAACTACAAAATCAAAATTTTCAGAAAAAGTTAAAATTCCTGAAAAACTATTAAGGTCATGTTATCAAAGTCTGTTTCATTTTTACCATAAAATCTAAATATAGAATAAGAGATATACCATTCCATTTAAAATAAGAAAGTAAATTTCAGAAACTTCCATCAATTAGAACTTATATTTCTAAAAAGTCAACCACTTGGCTCACTTTGTAGACGGTTTGTTCAATTGAATTTTTGATTTATTGTGGATATAATCCGTGCCTGGCTTTTTGTAATTCTTCAGAAAAAAAAATAAATTAATTAATCTAATTCACGTAGAATTTAATTATATACAAATGTTCCATCTAACTTGATATTGTTGGCATTTCTCTCAATTATAGGGTTTAACCAAGTGAGATGGAACATTAAATTTAAATAAGAAGAGCAAAAACTAAAACACTCTACTATACAGTATGTTACACGATTGGACACACTGTATTTGCCTATAACGACCCATTATTAGTTAGCAATACTATTACCTATACTATTATTACTAATACTACTGGTTAAAAAGAAATAATAATAATATCTATAGATAAAGATTTGTTTTTATCACAATTAGTTGTTGTGTATTGATAATTAATATAAAATTGGAGTAGTTACTATTAATTATTATAAAAATAGATAGTATTTTGTATTTATATTGAGTTGGATTTAAGTTATTTTCGAATATTTCCAAATTTTTCGTTTCTCTGTTTTGTTAGAGCTGTAATAAAAAAATGGCGTATATTTGGATGTTAAAATTCGTTAAAATTATTGATCCCCAATAATCTCCTTATCCAATATACGTTTATTCGCTAAAAGTTGTTCTAAATTCGCTATTTTCTCCTTCAATAAAACATTCTCTTCGTACAACATTTCATAATTCTGTTGCAACAAACTAGTCGGATAATTATCGAATAAATTCTCGATTTTTATCGATTGTTTCACCATCATCATCATTTGATTCAAATGCAAATCGCGAATTTCATCCTTCAGATCCAACAATTTAAATTTGATATCGGTCTTCAAATCATCAACGACCGTATTCAATTCATCTCTAATAATATTCCGTAACGACGAAATATTAGTTTGACAATCAGTTGTAGTTGTAGGGAGTGCTGGTTTTATCGCGCCAATTACCGGCGTTGATTGTTGTTGGTTATCGTTGATAATCTCCTTAAAATTTCTTCTATTCATCGATAATTGCGGCGATATCGGTGACGGTTGCGTTGCGCCTGTCTCAGCGTTTTCCGCCTCAATATCGTCGATAGATTTGAACATTTTGTTGTGATCCAAACCGATTTTCGCCATAAACGAATCGTAATCGGTTTGTTTGTCTGGTTCGTTCGCCGGTAATGATGGCGATTCGACTGAAATATAGCCGAGATTGAATGATTGTTGTTGTGGTGGTTGTTCTGGTTCGACTTTCATCACTTCGATACTCGATGATATCAAACTGGCTTCGTTATTACCGTCTTGACACCTTTGGAATGCTAAATGTTTGATTGAACTATTGTGCGCAATAAAACAATTCATACTTTCGTCTAATTTACGCGAATCGTAAACGTAAACTTTACCATTCTGCGAGCCCATTATTATATATTTACCATCATTCGAAAAATCCGCTGATAACATACAATTGTCAACGTATAAATTTGTTATCAATTGATTACTTTGTATATCATAGAAACAGAACTGTCGATCTAAACCAGTTGTTAGAATCAGATCGCTGTGTATCGGTGAAAAAACGGTTGAACATACCGGTGCTTTATGGATTGTTTCATTGAAAAAACGCGTCTTATTCGTGTTTATATCCCATACACAAACAGCCCCATCTCGACTGCCACCACCAATTAAATTGCGTTTTATCGGATTCGTTTTGAACGTATTCAAACTGTGCTGTTTTGGCATCCGTAATACGCTAACTAGAGTATTTGTAACGTTACTGAAAAGATTCGCTTGTCCATTCGAATAACTGGCGACAATATAATTGTCTTTAACGCTAAATTCAACCCGTGTCACCGCCGATATTGATTTATTGAAAGTTTTCTTTGTCGATCTCGCTTTGATATCGTACAGATAGACCTGGCCACTACGTGTACCGATAACTAGGTTCTTTTTTGTGGTATTCTGGAATGCGACACATGACGGCTCAGCTAACGATTCAATCGTATGGATCTGTTTTAATTGATTTTTAATACTAATTATCTCCGCACAACCACTATATGGTACTAGTGCCAACCAATTACCATCCTTACTCCACGATATACTACGAATTGTGCCATTAATACTACTGTTATCTAATTTTGATGATGATAATTTTGGTTGATAATGGTGTTCCACTCGACCAGTTGGAAAATTGTGGATTTTTATCGCTGTCGATGCTGTTGCTATAGCCATTTTATCACAAATCTGAAATTTAAAAAACTTTTTAACAACACCCTGTATATCAATAATTTGAAAATTCGCTCGAATATAAACGAATGTTCGTCGAATAATAGAAACCTACTTTATCGACAGTGCAATCATTAGTGAATTTACCGGTATAAGCCACGTAAAACACAATTTTGGCTAAATTTAATCAAATTTGTAAATAAACTGCAATCTAAACGATAACAGGTGAGTTAATTGATATTAAACCACTATAAATTTAATATAGAAAATATAATTATTTGTTTATATGTGCAAATAACTTAAAAATAAGTTTTTACAATTTTATCATCAACATAACCTCATACTTACATATTTTGCGTTGATAAAATCTCAAGAAATTTCAAATTTATTACTTTTTCGACTGGAATTGATCAAATAAACCAAAAAAAAAAACAATCAAATCGACAAAAAAGCGGTTAAAACAAATAATAACAGTTGTAGTAGCGACATGTAGTGGTTTACCGTATATATACGGTAGTGCCATCTTGCGGAATTTTCGTTAATAAATAAAATTGGCGCTAAATTTGAATTGTTTGTTTCAGAAATGGTAACGGACGTCCATTTGGCGATTTTGTCCAACGCTTTGGGTGTGGTATTATTTCTTTTAGTTGTACTTTACCACTATATCAATGCCAATTATTCTAGACAATAATGTAGATTGAGTTTATTTTTATAAATTGGGAAATAAAATACAATGTTGCTGTAGTAATTTATCTATTTTGGAAAAATATTAATTTTGTTATAAAATAATACAATAGCACCTTTTAACTATAAATTTTCGTCGTTGTTATCACAATTTTATTAATATCTACCACCTCTAGTACTACCTGCTTTCGGTTTCGTTTTATTAAATTCATATGTTGCACATTTCGGTATGTGTCGTTCGGCTGCATTTTGATTAAATCGACGATTACAATGCGGACATTGAACATAATCGGGATTTGAAGACGGCGGCGGTGGCGGTAGATCGGATAATTTACCACCTTTTGCTACATAGTCATGAGCTTGTTTTGCTGCTCGAATCGTATTAATAAACTCTTCGTGAGTGACTCGCCAGTCCTTCTTCGGCACCTGTACCGGTTGTTGCTGTTGGGGTTTATACTTTAAAATAATTTCGAATTTACAAAAGAATCGATTCATTTGGACAGGTTACATACTCGAATTTTCGATGGTTTTTTAACAACAAACTGCTCCAATTCTGTACCTTCGATTCGATGTTTTGTTGCATCGTAGACTTTACGTTTTTTCTTGAGCGTTTTCGCACAAATATTCTCATGGGTCGGTATACGATCCACTGCAAATCGACGATTACAATATCGACATTGGCGCAAACTTTCATTCGATTGTCTTAATTGTGGCCGTTTTGATACAGTTGATGCTACGGATGGTGCCGCTGATGCTGTTCTACTAGACGCTGGTTGTTTTTGATTCGTAGGACTAGGAATGACTTTTGTTCGTTGCATAGTTCCGGAAGCTGGACGAATTGTTGTTTTTGTTGTCTTCTTTATAACTGGCTAGAATAATCGAATTAAAATAAAATATTTATAAATTGAAAAGGTGACACTATTATTGCCTTATTGTCTAAACCAATAAATATATCAATCACTCTCTTGTCTTGCAAAATTTTTGTTAATTCATCGAAATGTTGACGTAGCATTGTCAGAAAATTTTGAATTAAACAATTTGTTGTTATAGTTTTTTTAATAATCGTTACTACAGAGTTTTTCTTTCGGTTTTCTTCTTTTGTCAGTTGTATTTCACAGTTATTAAATGATTTTCCCATTTATTTTGCTAGCAAGCCATGATTTTTCAGTCTAATTCATTTTCTGCCAAATGTATTTCATTAATTGTCAATTGACTCACATTGATCATATGTAATTTATTTATCAGTCCCTTAAGGGGACAAGGTACATCTCAAAATTTGCCTTTGTATCAGCTTTCGAATGAGGGGTTGATCAATGCTGTCAGATAAAAATTGTAGAAAAAGACGTGTTGTCGCGTATAGAAGCTTTCTTAATTTTCCGGAAAACTAACGGTGGAATCGAAAAATTTCTTGAATATTTGAAAAGAACTTTTTATTTGCTATCTAACAGTACAAGAATTTTTGCAGAATAATCAAAATTGGCCAAGTTATCAGAGAAAATACAAGAAATTGTACAAAAATACGAAAAAAACATGTTGTTAGATTTTCGTCTGTAATTCAAATTTGTATCAATATTTTGAAAAACGGAAAGAACCGTTAGACGCTATAAGAAATGCTCTTTTTAAAAATCTATTTGCGGTTGTCGTAGCTTCAAGGACGAGCGAGAAATCGTGAGTTGAAAATTCTCATTTTCTAACATTTTCGCCGGTTAAAATTTTGAGATGTACCTTGTCCCCTTAATTATAATATGGATCATAATCAGGGAAGAAATAATAAAATAAATAATGAAATACGTGCTTTGATCATCAATTCTATGAATAATGGTTCAACGGCAAACAACATAGGACAACAGTTTAATGTTTTGCCAAACACAGTTAGAAAAATTTATTCAACATACAGGAAAACTCAAAATACTCTTAAGCAAAGCGCCTGGACAACAAAAACTATCTGATCCTCAAAAAGAACAGATTTGTGATTGGGTGGAGGCAGATTGCTCCTTAACACTACGGCAACTGAAGGAAAAGCGTTTGGCCCAGTGGCTATCAACAGAGCTCTTCAAAGTTTTCATTATTCGATTAAAAGAATTTCATTCGTTCCCGAAAGAAGAAATACACCTGATACTCTTCAAGCTCGTTTTGATTATGCAGTTCAGTACAATAGAATTATGCTTGAAAGAAATAAAATTTTCTTCATTCAAGTAAATTCTCGAGTTTCATATGGAAGCTCCGTAAAGAACACTCGAGTATCAAAAGTTAAAGCCCAACTACGTGGACGCAACTATTCCATTGCAGCAGCAATGAATGAAAATTCGCTGTATTGCTTCAAATTCAAGATAGGCCGTACAATATTAAACATTTTTCTGAATTTGTCACTTCTTTGATTAATTATTTAAATAATGATGGTGTGCAAGGAGCTCATTTAGTTATGGATAACGTGCAATTTCACAGAAATGAAGAAGTAGTAATTCTCATTCAAGCTCATGGTCATTTTGCGGTGTTGCTACCCCCATATAGTCCCTTTTTAAACCCCATAGAGGAATTGTTTAATCAATGGAAACAGTTAATCAAAATTCATAATGCTTCTGAACATATAGAAACATTTCTGCACGATTGTCTTCGAAGAAATGAAGCAATGAATTAATTATGTTTCGTGTTATTTTGGTACATATAATGTAATAATGTTGTATTTTCTTAATTAAATTAATTAATTAATAATACTTTCGTTTCGATAATAAATCTGTATCCAAATAAATTAATTTAGTTGGAAAAGCATTTTGCATAAAGAGAAAGTCATTTGAGAAAAAGCGAATATTAATGATACTGACATTTAATAAACGGGAAAATCATTTGATAAACTGTGAAATACAACTGACAAAAGAAGAAAATCAAAAGAAAAACACTGTATTATTATTTTAATCACATTACCTTGGTGTCTTTACGGAACGTTTTCCCGAAATCGTTTCGATTTTTTTTTTGTTGTAATAGTGGCGGTTCTTCAACAACTTTTTCACTTGGTAATTTCCCACCAACATTCGCTAATTTCCCTACAAATTTATTATCATTAACATCATTATCACCATCATCATCGATATTATCGTTGAAACCATTCGGCATCTGTTCATCATCTAAATTAAAATCATTCAAATTGTGATCGTTCATCATTTCAACAATATCCCGTTGATTATTACGACTATCATCGATTTTTGTAGTTCGAATTTGTTGTTTAATCGTTTTCTGGGTTGTTTTAACAGTTGTCCGGTTTCTATCAACACTACCATTTCGATTTACTGTTGTTATTGTTGTTGATTTTGTTGTTTTTAACGGTTCTAAAGGATAACTCCGATCAACACCAGCTTTCTGGCGGCGTTCATCGAACATTTGTCGCACTTTACCACGACTACCACCATTCAAACTCGTACTACTACCAGCACTATTACGTCCACCGATCCTTTCATAGGCCCTTTGTTGTTGATTTTCATACATACGCAACAATTTCTCCTCGCGTTCTTGTATCTGTTTTTGTTGGAAACGTGCCTGTTAATAGAGAATTATGTCAAGGATAACGCTAATTAATCGATATTGATTGTGAGAATTATTGTTTACATCGTAACGTAGGGCTTCTTGTAGACTTTTAGCAGCCCATGCTGTTTCATAATCAATTGAAACTATCGAATTTAAACTCGTACTCAAATATTTTTGCATTATTATACAACACAACGAAATATTGGAGTTCTGATTAAATACTGGAAATTTATCAATAAGTGCGTGTTTAATTTTATAAAATTAATGAGTAAAGGGGCATGCGCCCCTTTACTCTATGTCAACTAGGTCACCCCTAAATCCACCTATTTATCTCATAGAAAATTAATTCGTTTTAAAAAATATATACAGAGTGAGCCAAGTGGTTGGCCTATTAGACGTTTAAAGAGTTTCTGAAATTTAGTATGTATCCGTTTTTCCAACTGAACTACACCTGGAAAATATTTTCGTTATTCTATCAACCCCTGGTGTATGGGGGTAGTGCACCCTACTTTCTTATTTTAAATGGAATGGTATATTTTTTATTCCATCTTTAGATTCTATGGTAAAAATGAAATAGACTTTGATAACATGATATATGGTCAAGAGTTAATATTTTTCAGGAATTTCGACTTTTCCAGAAAATTTTGATTTTATAGTGTTTTATAGTGAGGTCCAATGGAAAGGACTTTGATAAAATGACCTATGGTCTAGCAAGTTATGAAGAGAAATATGAAAAATTGTCGAAAAGTAGAGAAAAACATGCTTCAAGATTTCCTTCTATAATTGAGGATCACATGCGAATTTTCAAGAAAGATGCAGCTTAAAATGCTCCTTTATATTGCCATTAAAATCACTAAAATCCGTTTAAAACAGATAAGGAATTGCGTTTCAAACATTCGAAGAGTCTTTCAATAATTTTGACTTTTTTCGAAAATTTTTATTTTGCATTGTTTGATTAAAAAATTCATATCTCTGCAAATATAGCTGTTAGACAATCCAAATTTGGACTTTTAACAATTCAAATAATATACTTTAAGTCAAATTTTATAGAATTTAATTATCTTTCAGCGTTTAACTGAAATTACTCTTCTTTTCAGCGAATTGTCAAAGTGTAATATCTTCCTTATTTTAAATGAAACTACATATTTTTCTACATACGATTGGCCCGAGAATTAAATTCTGTATCGAAATCTATTATTGCCTATAGCTATCTCTAATAGTTTTTCAGTTATTTTAAAATTTTTAATTTCAATTAATTCGCCCCCTGAAAGAAAATACTAAAACATAGTAGGCTTAGCGAAACAACTTTCTGTCACAATTAACCTCTAGATAATTATTTTTTTTAGATTTTTTTTTATGAAAAACGATAGAAAACATTGATAATTAATTAAATTAAAATAATCGGATTCTTTTTTTAATGCAAAAATGGCTGAAAACACTGAAAAAAACATGGAAAATATTCATTGTTAACCTCAAATGTGACAGTTAATGTCATTTTACTAAGCCTTCTATGCATTTTTTTATAGGTAGATTATTGAGTCATAGGCAACTAGACACTAAGCCTTCAAATAAAAAGGAAAACTAATGGAAATTGAAAATTTTGAAATTGCTGAAAAACTATTAGATATGTATAGCGAATGATAATACAGTTCGATTCAGCATTTTTTTCTCTATCCAACTGTATAAAGAAATATGGTATTCCATTTGAAATAAGAAAGATATTAGTTTTAAAACTGCCTGAAAGAAAAATTGATTTCAGCCAAACCATGAAATACAATTCAATTCTGTAAAACTAGATAGAAAGTGCAGAATTTAAACTATTAGAATTCCAAATTTCAATCATTCAAACGCAATAGTTTTTGAAATATGAATTTTTCAAACAAACGTTACAAAATTGAAAATTTCTGTAAAGTCAAATTACTGAAAGACTCGGGTTTATGTTATCAAAGTTCCTTTCAATTTCATCATAGAATCTAAATATGCAATAAAAAAAAAATATCATTCAATTTAAAATAAGAAAGGCCTATTAGAACTATCAGAAGTTTCTGAATTTTGGTATACACCTGTTTTTCCACCTGAACTACATCTGGAAAATATTTTCGTTGTTCTCTCAACCCCCGGTGTATGGGGTAGTGCACCCTATTTGCTTATTTTTAATGGAATAGTATATTTTTTATTCCATATTTACATTCTATGATAAAAATGAAATAGATTTTAATAACATGACATATGGTCTTGCGTTAATATTTTTCAGGAATTTCGACTTTTTCAGAAAATTTTGATTTTATAGTATTTGATTAAAAAATTCATATATTTGAAGATATCGTTGATAGATAATCCAAATTTGCTACTCGAATAGTTTAAACTATCTATTTCACGCTAGATTTTTCAGAAATGAATTATCTTTCAGCATTTAGTTGAAATGAATTTTTCTTTCAGCCAATTTTCAAAACGCAATATCTTTCTTATTTTAAATAGAATGGTATATTTTTCTTTACACGGTTGGATAGAGAAAGAAATTCTGCATCGAACTGTATTAGCATTCCCTATATCTATCGCTGATAGTTTTTCAGTTATTTAAGATTTTAAATTTTTAATAGTTTTATCCCCAGTCTGAAACCGACTAGTGTCTAGTTTTCTATGACTTAAAATTCGCCTATAAAGAAATGCATAGGCGGCTTAGCAAAATGGCATTAACTGTCACATTTGAGGTTAACAATGATTATTTTGTATGTTTTTTCAGCGATTTCTGCCAATTTTACATGAAAAGAAAATCCAATTAATTTTAATTTAATTATTTGTCAATTTCTATGATTTTTTAATTAAAAAATTTAAAAATAATTAATTATTTAAATGTTAATTGTGACAGCATGTTGTTTCTCCAAGCCTACTATGTTTTAGTATTTCGTTTCAGGGGGTAAATGATTAGAAATCGAAAATCTCGAATAACTGAAAAATTATCAAGAATAGGTATAGATAATGTTAAAATGATTCGATGCAGAATTTTTTCTGTCTAATCGGGGAAAGAAAAATATACCATTCTATTTAAAATAAGAAAATTATTGAGCTTTAAAAATTGGCTGAAAGAAAGACTGATTTCAGCTAAACGCTGAAAGATAATTTAATTCTATAAAATTTAGCGTAAAGTACATAGTTTGAACTATTTGATTTCCAAATTTGGACTGTCTAGCAACAATATTTTCCGAGATATGAATTTTTAAATAAAACACTACAAAATCAAAATTTTCAGAAAAACTATTAACGATAGAGCATCACTCATGTTATTAAAGTCCATTTCATTTTTACCATAGAATCTAAATATGGAATAAAAAATATACCATTCTATTTAAAATAAGAAAGTAGGGTGCACTACTCCATACATCGGGGATTGATATAACAACGAAAATATTTTCCAGGTGTAGTTCAAGTGGAAAAACGGGCGCATTACAAATTTCACAAACTTTCATCAATTAGAACTTTTTATACTTCTAATAGGCCAACCACTTGGCTCACCCTGTATAATTACGTAATTGTACCAAAATAGGAAAATCGAAATCGACGAGGAGAAATAGAAAGAGACACCGATGAGTCACGATTTCCATAAATTTCCAACCGGTGTGTGTGGGTTAAAAAACACCATGACCGCGTCATATAAACGCCTGATTAACCAACCTCGACGATAACAAGACCAACAAGGTGATTCAAGTTTTCATTTAAGGCATATGCGAATAAAAATGTTTGCCTTGATTCGTTCTCTCTTCCTTTACGATAAAGGTGTTGTCTGTGCGATAGAAGGCTGAAATGTGGGCTTGTTGAACTTGTCTAATGCCCCCACATTCCAGCCTACAGTTTCGTTGATTTAGAGGTGACAACTCACCTGCATTTGCACCAAACGCGAAGTCATGTTTTCTAGAATGGATTTTGATCACTGTCTGTAACAAAAATTGTAGAAAATCGCTCGATTAGAAAGAAGAATAAACAACACAAGAATGGTCGTTGCTCTTTTGCCCCAAAACAACTATAAAACAAATCGATTTATTATAAAATTGCACCCCAATCCAATTCCATTAAAGTAAAATCGGTACCAACTTCGTGTCTCTCTATACTTCGTGTCTCAACGAATAAAATTGTCAATTTTGTCAAATATTTTTAACAAATTTTAACTCACCGGAATCTTTGAAATTTAGCCACCGATCGCCTTCGATGATTTCCACAAACTGACTGTTCTTGTACGAATTATTCAAAATAAAATATTAAATAAAACTAACGGTATACAACTTTTACCATATACAGGTATAGACGTGTACCGTGTTTTATGTAAAGTTGATTGTTGTTATTAATGCCGGTTGTTTTCCCCGCCACAAACCGGCTCAACATGCGCCCAATCTATCCTTATACCATTTTATAACAGGATATTGGAAAATACACAGCAACTGTTAATAGAATTTATTTGATTGTAATCACATCATTTTAATTGATTTTTAAATTAAGTTCAACTTAAATCAACCGCATCCTATCAAATAACCAACTGTCTTTGTCTGCGCGCCTTCAAACGAATACATCTCAACGAACAATAATGGGCATCAATAACAACATCACTATTCCAATTCGTATAGACATTCTGCGATATTTGATTCAATTCAATGCGATCTTCAATTTGATAGAAAACATCAAAACAAGCCTGTCCGCATAGACAACAATATTTCGCATAATTATCCAAATAATTGACTAAAATCGCCGGTATTTGAGTACAATCGTAATTTATCGATTTATTCAAAATTATCCTAGCTGATAATTCGCGTAGAGTACACAATTTTATTTGTAATAATTTCATAAATGGTTGTTGTGATTGGAAATTCTCAAATTGATTATTCGATAATTCTAACGTTTGTAAATGGAATAAACGCGCCGTACTGGGTAATTTAACCAACTGATTATCGCTACAATTCAAATATTTTAATTGTTTTAAAGTCCCAATACCTATAGGTAGCGATTTTAATTGATTCTTACTAATATTGAGATTTATCAATTTTTGTAATTTAATAATCTGATTTGGTAAATATTGTAAATTATTCGATTCTAAATTCAAATATGTTAGTGTCTTTGTTAAATTACCACCCAACCAATTCCATTGTTTCAACGTTGATTTATCAAATCGATTCGAAGCTAAAGTTAATGTTGTAAGATTTGCTAATTGATTGAATTCTTCCGGTAAATATTCGATACAATTATCGCTTAAATCTAACACTTTCAATTTTTTTAATTGTAAAATATCTAAATCTAACGACGATATCTTCATTGTATTCACAAATAGAGTTTCTAATGTTTGTGGAAAACTATTCGGATATTCACAACGATGTTTTATCGCCAACTTCTTCATCGGTAGATCTTTAATTGGAATCGGTTGTACAGCCAAACTGGATATTGATAACGATTCTTCTGTTGTTTTTGTTGTTATTTTATTATCCAAAATCCGTTTCAATAGAGTTAAAAAACGTTTCAATTGCACCACATCATCTGATTGGATATAAAAGTCGTGCGGTGGTTGTTTGAATTGTATTGTTGCTTTACCATCATTAATAAAACGTGTTAATATCTGGGAAATATTCGTTTTTACCAAATATTTACTACCCTTCTTGTTTTGTTGTGAGAAAAATAGAATACAAAATTCGTTACTATTCGGGTGTTTACACAATGCCAATGTGGATTTTTGGTATTTTCTCAATGGCATTTTCGGTAAATTTGGAAATGTACGGTCGCCAACCGACACAATGCAGGCTATTTTCATTCTTTCTTCAATTCGATTTAATTTAATTTAATTTAATTTAATTTAAATTTATAAGCACAGAAAACAGCAAAACTGACAACTTTAAATAAATGTCAAATTTAGTTAAAACGCTAATCAATAGTGTCGCTGGTATCAACACTGCGTTCATCAATTCTATCGTTTATAATTATTGTTTATTTCATTAAAATCGTGCGCAATTGGGGTAATTTTCAAACAATTTACAATATAGATGTGTATAGAAAATATTTTATCCAAATTTGTTTAAAATAATGATTTTAAATTATCGAATAAACTAACGGTGATTTACGAACGCAGTCTTATAGATTGGGTGGCGCCATCTGCAAATCCGTGGCCATCTTGAAACATTTCAATTGCATTTGTTTTCAATTAATTTTAGCATAAATTTGGTTAATTTCAAAACGAAAACGTATTAAAACCCCACAATTACATTAATATAGAATAAAATGATATTTTTACATATTTTTTAATTGAAAAACTTCTGTGATTTTCGTTTTGTGATCAGTGATTGCCCTATTGCTGTTGTAAAAATCACAGTTGTTGACGTCATTTTGACGTATAATCCAAAATGGCTGGTAAGTTCAATCGTAAATAATAAAAATTAATTATTAAATTCAATATTAGAAATTTATTAATACGAAATTTCGTTAGATTTATTATCGAAGATTACTTGTATATATTGTGAAGAAGAAATAACTGGAATACGGGTACAATGTTGTGTATGTCAAGATTTCGACATTTGCCTACAGGTAAGGGAGCAGTTCGAGCGGTTCGAACGGTTGTTCGAGTGTTCGAATTGAAATAGGCGCGAATTTTAAATGTTATTTTACAGTGTTTTGCAAGTGGTGCTGAAATTGGTACTCATAAAAACGACCATCCTTATAAATTCGTTGAACATTGGTCGGTTAGTATATTTGGTGGTCGTGGTAATTGGACCGGTGGTGAGGAATTAAAATTGTTAGATTCAGTTGAATTGTACGGTTTTGGTAATTGGGAATTGGTCAGTCAGGATGTTAAAACACGAACAGCTGATGGTTTGTTGCGATTATAGATTTTTTTTTTTAATTAATTTGTTTGTAAATTTTAGAAGTACGCGATGAATTTATTGCCCGTTATCTTGATGGTAATATCGGGAAAGCAACATGGGCTGAATGTCGTGACCGTCAACCAACATTAATCGATCATGTACCTGATGATAATGGACCATTATCACCGGTTGTTATTGCAAAACTACCACCATTAGATATAACACCAGAAGAGGCACAACAATTAGATTATAAACCACATCGTGATGATTTCGAAAGAGTAAATAGAATTAAATCTTTTTTAATTCTATTGTATATTTAACAAGGGAGATAAATTCAATTTTAGGAATATGATATGGGTGCAGAACAATTAGTATCATCATTACAATTAGATACAAATGAAGATACAGATATTGAAATAGCTTTAAAATTATCAATGGTCGATATGTATACGAGACGTTTAAGAGAACGGGCTAAACGGAAACGTATCGTTCGTGATTACCAATTGGTAGCGAAATTCTTTGCGAATCAACGTAAAGATTCAAAACAACAACAACAATTACCGTTAACAAAAGAGCAGAAGTATTCATTTTATTGTTGTAATATTTTAAATTATTGATTGTTGTCTTTTTTGTAGAGAATTGCGTGATAATATGAGAATTTTTAGTCAGTTTCTTACATCCAGTGAACATGAACGTTTAATAAATAGTTTAGAACGTGAAAAAGAATTAAGACATCGCTTATCAGAATTGTGTAGATATAGAAGTTTAGGTTTACAGACACAAGAGGAGGTTTTACATTATGAACAACATATGGCTTATCAGAAACAACAACAAATCAAACATTGTAAATCTGTAAGTTATACTTTTCTACATAAATATAGGGTGAGCCAAGTGGTTGGCCTATTAGAAGTTTAAGAAGTTCTAATTGATGAAAGTTTCTGAAATTTGGTATGCCCCCCCGTTTTTCCACCTGAACTACACTTGGAAAATATTTTCGTTGTTCTATCAATCCGCGGTGTATGGGGTGGTGCACCCTACTTTCTTATTTTAAATAGAATGGTATATTTTTTATTGCATATTTAGATTCTATGGTAAAAATGAAATGGACTTTGATAACATGACCTATGCTAACGTTAATAGTTTTTCAGGAATTTTGACTTTTCTGAAAATTTTGATTTGTAGTGTTTTATTAAAAAATTCATATCTCGGAAAATATTGTTGCTAGACAATCCAAATTTGGAAATCGAATAGTTCAAACTGTGTACTTTACGTTACATTTTATAGAATTAAATTATCTTTCAGCGTTTAGCTGAAATCAGTCTTTCTTTCAGACAATTTTTGAAGCTTAATAATTTTTTTATTTTAAATGGAATGGTATATTTTTCTTTAGACGGTTGGACAGAGAAAAAAAATCTACGTCGAATCATATTAGCACTTTCCATACCTATTCTTGATAATTTTTCAGTTACTCAAGTTTTTCGATTTCTAATTATTTACCGCCTGAAATGAAATACTAAAACATAGTAGGCTTGGAGAAACAACATGCTGTCACAATTAACATTTAAATAATTAATTATTTTTATATTTTTTAATAAAAAAATCATAGAAGTTGACAAATAATTAAATTAAAATTAATTGGATTTTCTTTTCATGTAAAATTGGCAGAAATCGCTGAAAAAACATACAAAAGAATCATTGTTAACCTCAAATGTGGCAGTTAATGTCATTTTGCTAAGCCTTCTATGCTTTCATATAGGCGAATTATTGAGTCATAGACAACTAGATACTACCCAATTTCAGACTGGAGAGAAAACGATTGAAAATCGAAAATCTTACGTAACTGAAAAACTATCAGCGATAGTTATAGGGAATGCTAATACAGTTCGATGCAGAATTTTTTTCTCTATCCAACCGTGTAAAGAAAAATATACCATTCCATTTAAAATAAGAAAGATATTGCATTTTGAAAATTGGCTGAAAGAAAATTTCATTTCACCTAAATGCTGAAAGATAATTCATTTCTGAAAAATCTAGCGTAAAGTACATAGTTTAAACTATTCGAGTTCCAAATTTGGATTATCTATTAACCATATCTTCAAATATATGAATTTTTTAATCAAACACAAAAAAAGCAAAAATTTCTGAAAAAGTCGAAATTCCTGAAAAATATTAACGCTAGACCATATGTCATGTCATCAAAGTCTATTTCATTTTTATCGCAGAATCTAAATATGGAATAAAAAATATACCATTCCATTAAAAATAAACAAATAGGGTGCATACACGGGTTGATAGAACAACGAAAATATTTTCCGGATGTAGTTCAAGTGGAAAAACGGGCGCATACCAAATTTCAAAAACTTTCATCAATTAGAAGTTCTTATACTTCTAATAGCCAATTACTTAGCTCACTCGGCATACAGGGTGAGTTAAGAGGTTGGTCTATTAAAAAATACAAGAAGTTCTAATTGATCGAAGCTCCCATAATTTGGTTTTTCTCTCTGAATTACCCTATTTTCTTATTTTAAATTGAATGATTTTTTTTTATTGCATATTTAGATTCTTTGATGAAATTGTAGGGAACTTTGATAATATAACCCCGAGTCTTTCAGTAATTTGACTTTACAGAATTTTTAATTTTGTAGCGTTTGTTTGAAAAATTCATATTTCAAAAACTATTGCGTTTGAATGATTGAAATTTCGAATTCTAATTGTATAAATTCTGTACTTTCTATCTAGTTTTACAGAATTAAATTATATTTCATGGTTTAGCTGAAATCAATTTTTCTTTCAGGAAGTTTTAAAACTAATATCTTTCTTATTTCAAATGGAATACCATATTTTCCTTTATACAGTTGGATAGAGAAGAAAATTCTGAATCGAACTGTATTATTATTCCCTATACATATCTAACAGTTTTTCAGCAATTTCAAAATTTTCAATTTCCATTAGTTTTCCTTTTTATTTGAAAGTTTAGTGTCTAGTTGCCTATGGCTCAATAATCTACCTATGAAAAAATGCATAGAAGGCTTAGTAAAATGACATTAACTGTCACATTTGAGGTTAACAATGAATATTTTCTATGTTTTTTCAGTATTTTCAGCAATTTTTGCATGAAAAAAAGAATCCGATTATTTTAATTTAATTAATTATCAATGTTTTCTATCGTTTATCATTCAAAAAAATCTAAAAATAAATAATTATTTGAGGTTAATTGTGACAGAAAGTTGTTTCGTTAAGCCTACTATGTTTTAGTATTTTCTTTCAGGGGGTGAATTAATTGAAATTGAAAATTTTAAAATAACTGAAAAACTATTAGAGATAGCTATAGGGAATAATAGATTTCGATACAGAATTTAATTCTCGATCCAACCGCATATAGAAAAAATATGTTGTTTCATTTAAAATAAGGAAGATATTACACTTTGAAAATTGGCTGAAAAGAAGAGTAATTTCAGTTAAACGCTGAAAGATAATTAAATTCTATAAAATTTGACTTAAAGTATATTATTTGAATTGTTTAAAGTCCAAATTTGGATTGTCTAACAGCAATATTTGCAGAGATATGAATTTTTTAATCAAACAATGCAAAATAAAAATTTTCGGAAAAAGTCAAAATTCTTGAAAGGCTCTTCTAATATTTGAAACACAATTCCTTATCTGTTTTTAACGGATTTTAGTGATTTTAATGGCAATATAAGGAGCATTTTAAGCTGCATCTTTCTTGAAAATTCGCATGCAATCCTCAATTATAGAAGGAAATCTTGAAGCATGTTTTTCTCTACTTTTTGACATCTTTTCATATTTCTCTTCATTACTTGCTAGGTTATTTTATCAAATCCTTTTCCATTGCACCTCAGAATCTAAATATACAATAAAAAAAACAATTTCTTATAAAATAAAAAAGTAGAGGTAATTCAAGTGTATACCAAAATTCAAAAACTTCAATCAATTGGAACTTTATGTAGTTCTAATAGGCTAATCTCTTGACTCACCCTGTATTTTTTTCGAGTTTATTCGTTTGTTTGCTTGTATGAATGTATTTAATATCATGGCATCTCATTAATTTGTCTTTATAATCATGTGTGTATGTTTTTTTTTCGCTGTTTTTTCTCCATTATTGTTATTATTATCATCAACATTGGTTTGGTTTGGTTTGTGTGTGCAGGCTAAAGTTGTAAGAAAATATGTAAACAGAAACAGATTGTATCAGTTTGCATTTCACTTAGGGCAGCAGTGGTTATCCAATATTAAACCAACAACTACAACCACAACAACAACAACAACAAGGCTCCCCATCAAAAAACGGGTAAATATAAATTTAATAATTTTTTTTAATGTTTTAATAATTGAATTTTGATAGAAGAAGCGAAGAAAACCCAAATTCATCCGGAAAAAAATTCATGTGGCCGCCTTGCGACGAGCAAGACAACAACACCAACAACAACACGAACAACACCAACTCGATTTGGGATAATAACGATCGACCATTATCACCAAATGCTCTACCATTAGGTTCATTATTATCACAACATGAAATTGAGGTATGTTCCCGGAATATTCGGTATTTTAATTTTTTTGAAAATTAATGAATTTTCTTTCAGTTATGTAAATCGTTGAATCTACAGCCCGTCCAATACACCACATTAAAATCATTAATCATTCAAGTATGTTAAAGAATTGTAATTATTTTTATAAATTTATCGTTATTATTAATTTAAAGGAAAATCTCTTATCACCAAATCGTCATCGTTCAATAGAGATCGATATGAATTCACCTGAAGTCAGCGTGAAGGATGTTGTTACCCAATATTTGAGTTATAGCGGCTGGTTACCGGGTGTTTCAGTTGTTTGATCATTTTAATTAGTTAATCAACAATCGGAATATACAGATTGTCTTTGATTATTTTATTGAAGACATCAAAAACAATCTGTATATTGTGTATAGAATCAATAGTATTAATATTTGTAATATTTGATTTTGCACAATTTGATTTTTTCCGGTTATTTAAAGAAATGGGTCGCATTATTGGTCAAAGGTTACTTACAACAGTGCATTTTCTAGTTAAATCATTGAGATTTATCAGGAAGTTCGTATTTTATTTCTAAGAAATTGTTTCTTTTTTTTGTAAAAAATCAAGTATGAGTGATAAAATAGAGGGTACCATTATTATTATCATTATTATATTTAAGACTGTTTCTTTTTTTTTGTAAATATAAACGATTTATCTTTAAAAAATGATAAGATGCGATGATTTTTACCCTTGAATCTCGACAATTTCCTTTACAATTCCAAGTATTTGTTTTTATTTTTATTTGAATGCAACTAATGCCAATTGAGTGAATGCATTCATTGTGTTTGTGTTGAAATGATGTTAATAGACCGTTAATGGAAGATGTCAAAAGTTCATAATAAACAAATACGATAAGACTCAATCATAGAGTAAGAGAATGTGAAGCTTTTTAATATTAGTGTTGTTTTTTGATGAGAATGATTGTCTTCGTTCTAATTCTAATATTAATTTCGACAATTAATTGGTAAGAATTGCGTTAAATTTGATGATTGTATTAAAGAATTTTCTGTTTCAGTGATAATGTTGAAGATTATAAAAAACCGAATTCCGGTTTCATTGTGGCATTACCTAAAGCTTTACAATCCGGTAAAAATGAGACGATTTGTCTATCAATACATTCAATGACAATCAATTCGTCATCGATAAAAATAACCATTGATTTAAAAATTAAAGATCAACACTATTATACCGTCAAGAATCTACAAAGTACCGGTAAATCTTGCCGAATTTATCGAGAATTTAATAATTTATTGAATTTTTTAGAATATATTTGCTTCGAATTGGATGTGCCGCATTTGGAATTGATCGAACCCCGATTTGCAAGCATTAAAATCCAATTACAGATCAACGATACAGTCATCTATTCAGCACACAATCAAGACCCTATCGTTATCTACCCCAGCAAACAGTTGATTTTTATTGAAACCGATCGGCGTACCTATAAACCTGGAGATCTCCTGAAATTTCGTGTATTGATATTGACCGAAAATCTCTTACCAGCTAAACAGTACAAGGTGATAGTTCAATTCTATTACACTAATTTTAAACAAAATAGTTTTTGTTGTAAGACAGATAGATGTGATTCGAATCCGGAATCCGTTGGACATTACTGTAGCCGTTTGGGAGAATATCACAACAGAATTGGGGTTGGTACAGTTAGAACAACAATTACCACAAGAAGCGATCAATGTTTGTATCAATTTCACTATTTAAGGGTACAGAGTAGCTGAGATTTTTAACCGGCAAAAATGTGAATTTCTAACATGAGATTTCTCGCTTGTCCTTGAGACTACGGCAACCGCAGATAGATTTTTGAAAAGAGCATTTCTTATAGCCCCTAAGGGTTATTTCCGTTTTTCAAAATGTTGATACAAATTTGAATTACAGACGAAAATCTAACATGTTATTTTCGTATTTTTGTACAATTTCTTGTATTTTCTCTAAATAACTTGGTCAATTTTGATTATTTTGCAAACATTTTTGTACTGTCAGATAGCAAATAAAAAGTTCTTTTCAAATATTTAAGAAATTTTTCGATTGCATGGTTAGTTTTCCGGAAAATCAAGAAAACGTCTGGGAGGAGGTATAAAAATTTAGGTAGTTTTTATTTTACAGAATTGATCAACCCCTCATTCGAAAGCTGATACAAAAGCCGAGGGGAATGTGAATCCTGTTTTTTGAAATTTTGAAAATTGCCTGAGTTATCGTGGAAAACCAACTGGTTTTTCAGCCATTGTTTTCACTATTTAAAATTAATTATTTTGCTTCGAAATACATACGGTTATGTAGATAATTTTGTCCTCTTTCCGATTGGCCCATTATTTTTGGAAAAAATGTTGATTTCTTGAAGAAAATTGAGTGGAAATCCAGCATCGTTATTTTGCCCACGTTACACGTAAACATTGCGGATTTGCCAAATCGAAAGTTTGTGGAATCATCGATACTCAATCCAAAGCGAGACACACAATTCGATTTGGCAAACACGCACTGTCTACCAGTATGGCGGGTTATCTTGCTTGATAATACACAAGCAAAGATTTTCATTCCATTTTCTTCGAGAAATCAACATTTTTTACAAAAATAATGCATCAATCGGGAAGAGAACAAAATTATCTATCTTACCGTATGTATTTCAAAGCAAAATAATTAATTTCAATAAGTGAAAACAAGGCCAGAAAAACCAGTTGGTTTTTCGGTGATAACTCAGGCAATTTGCAAAATTTCAAAAAACGGGATTCACATTCCCATCGGCATTTGTATCAGCTTTCGAATGACGGGTTGATCAATGCTGTAAAATAAAAACTGTGCCCAAATTCTTATATCACATCCCAAACGTTTTCTTAATTTTCCCAGAAACTAACGGCGGAATCGGAAAATTTCTTAAAGATTTGAAAAGAACTTTTTATTTGCTATCTAACAGTACTAGAATTTTTGTAAAATAATCAAAATTGGCCAAGTTATAAGAGAAAATTCAAGAAATTTTATACAAAAATACGAAAAAAACATGTTAGATTTTCGTCTGTAATTCAAATTTGTATCAATGGGCCATATGCATAAAAATGAAGTAAATTCTTTTACTTCAAAATTACAGTAAATCCTTAGGTTTTAATGCATAAAAAGTGTAGTAATAGCTTTTTTGCACTTTCGGGACTAAAGTGAGATTTTAGTCCCTCAAAACAGGGACTAAAGTACTTCATTATATCCCTAGGGATATAATGAAAAATAAATAAATGTTTCCAAGACAACAAAAGTCTAAAAAATGTCAAATTTTATTAAAAATTTTGATGTTGATTTCCATTAAAAAATACTAACAGAGAATCTTCATTAACTTCTGCTTTTTTCTCGTGACACCAAGTTATGAATATTTTATACTGGTGTTTGTATAATTTTTTTGATTTTGAAGGCAAAATACCTTTTTTAAATTGAAATTTTCAGACATTGCTTACCTTTCTATAATGACGATTTCATTAGTCTTGTTTATTAATGCAGTAACTATGGTAAATTAGCATAGCACCCCATAATAAAAATGGTAATAGATATTTCCAAATCTTTAATTTTTTAAATTTATTGCTTTAAACATTTCCAAAAGTGCAAAAAATATCGTATATACCTCGGGACTAAAGTGCTTTCTTTCGTCCCTCGAGTGGTTATTGCCCTCGGGACTTACGTCCCTCGGGCAATAAACTTCCACTCTCGGGACGAAATGACGCGCTTTAGCCCCTTGGTATATAATATACTATTACTTAAATAGGTGACTTCAGTGATGTAGCTTTTGCTTCGGACTTACTTTTTTGAAGTAAATTCTTTGGTCTAGATGCATAAAAATGTTTGTATTAAAGCAAATGCTTCGAAGTTACGTAGTCTGCTTGGTGTTAAACTTCGCACTTTTCAAACAAGTCTTTTTTGTCGAAAATGGCTGCATACATGAACGTTAATGTTCAAAAAAATTCTAAAAATTGAAGAGAATGTCGTGACTGTAACTTCAAAAGCTTACACCGCTTTGATTGGGTAAATGTACAGTGGCTTGCTCATTACTTTCTTTGGGAGCATTTAGAAACAAGAGGCAGAGCTCTCTCTCCACAACAACAGATGAAAGTTTTCTTAAGATATGTAGATGATCCGGTGTTGGAGAGGATATTGGAATCCACCAGTGCGCAGTTTCTAGGACAGTTTCAGAAAAGATTTTAAACAAGGCATATGCATGGAGAAAATTTCTTAATAACCAAGAAACGAATACAATGTTTAAACAATTCTAATTTTTATTATTTTTTCGTTTTCGTAGAAATAGACCAAAGCTACATTTGTTTAACTGATTTCAACGAAGTAAATGCTTACTTTTTTAGTTTTTGATTCGAAGGAAAAGCATTTACTTTTTGCATATGAAATGAAGTATTTACTTTTGCTTTTACTTTTTCTAAGGAGCTATTGCTTTTGCTGCTTGCTTTTAGATCTTAGTACTTTTTTATGCATACGGCCCAATATTTTGAAAAACGGAAATAACCCTTAGGGGCTATAAGAAATGCTCTTTTCAAAAATCTATCTCCGGTTGCCGTAGTCCCAAGAACAAGCGAGAAATCGCGAGTTAGAAATTCACATTTTTGCCGGTTAAAAATCTCAGCTGTGCCCTTAATCTCAATCGTTGATTATAATCTATTATTTTCAGGGTAAATGGCAGATTGACGTTGATAGTGGTACTCACCACCAATTTGAAATCAACCGCTATATCCTACCACGTTTTCAAATCGAATTACACCACCCCAAAGTGATTTACTACGAGAGTGATAGTTTAAAAATCGAAATTTGCGCCAAATACACCTACGGGGGCCACGTTAAAGGTAGTACTTTTATCCGTTTAACTGATTCTCATCATATTTTAAAACAATCAATTCAAATGATTAAACCCACAAATGGTTGTACGCAATTCGAATTTAGTGCAATCGATTTGAATTTGGTTGAATTACAAAAACGATTGTCGGATTCTTCGTTAACGCAGGACTCAAAGGTGCAATTCTTTCTAACAACAACAGTTACCGAATACGGTACGGATAAAATTGAGATGAAAACTGGCAAAATTCTAATTACATTTAAAGCTTATCAGTTGAAATTCGATACAATTGATAAGATATTCATGCCTGGTATTCCATATTATAGTCAAATATTTATAACAAATCTACAAATTCCGATAATTAATGAAATTGTACAAATTTGTTATAATCTAGCCGTACGGAAGAGTTGGAATTTATTGAATAACGAACAATGTACGAATTTTAGTTTAAATAACAACCACCAAAAAGATGGGGTGATTAAATTCGTAATACCACCATTACGTTCGAATATCATCCATTTACATTTAAATACAAGATCATTAAATCGGACAAATATCGCCGATAATCTACTTGTAATCCGGTTACATTCAACAAATCAAGATTTTATACGAATCGAACAACCCAAAATTAAATTCGAATGTCGATCTTTACAATCATTAAAAATCTACTTTACAACGGATAATTTCCATGAGAATCAAACAGTAACGTTTTATTATTTATTAAAATCGAGAGGACAAATTGTTAAATTGACGAAATATCAACATCAAGTGGCGAAAAAATCGAAACTATTAGAGGAGTATGAAAATTCGACAATGATCGGTAAACAACATCGACATATAATGAAAACTATGTCGACAATCGATGAATTTACATTAAAATTCAAATTAGATGATAAAATCTTAACAAATTATCAATTCCTAATCTATTACATTACAAACGATGGTGAAACTATCGTTTCAACGCGCGAAATTCAAATTGAATCGTGTCTAAATAATCGAGTTGTAGCCAAATGGGCAATGAAACAATCATATCCTGGATCATCGGTTGCTCTATTAATCGGCACAACTTCAGATTCGCTATGTTCGATTACAGCAACCGATAGGGCGACCCAATTTATGGATAATTTGAATCGTCTAGACACGTTCAAATTGATGAGAACGTTTATGATCGATGAACAATTACAAAAACAATACGAATCGTTATTGACGCAATCATCCGGACGGCGGTCGTGTCTACCGCCGGTTAAGAAGAATAAAGACCAAATTTCATCGTTAATTGATGATGGGGGGACAGAATTGGAGCGAACTAAACGTTATATTTATTCATTTTCTGAAGATTTCGATGCTTACGATATTGTTAATGTATGTAATTTGTTTTAATTTAAACTATTTTGTTAAGTTTTGTTTTATTGTAGAAATTCGGCGCGAATATTATCACAAATTTGAAAATAATAACAAAGCCTTGTTATACAGGTCCGGCAATACCACCGCCACCACCATCGCCTATAATTGCCGAATTAACCGACCAATATAACGATCATAATGACGATCGAATAGTACCGATACGTTCGTATTTCCCTGAAACTTGGCTATGGGAATTAGTACCGTTCGTGGTGCTGAAATAATACACCGTGATCTACCCCATTCTATCACCGATTGGATTACTAATATTATGTGTATATCCGAAGAACAAGGTGTTGGTTTCAGTCAAACAACACAAATTTCCTCATTTCAGCCGTTTTATATCGATGTATTAACACCGTATTCGATTAAAAAAGATGAAATTCTATATTTACATGTGATAGTCTTCAATTATGTCACGCATAATCTTCCAATACGGTTGAGTTTGAGTGAATCTTCAGGCTTGGAATTGTTGAATCGGCGCCGGGTTGCTTTTTGTATTTCAACAAATGACACATTAACGCATGTTTTCGAATTGAAAGCGACTGAAATCGGCGTGAAAAACGTAACGATTTTAGCTGAAATCGATTCTTCATATCCTGGTGAATGTGGGCCTGATGTTTTATTAAATCGAAGGTATTCTAGAATCTATTAGGTTGTTTAAAAAATAATGTCGGTTTTTATAAATGTCATAAGTTTGAAGTTATTTTGACATAACTACTAAAATCCATTTGGGCATATTGCATGTCATTTGAAAAAGTACAATTTCAGTTTTATTTCTGTTAGAATTCGATAATTTTCCAATATTAGACAGAGTTGTTATCAATTATCAAAGTTGATATGGATAAGAAGCAGTTAAGGGCCACAAGGCTGCAGAAGCAAGTCGGAATATTAACGGAGCATTTGGCAATGGTTTGACTAACGAACGTACGCTTCAATGATGGTTCAAAAAATTTCGAGAAGAAGATGAGACTCGAAGATGAGGAAGGACGTGGACGAAAGACGGCTCTCGAACTGCAGTTCGAGAGCTAGGAAAACAATTAGGTGTTACGACCGATACAATTTCAAACCACCTCAAAAGCATTGGTAATTCAAAAAAGCTGGACAAATGGGTTCCACACGAGCTGAATGAGAGCCAGAAAAATCGTCGATTTGAAGTTGCGTCTTCGCTGGTTTTACGCAACTCTAATGACCCATTTCTTGATCGAATTGTAACTTGCGACGAGAAGTGGATACTATACGACAACCGTCGGCGGTCAGCTCAGTGGTTGGACCATGATCAAGCTCCACAACACTTCCCAAAACACAAGTTGCATCAAAAGAAGATGATGTTGAAACGATCACGGCAGAGAAGTATTGCAATGAAATGCACCAAAAACTTCGACAAAAGTATCCGGCTTTAGTAAACAGAAAAGGACCGATTTTGCTTCACGATAATGCTCGGCTGCACGTCGCAAGACTAACGCTGCAAAAACTAAACCAGCTGGGATATGAAATTTTACCACATCCACCATACTCATCAGACCTTACCCCGACTGACTTCCATTTTTTTAAACATTTAGACCACTTTTTGAGGGATAAATGCTTTAGAAACGAAGACGAAGCCAAACATGCTTTCAACGAATTTATTAATTCCCCTACTCCACAGTTTTATGTTGATGGTATAAATGAACTTGTATCTCGTTGGTCAAGATGTATTCATTCTAGCGGTTCCTATTTTGACTAATAAAGTTATGTTTTGAATCAAATATATGTATTGGATGTGTGAATATGACTCCGACCTCATCAATTGGTTAGCTAGTATACCTGGTTACGCGCATACATCTACCTGGCAATATTTATATTCGAAAGCATTTGGAATTAGCGATTAAAAACAGTCTTAGACATACGATTGAAGGTTAAGCATCAAATAATTTTAGCGCATTGAAAATGTCGAGTTTTATCCCAAATAAACAGCATTTGCGGGAAGTTTTATTGCATTATATTGTTGCAAAGAAAACTGTAGCAGAAACCTATCGTTTGCTTATGGATATTTACGATGATCATGCTCCATCAAATACAACTTGCAAGGAATGGTTTCAACGATTTAAAAATGGTGATTTTGACATTAAAGACAAAGAACATGGAAGAGCACCCAAAAAATTTGAAGACGCTGAACTGGAAGAATTACTGGCTGAAGATTGTTGTCAAACACAATCAGAATTGGCAGCAACATTGAATGTCGATGGATCAACTGTTGCAAAAACGTTTACAAGCAATGGAGTGGTTCAAAAAGTTTGTTGCTGGGTTCCACATGAATTGAAAGAACGTCGGAAAACCATCTGTGAAATGCTGCTTCAAAGACAGAACAGATTTGTGATTGGGTGGATGCAGATTGCTCCTTAACACTACGGCAACTGAAGGAAAAGTATTTGGCCCAGTGGCTAAACATGAATCAAATTTCATTACCCACTATCAGCAGAACTCTTCAGAGTTTTCATTATTCGATTAAAAGAATTTCATTCGTTCCCGAAAGAAGAAATACACCTGATACTCTTCAAGCTCGTTTTGATTATGCAGTTCAGTACAATAGAATTATGCTTGAAAGAAATAAAATTTTCTTCATTCAAGTAAATTCTCGAATTTCATATGGAAAATCCGTAAGGAACACTCGAGCATCAAAAGTTAAAGCCCAACTACGTGGACGCAACTATTCCATTGCCGCAGCAATGAATGAAAATTCGCTGTATTTGTTTCAAATTCAAGATAGACCGTACAATATTAAACATTTTTCTGAATTTGTCATTTCCTTAATTAATCATTTAAATAATGATGGTGTGCAAGGAGCTCATTTAATTATTGATAACGTGCGATTTCATAGAAATGAAGAAGTAGTAACTCTCATTTAAAGCTCATGGTCATTTTGTGGTGTTGCTACCTCTATATAGTCCCTTTTTAAACCCCATAGAGGAATTGTTTAATCAATGGAAACAGTTGATCAAAATTCATAATGCTTCTGGACATATAAGTCCGGAACATTGTCGTAATTATTTTCAACATATGGAAACATTTCTGCACGATTCTCTTCGAAGAAATGAAGTAATGAATTAATTATGTTTCGTGTTATTTTGGTATTGGGTTTGTGAATATGACTCCGACCTCATCAATTGGTTAGCTAGTATACCTGTTTACGCGCATACATCTACCTGGCAATATTTATATTTGAAAGTATTTGGAATTAGCTATTGAAAACAGTCTACGAGAAGGTTAAGCATCAAATAATTTTAGCGCATTGAAAATGTCGAGTTTTATTTCAAATAAACAGCATTTTCGGGAAGTTTTATTGCACTATATTGTTGCAAAGAAAACTGCAGCACAGACTTATCGTTTGCTTGTGGATATTTACGGTGATCATGCTCCATCAAATACAACTTGCAAGGAATGGTTTCAACGATTTAAAAATGGTGATTTTGACATTAAAGACAAAGAACATGGAAGACCACCCAAAAAATTTGAAGACGCAGAACTGGAAGAATTACTGGCTGAAGATTGTTGTCAAACACAATCAGAATTGGCAGCAACATTGAATGTCGATGGATCAACTGTTGCAAAAACGTTTACAAGCAATGGAAGTGGTTCAAAAAGTTTGTTGCTGGGTTCCACATGAATTGAAAGAACGTCGGAAAACCATCTGTGAAATGCTGCTTCAAAGACAGGAAAGAAAAGGTTTTTTGCATCGAATAATCACTGGGGATGAAAAATCTTGGGTGAAACCAGGTGAAGCCGACCCATCGCAGCCATAGGAAAATATCCATTGTACCAAGGTGTATCATGAATTGCTGAAACCATCTGAAACTATCACTGTTTATCGGAGACAACTAATGCGTTTGAAGGTAGCAATAGAAGAAAAACGACCAGAATGGGCGGAAAGGCACAACAAAATAATTTTACAACATGACAACGCCAAACCCCATACTGCAAATGTTGTGAAAACATTTAAATGGACAGAACTGGGAAGTGCTACCCCACCCGCCATATTCGCTAGAGATAGCTCCTTCGGATTACCACTTATTCCGGACGGTGCAGTCAGATCTCACGAGAGAGCGATTTAACTCTCACGAAGATATCAAAATTTGGCTGGACACTTGGATTGCCTCAAAAGACCAGGACGTTTTCAAGCGAGGAATCCGTAAATTGCCTGAAAGATGGGCGATGTAGCTTCAGATGGAGCAAACTTTGATTAAACAATTTTTTTATTTCCTAAACAAACCAATGTGTTTTATTTTCACAAAAAAGGTCGGAGTCATATTCACACACCCAATAATTAAACTTTGACGTTAAAAACCGACATTATTTTTTAAACAACTTAATAATTCACATTAATTATTTCTTAATAATTATAAAAAGTTTTAGGGATGTTGTTTTTAAAACATTCCTCGTCGATCCGGAAGGTTATCCCATGAAACAAACAAAATCGGTTTTCCTTTGCGGTGATAACGGCGACAATCAATCAAATTCAATTGAATGGTTGTTAGAATCGATTGATAATGATGATGATATTGTGCCGGAAACGAATCAATTGAAAATTATTATAAATGGTGATCTTGTAGGTCAAACTATAGAGAATTTAGAGCAATTATTACAAATCCCAACCGGTTGTGGGGAGCAAATTATGGCATCATTAGCACCGAATTTATTTATTTTTAATTATTTACAAACAACTGGACAATTAACAACAACAATACGACAACGTATCGTGCGGAATTTAAAGATCGGTTATCAGAGAATTCTAAATTATTCACATAAAGACGGTTCATTTTCGCCATTCGGTTATCACGATCCAAGCGGTTCGATGTTTCTAACAGTATTCGTTGTACGTGTCTTACAACAAGCCAAACAATTAATTTATGTTGATCAGAAATTGATTGATCGCGCCGTCCATTGGATATTCGAACATCAATTAGAGAATGGTTGTTTCAATTCAATGTTGCACGTCTTTCAAGATATGGGATTAACGAGTATTGAAAATAGTACTGCCAGTTTAACATCGTACGTTATTATAAGTTTATTAGAGGCCGGTGTTAATTTACCCGAACGGGTACGTACAAATGCTAAATATTGTATACGTGGCCATTATTATTTAGATAAATACACATTGGCGATCAGTTCGTATGCTTTATTTAAGATTAATTGGTACGATGAAGCTGTACGGATGTTGAAGAAATTGGAACAAATCTCTAATCAACAAGATAATCTATTGTGGTGGAGTACAAAGAACACTTCAGCGACTACAGATATTGAAATAACAAGCTATGTATTGTTGGCATTATTGGAATATAAAACGCAAGAAAATTTAGCGAAAGCCCATTCGATTGTGCGTTGGTTAACAACAAAACAGGGACCTAAAGGTGGTTTCCGTTCAACTCAAGATACGGTAGTTGCCCTCGATGCTCTAACTAAATATTCAACTTTCATTAATTCGAAACAATTAGATTTGAATGTAACAATATTGACGAAAAAACAAACAAATCGATTCAACATTAGAGCTACAGATCGTCTAAAATCGAGACATTTTAATATTAAACATGAATTGAACAATAAACATCCGATCAAAATCAATGTTGATGGTGATGGTTGTATTCTGGCACAATTGGTGCAAACGTATTATTTAAAACAACAACGTCGACAACAACAACAAGTCAATAATTCGAATAGTGTTTTTAAATTGAATACGGAATTAACGTCAGTTTCAAATATCGATCAGTGTTCAATTGTACAATTCACTTCGTGTTTAACATACGATGGGCCGGATCAACAAACAAATATGGCGATATTAGAAATAGAATTACCGTCTGGTTATAAAGCGGATCGTGGGTCGCTCTATCGATTGATTGATCAAACCGAGAATTCAAGTAAATTTTCTATAAATTCAACTGTTGAACTCAAAATTTATATAGGAAATCCTATTATTCGACAAATATTTGAAAATATGTAGATCATTTTGCCAAAATTTGAGCCTCGTGGCTCACCGGCAAGTATTGGGCATAATTTTTTTTTCATTTCATCGTATTTCAGAGTAAACGCAAAATATTCCTTCTTGGTCGTTTTATGTGTCCTATTGATCGATGAAAATCACGACATTGTCAAAAACGATCGTTTTTTGACCACCTTTCAAATAAGCTACAAAGCTTAAATTTTGCTCAAAATGATCTCCTGGGAATAATTTCTGAATTACTCGCCAATAATATTTTGATATAAATTACACAGGGCGAGCGAAGAGGTTGGGCTATTAACAGTATAAGTTCTAATTGATGAAAGTTTATGAAATTTGCTATGCTTCTGTTTTACCACCTGAACCATCTCTAGAAAATATTTTCGTTGCTCTATCAACCTCCAATACAGTCCGATTCAGTAAAGTATGGACAGTAAGCTATAAAGTCTAATAACTCTTCTATTTTTTAATTGAATGAAAAAATTTATACAAGAATTCGAAGGGAACACCTAGGTTATCTATTGGAATTGGAAAAACGCTCCTACGATATTTGGAAATAGAAAAAATCGACGTTAACTTTTGATAATTACGCAATATTGCATGGAAAATTCCTAAATTTGAAAATTCGAAGTTAACTAGATACGAAAATATAGATCACTATTTTGAAAAATTAATTTTTCTTCGCGAAAAAAGGTTTAAAAAATTGTGAATATTCGAAGGGGTGATTGAACTGTTCCAGAAATCTAGGTCAGGGAATCCCTTGGCCCACCAGCAATAAATTTGTAAAGCAAGAAAAGACAAAATTTGAAGGGCCGTACAGATGTCGATGGTTAACTTTTGAAGAAATGCATAAGTTGAAAAGAAATAAATAAAACACAGAGAAGGAAAATATAACACAGAAACAGATATTTAGTGTATCGAATTGACGCAATTGTACAGCTCTTCAAATTTTGTCTTTTCTTGCTTTACAAATTTATTGTTTGTGGGCCAAGGGATTGCCTGACCAAGATTTTTGGAACAGTTTAATCGAATATTCACAATTTTTTAAACCTTTTTTTAGTGAAGAGAAATTAATTTTTCAAAATGGTGATTTATTTCGTATCTAGTTAAATTTAGGAATTTTCCATGCAATACTGAGTAATTCTCAAAAGTTAAGGTCGATTTTTCCGATTTCTAAATATCGTAGAAGAGTTTTTTCCAATTCCAATAGATAGTTTAGATGTTATTCTTCGAATTCTTGTATAAATTTTTTCATTCGATTAAAAAATGAAAGTTATTAGACTTTATAGCTTACTGCCCATACTTTAATGAATCGGGCTGTATATGCGGTAGTGCACCTTGCTTTTTTATTTTAAAAGTTATGGTAACTTTTCTATTGCATATTTAGATTCTATAGTGAAATTGAAGGGGATTTTGATATTATTACCTATGTTCTAGCGTTAAGGGCACAGACTAGAAGTCAAAGTTTTAACCAACGAAAATGTGAATCTCTAACTCGCGATTTCTCGCTCGTCCTTGGGACTACAACAACCGGAGATAGATTTTTGAAAAGATCATTTCTTGTTCTTCCCGTTTTTAAAAATGTTGATACAAATTTGAATTACAGACAAAAATCTAACAACATGTTTTTTTTGTATTTTTGTACAATTTTCTCTTATAATATGGTCAATTTTGATTATTTTGCAAAAATTCTTTTACTGTTAGATAGAAAATAAAAAATTCTTTTTAAATCTTCAAGAAATTTTCCGATTTCATGGTTAGTTTACCGGAAAATCAAGAAAATGTCTGGAAGGAGATATAAGAATTTGGGCAGTTTTTATTTTACAGCATTGATCAACCCCTCATTAGAAAGTTCATACAAAAGCCGAGGGAAATGTAAAGCCCTTTTTTGATATTTTGAAGATTGCCTGAATAATCGCGGAAAAACCAAGTGGTTCTTCTGTCATTGTTTTCACTTATTAAAATTAATTATTTTGCTTTAAAATACATACGGTTATGTAGATAATTTTGTTCTCTTTCCGATTGGTCTATTATTTTTGCAAAAAATGTTGATTTCCCTAAGAAAATTGAATGGAAATCCAGCGTCGTTATTTTGCCAAGATGGCCCCGCCTTACACGTAAACAGTGCGGATTTGCCAAATCGAAAGTTTGTGGAATCATCAACACTCAATCCAAAGCGAGACACACAATTCGATTTGGCAAAAACGCACTGTCTACTAGTATGGCGGGTTATCTTGCTTGATAATACACAAACAAAGATTTTCATTCCATTTTCTTCGAGAAATCAATATTTTTTACACAAATGAAGAGAGAAACCGAAAAAAGAAAAAATGAACTACCTAACCGTATGTATTTTAAAGAAAAATAATTAATTTTTATAAGTGAAAATAATGACAAGAAAACCACTTGGTTTTTCCGCAATAATTCAGGTAATTTTCAAAATTTCAAAAAAAGCTTTCTATCTTGCCCTCCGCCTTTGTATCAGCTTTTGAATTAGGGGTTGATCAGTGCTGTCAGATAAAAATTGTAGAAAAACATGTTGTAGCGCACAGAAGTTTTCTTAATTTTCCGGAAAACTAACGGCGGAATCGGAAAATTTCTTGACGATTTGAAAAGAACTTTTCATTTGCTATCTAACAGTACAAGAATTTTTGCAAAATAATCAAAATTTTGACTTTCCGAAAATTTTAATTTTGATTTAAAAATTCATATCCCTAAAAATATTGTTACTAGACAGTTTAAATTGACAACTCAAATGGTTCAACGTTAAACTTTTTAGAATTGAATTATCTTTCAGCATTTAGCTGAATTTTTTTTTCAGTCATATAAAATAATCATAGTAACCTCAAATGTGATACTGAATATCATTCTATGAATTTCTGTATAGGCGAATTATCAAATCAGAGGTACAAGGCAGAAACTGAAAATTCTAAATAACTGAAAAATTATTAGGAATAAGTATAGGGAATGCTGGTACAGCTCGGTACAGAGTTTCTTGCTTTATCCAATAAAGAAAAATATGGGTGTTCCATTCAAAAAAAGAAAGATATGTCAGTCTGAAAATTACCTGAAAGAAAAAATTATTTCAGCTAAACACTGAGAGATTATTTAATTCTGTAAAGGTTTGCTAAAAAGTAAATTATTGAAACTATTAGAATTCCAAATTTCAATTATTCAAACGCTATAGTTTTTGAAATATCTATTTTCAAACTGCATAATCAAAATTTTCAGAAAAAGTCAAAATTCCTGAAAAACTATTAACGGTAGACCATAAGTCCTGTCACCAGAGCCCACTTCATTTTTACCATTTAAAATAAGAAAGCAGGGTGAATTACCCCGTTTCGTTGATAGAACAATAAAAGATAGTTCAAGTGGAAAAACAGATGTGTACTAAATTTTACAAAGTTCCATCAACTAAACCTTTTTATACTTTTAATAAGTCAACCTCTTGGTTCACCCTGTATAGTTTCTATCAGTTGCCAAGCGATTTGAAAAATATTTTAAAGATCTATAGCAAATTTTACCGAAATCTGAGCCTCGTAGCTCACTAAGTTGCTCAAAAAAACGCTCATTTTTCTCATTTCTCCTTTGCATTTCAGAATAAATGCAAAGTATTTTTTATCCATCCCAAAATAAAATGAAGAAAAACTAAAAAACCCAATCTTGGGAGCAATTTTAAGTCAATCTTTGTACAGGGTGTACAATGCTATTTAAGCTCGCACTAGTCTATGACTTCGTGAGCGTGGGTCAGCTTCTTATTTCAACTTTGTAATTTGCATTACTGACAAGCTATTGAAACAAGAGCATGTTGGTAATGTAGATCACAAAGTTGGAACAAGAAGCTGACCAACATTCACAAAGTTATAGGCTGCTGCGAGCTGAAATGAACTATGGGGTTCAAATTTTGCTAAAATTACCTTCAGAAAGCCTGTTAAATAAATTCTTAAAATATACAGGGCTTTTTGACAAGTGGGACAGAAAACGCTCGTTTCAAACCTTATCACGATTTCTAAAAATGTCAGATGACTCAAAATGACTAAACAATGCTCTCAACATTGATTTTTTTTTTCATTTTTTTCCATTTTATTCTGGGATAGATAGAAATAATTTGCATTTATTCCAGATCACAGTGGAGAGAAATGAAAAAATATGAAGGCAGCATCCTTGGAATGAGTCATTTGACGAGCTTAACTGGTTTTCAAAAATCATAGTATGATCAGAAACGAGCGTTTTTTAGCCAACTTGCCGATCAGCTAAGGTTTAAATTTTGCTAAAATGATCTTCAAGGACCCTTTTAAAAATTATTTTCAAACCGTTCTTCAAATAGTGGGAGTTACCACTTTTGATTGAAAAACTCTGTACACCTACTGGGTGTTTCACGCCAAACTAAAAGTTCATATACTGCCATTATTTGCCGAGTAATTTGGAAAATATTTTAATGATTTATAGGGGGTCCTTGGAGATCATTTGAGCAAAATTAGAACCTCGTAGCTCCTTGTGAAAATTGGTGAAAAATCGCTTTAATCAGAAAATTTCGCAATTTTGGCCAACCTAAAACTTCTCCCAAACAAAGCAGCATTATGAATAGATTTTTCTCATGTTACCTTGCGAAATCCTGGAAAAACAGAAAAATGTATTTCTGAGATCGATCAAAAGACATTAACCACTATCAGCTGTTTACTACTTTTAAATCTAAGGCCCGTATTCACTGAATTTTTAAGGAGAGTCTTCAATAATGAGGATCATTTTCTATCTCTTTTTTTAGAAGATTCACTTTGATTTGTATTGTAGAGAAAGATAAATACTGGTCAGAATACGAATGAGAATCTTGATGCTGTCAACAGTGAAATAGAGAAGCTGGGTAGTCGTTAATGCGTTGGTTGTCTCTCTTATCTGTTTGCAAGAAATTTTCAAGTACCAGTTGGTCCAGCACATTTTTTTAACTTCGACAAATTTCGAGAATGGTCGTCTTATATTTCGGTAGTAACCGTACATAGAGTTGTAGTTGACCAAATTATTAGATGTCTTGAAAATTTTAGAGGGTGCGACAGATAGTTTTATTCCTTTCTCTTTTTTTTGAAGCCAGTCCTCTATTTCCTAAAAAATCTTAGAATACCCTCCATAGGCTACTGCGAGCTGAACTACACTCTGTATGTGTGCAGTTAATTCATGAAAATCACAACATTTTCAGAGACGATCGTGGTTTAACCAACTTTAAAATGAGCTATGAGGTTCAAATTTTGCTAAAATGACCTTCAGGAATCCTTCTAAATAAATTCTCAAAATATTATCCAAATTGCTCGCCATATAAACTATACAGGGCTTTTCAGTTAAAAGTATACGGTTTATATGGCAATTCCCATTATTTGACGAACACTTTGAAAAATATTTTAATTTTAAAAGGGTTCTTAAAAATCATTTTAGCAAAATTTGAACCTCAGCTTATCGGCAAGTTGGTCAAAAAACGCTCGTTTCAGACCATGTCACGATTTCTAGAAATGTCAGATGACTCAGAATGATTAAACAATGCTCTCAACATTGATTTGTTTCATTTTGCTCCATTTAATTCTGAAATAGGTAGAAATATTTTTCATTTATTCTAGGTCACAATGGGGAAAAATGGAAAAAAAAATATGTGGGGAGCATCCCTGGAACTTTCTGAGTCATTTGACGAAGTTAACTCGTTTTCAAAAATCACAATATGATCAGAAACGAGCGTTTTGTTGGCCAACTTGCCGATCAGCTCAGGTTCAAATTTTGCTAAAATGATCTTCAAGGACCCTTTTATAAATTATTCTTAAACCGCTCTTTAAATAGTAGGAGTTGCCACTTTTAAGTGAAAAACTGCCGTTATTTGCCGAGCAATTTGGGAAATATTTTAACAATTTATAGGGAGTCCTTGGAGATCATTTGAGTAAAATTTGAACCTCGTAGCTTCTTGGGAAAATTCCGATTAAAACAGACGGCATAATATTTTTTATGAACAACTACATTATTTTTGTTACCGAACGTATAATTTAAGGGCAAGGAGTACATCTCATAGTTTTAACCGGCAAAAATGTGAATTTCTAACTCGCGATTTCTCGCTCGTCCTTAAGGCCACTACAACCGCAGATAGATTTTTAAAAAGAACATTTCTTATAGAATCTAACGGTTCTTTCCGGTTTTCAAAAAATTGATGCAAATTTGAATTACAGACGAAAATCTAACATGTTTTTTGTACAATTTTTTGACTTTTTGTACTTTTTTTAAAATTTGACGCTCATAACTTAGCCAATATTGATTATTTTTCAAAAATTCTTATACTGTTGGATAGCAAATAAAAAGTTCTGTTCAAATCTTTACGAAATTCACCGATTCCACTGTTAGTTTTCCGGAGAATTAAGAAAACTTCTGTAAGCTACAACAGGTTTTCTTCTACACTTTTTACCTTACAGCAGTGGTTTTTCTGGCACTGTTTTCTCTTATTAAAATTGATTATTTAGCATTAAAATACATACGGTTAGGTAGATAATTTTGTTCTTTTTCCAATTAGTCCATTATTTTTGCTAAAAATGTTGATTTTTCTAAGAAAAATGTTTGTGTATTATCAAGAAAGATAACCCACCATACACGTAGAAAGTGCGAGATTGCTAAATCGAATTGTATGTCTCGCTTTGGATTGAGTATCGTTGATTCCACAAACTTTCAATTTGGCAAACCCGCACTGTTTACCTGTAAGGGCCATCTTAGCAAAATTACGACGATAAATCAACATTTTTTCCAAAAATAATGGGCCAATTGGAAAAAGAACAAAATTATCCAGCTACCCGTATGTATTTAAAACCAAAATAATTAATTTTAATAAGTGAAAACAATGACAGAAGACCCACTTGGTTTTTCTGCGATAATTCAGGCAATTTTCAAAATTTCAAAAAACGCCTTCTATTTTGTATTCCGTCTTTGTATCAGCTTTCGAATGAGTGTTGTAGCTTACAGAAGTTTTCTTAATTTTACAGAAAACTAACAGTGGAATCGGAAAATTTCTTAAAGCTCTGAAAAGAACTTTCTATTTGCTATCCAACAGTGTAAGAATTTTTGCAAAATAATCAATGTTGGCCAAGTTATGACTGTAAATATAAAAAAAAAGTAGAAAAAGTCGAAAAATTGTACAAAAAAACATGTTAGATTTTCGTCTGTAATTCCGATTTGTATCAATATTTTGAAAAACGAAAAGAACTGTTAGATGCTATAAGAAATGGTCTTTTCAAAAATCTATCTGCGGTTGTCGTGGCCTCAAGAACGAGCGAGAAATCGCGAGTTAGAAATTCACATTTTTGCCGGTTAAAACTATGAGATCTACTCCTTGCCCTTAACAAAAATTGGCAAATGTAATTCTTTATTTTTCTGGACTTCGTAAAACAATATCTAGTGGAATTATAGGAAATAATGGTTGACGACTACTACAAACTTTGCCGACTGTAAAATGCTTGAGCGGGTGTTGCACCCCTAACACCTCACCCTCGGATCGTCCCTGTCTCCCCTTTATTACAATTAATACATAAACAATAAAATTTTCTTAGAAAAAACACACCGAGTTATCGTAAACAATGTCGATTGAAAAAGTAGTGAACTTTTCATTCATGACCGATCTCGGATAACAATTTTTCCCTTTCCGGAATTTCGCGAGTAAAAATGGAAAAAAACCTGTTTTGTTTGAATCTTGTTATAATACTGCTTTGTTTGGGACAAGTTTTAGGTTGGCCGAGATTGCGAGATTTTCGGATTAAAGCAATTTTTCATCAACTTCACAAGGAGCTACAAAGCACAAATTTTGCTCAAATGATCTCCAAAGACTATAAATTCTTAAAATATTTTCTAAATTACTCGCCAAATAATAGCAGCATATGAACTTTTAGTCCACTGTAAAACACACCTCTAGATTTTATAATTGTACAAAATTAATCATTTCTTAATTTTTTCTTTAAAATAGAATTGAAAATGTTTGAAGAAGTAAACGATAAAGTATTCTTATATTTCACAAAATTGGACCACGACGACGATACCTGTATAAGTTTCAATATAAATGAAAATAATATGATCGGACAACGACAAGAATCAACAATTAAACTGTATGATTACTATAAACCGGAATATGAGATTGTACAATTTTATAAAACTAACGAAGACTGCAACCGAACTTTTTATAATTTAGCAACAATGCCAGAATTAGTAGTGAATGATCAACAATCATTAAACAACAATAATGACGAGAAAATTGTATCAAAACGGTGGATAAATCCGGATTTTGTCGACCGAGACATCAATCTACAAACACCCGAAGGTAATGGTTTTATATTTAACCACAATTTTTATTGTTTTTGACTATAATTACAGGTAATGAAGGTGCTAATCGGGAGATTTGGTTAAAAACAAATAACTCCAATCGATCTTCGTGGAAAACAAGGTAATTATATAATAACAAATTTGTAGTTTTCCATAATTACTACAACAACGACAAAACATTTATCAATAACAATATATTAATGCAATTGTTGTAGACGATAAAATTTCCATGATTATTTTTAACCACACCATCGCTATCGTTCGATATTTTGTAATAATTAACCGATTGTTGTTCTCTTTGATTATTTTCTTGCGATAAGAAAACACACATCCATTGTATTTCGCAGCCTTGACAATTTGGTTGATAAAGACGGCATTCTGCATCGCCAGGACAGGGATGATGATAGCATGGATTTTCTATAGTTGTACAATCTTTGTATGCTTTAATTAGGGAACAATTAATTAATTAATTAATTCGATTAGAAATAAACTTACTGTTAATACAAGTATTGTGTATACAGCAACCTCCACAACACATATCAGTATCGGCACACTTTTAATTAATTAGATTAGAAAATTAATTAATTCAAAATTGGTACTTACCCAATTACCAGCAGGGCGGCAATTTTGCGCTAGTATTCCGTTAAAATTATAAAAAATCAATAATAAATACAGAAATATTGATTTTTTTAACATTACAATTATTATGGAAGGAAACAGTGGAGACAAATAAATTATAGAAAGTATACTTGAATACGGTATTTATGTTATGTTTATTTTCGTAATTATCACGAATACTTACATTTTTCTATTTTAAATCGATTTTTTAATCACCTGTATCCAATTGTATAAATTCTCATTACAATTCAGCAATTCGATAAATTTTATAGCGTCGCTAATGTACGATTTCTTATCATTTTTACAATAAATCGGTGACAACAAAGAAAGTAGGAAAACCGACCAATTTTCCGCTAAATTCGGGTAACAATGAATCGCCTTTTGTGCCGCCAATAAACCGGTTTTATATTGTTTACCGATAAATGATGCTAATGATACTAAACAAAGAACCTAGAATAGAATTAAATATTAATAACTTGAAAAAAATAATCAAATAAACTACTTTAGTAACATCGATTTTATTGCCGAATTCGTTGTAGCTTTGCCCCAATTTCATAGCGTTCTGTGCGCATTGTGCACCGTTCAATTCTAAACGTATCAATAATTGCGACAATGCCAACCAAACGGTCGCCTGGTCGGGGTGATAATGGGCTAAATCACTAGCTGCAATTACAGATTTTCGGGGATCACCCTAGAATTAAACATTTTAATACAAATAATCAAATAAATCCCATAATTTTACTTGAAATAGATTATAAAAGGTTGTGAATATCGCGAAATGTTGTACACAATCCGGACGATGCTTCAATGCTTCCATCTCTTTGTAAACTAGATCAGCTAAATTGGAGTCTTGATGGAGGATGCTTAAAGCTAATGTAGCATAATAAGCCCATGGTGATGGTTTTTCTAATTGTATACTTTGAAATAATAGAATTTTCGCAGCTTCTTCACCTTGAAACATATACGCCATTGCAGCTAATGCTACTAGAACATCCGATTGTACCGATTCTTCATCAGTTAACCAATGCAATGCTTGTTCGTAGGCTTCATACGATTCTTGATAGCGCTGATCTACGATTCGATTTTAAAACAGATCAACAAAACCAAGTAGATTTACCTTTAAATAGCGCCAAAGCTTGACCACTGCCGCTATTGAACGTAGCCTTAGCGACTTGTCCGTATAATTTGGTAGCATTCGTGTATTTACCGCATTTAGCGAACAATCGGGCTGTGTTGATTTTAATTAAATCACAACGATCATCTTCACGATTATCGTTAACAAGATATAGAGCATTACAGAAAGATTCAGTAGCCAATTGGTTTAAACCCATGCGTTCTTGTAGCATGCCCAACATATTCCAAGCGCACGGATCATCCGGATCTTTCTCTATAATAATAATATACAATGATCCACATATAGGTCCACCAATTTTTTGCCCCATTTTCTGTCTTTTCCATACAATTCGATCAGTTACATAATAGTGGCATAAAGAGTAGTCAAAAAGAACACCTTTAGCCAAAAATTACCTTTGCACTGACACTATGTACGGTTTTAATTACAAAAATGCTAAAAAGTGGCTCCACATAAGTATAAGTAAGTACCCAAAATCAAGTTTTAATTAATAAAAAGTGTGCGAGAAATTGAAATATCCATAAAATATTATTCTTAATAGCGAATGTCTCCTTTGCACATTATCAGGTCAAAAACTCTATTTTGCGTACTCCGCATAAGGGTTTTAATGACAGAGTCATCGATATCTGCTCATGCTCTCATAATAGAAGTCTTTAATTCTTTTACTGTTATATTGCGTGTAATTGGCGTAATTTTTTGTAATCAGTATCCTCCAAAGATTATCCATTGGGTTACATTCAGGCGAGCGAGCCGGTCACACTAAATTATTAGTTTTGTTATCAATAAACCACTGCTTAGTGCCGTTACTGACTGACGTGAATGGTAGCGTTGTCTTGCTGAAAATGAAGTGAATTCTTCTCCATCTTCTTATAAATTGTAGTATCTTTTCTCTCAATACACCCTGGTACTCGATGCTGTCCATATTCGATAATGTAAAAGCGAGAGAAAGCTGCCCGTAAGCTCTAACTGCACCCCGTACCATATAGCTCCCACCTCTGAAGTTTCTGGTTTGTGAAATATAAACGCCCCAGTAGGAGTTGAAGTAATCGGGGCCATCTAAATAGAATTTTCTTTCATTACAAAATATGACCTAAGTATAGAAAGACAATGTGAAATCACATATTTGATCGGCACAAATAGATCGCTTATTCATTGACCTTATCCCACTGTTGATTCATCTTTAGCCTGGCGAATTCTAAACTACACTCTTCATGTTGAAGTTTCAACATAGGTGTATTGTGAGAAAAGCTGTTACCATTATGCAAGCTGAGATTCTTGCATTAGAGATGTGCGCCAGAGTGCTTAGAAAGAAAACCTCACGGGTGCGCAAATATACATTTTGATTGATTGAGGTCTATAGCCTTGAGTCAAAGACCGTTTGGGAGTGTCGTCAATCCCTGAAACGGCTGGCAAGGGGCAATAAACTTATCCTGGCTTGGGTGCCGGGGCATCAGGGAATAAGAGGTAACGAACTAGCCTTTGAACATGCAAAGGCAGGTGCTGAGGCACCTGAACCGTTGTGCGGGCTAAATAAAACCCAATGGGAGAACGAGAACTGCAGTTGGGAAAGGAGCAATAAAATGCTCCACTGGTGGCAAACTCCGGGAATGTGACAGGCGAAGATGTTCCATCGATTACTCGTCAAAGAATACTAACAAGGAAACATTCCCAAGGGTCCCCCTCTGATTTTAATGAAATTTGGATATGTTATTCTCCATCAAATTCTAAGCGATGCATGTTTTTTTTTCGGCGGGGGTGAAATCGCCACTCAAAGTTTAGGCTCAAACGGGGTACTTTTCAAGTTTCGCATACTTCCAGTTAAAATATTCAAACGGGACAAACGGCATTATTCTCAGAATGAAAAATAATGTAGAGGCTCATTGTTTGCATATCGAAATGTTAATTAGGGTGGAAGTTATAAGGGTTGAAAATAATAAAATTGCTGTAAGTCAAAAACTATTCATCGGATTTTGATGAAACGAATGTCATTCGAAAGTAGGAGAAACCTGTTTTTGAGTGGCGATTTCACCCCCTACATATGTTTTTCCGGCCGATAAAAAAAACATGCATCTCTTAGAATTCGATGGAGAATAACATATCCAAATTTCATTAAAATCTTGTAAGCAGTAGTTTATTGACAAAAAAATTAATGATTTAGTGTGACCGGCTCGCTCACCTGATTGTAACCCGATGGATAATCTTTGGAGGATACTGATTAGAAAAATTTACGCTAATAACACGCAACATAACACAGTAGACAAATTAAAGACTTCTATTATGAGAGCATGAGCAGATAACGGTGACTCTGTCATTAAAACTTTTATCCCGAGTACGCAAAAGAGTTTTTGACCTGATAATGCGCAAAGGAGACATTATTCGCTATTAAGAATAATATTTTATGGATATTTCAATTTCTCACACTTTTTATTAATAAAAACTTGATTTGGGTAGTGGATCTACACTTATGTGGAGCCACTTTTTAGCAATTTTTTAATTAAAACCGTACATAGTGCCTTTATGCCACTATTATGTAACTGATTGTCTAGAAAAAACAGAACATGGGGCAAAAAATTGTTGGACCTATATTTATGTGGAGCACGTATGTTGTGTCGTAAAATTTTAGCCTACATATTTGTGAAAATAAAAGTGTAAATTGTTAGAATCAATAGAAAATTTTGCGAGTTCGTTTTTATAAAAAGGACCACGATTTCTAGTATTATTCGAATTCCAGAATTAATCAAAGATGTTGGGTAAAATTTTAGTGATCAGTTCGATAGTTTTAGTTGTTTATAGTGAAACTCGCGATCACGATGCCGATTGGGATCGTTATCCGAAGAAAAAACCGTATCACCACCACCATTACGACCCGTATTATCTATTTTGTAAGTCTCCAATATTTAAAGTAATTGATAATAATTTTTATTTCAATAGATGGTGGTAGTTTCTTGTATTATTTAGCATTTGTATTGATAAAATTCAAGATAATTTTCGTATTGGGTGCGATTATTGTCGGCGCATTATTCGCCGGTAAATTATTCGCTTTAATCAAATACAGTGAGCATATAAGTGAGTATTTGTTGAAATTTTTATAATTGTATTAATCAAAAATAATTTTAGAATCTAGTGATTATCACCATAAACCGGAGAAGATTTATATAGAATCGGTACCAACACCACATCACCACCACCACGATGTAATCCCTTATAATTCACCACCATCAAGTATCGGTGGTTATGAAACATTACCACCGAATGCACAAATCGATTACGGTCCTAATAAGCGACAATTATTCTATAATTAAATTATTTTACCTGTAAACCAAGTTAAATTATCGCTTGCTACCGGTATAGCGTGCATATTATTTATTGAATAGATCCGTTGATCTAATGGTGATTGTTTTAATGTTTTACACACCCAATATGCATAACCCAAACTACCCTGTTCATGCCATCCCAATTGGGTACTATGCCGGAATAGATCCATAGCGTCTTCGTGTTGTAGAAATTCGGCTAATAGAGCCTGTCCAATCCAACAATTAACGTAATTCGGATCGGAGCGTTGGGCTTGAGAGAAGGCGCGATTCGCTAATTGATAATGGTTTAACATCAAATAGAAAACACCAAGATTCGACCATGCTATCGCGCTATTATTATTAGCAATAATCGCTTTAATTAACGAATGTTGAGCTAATTTATAATTGTTTAAATGGAAATAACACAAGCTTAGTAGATTCGAATATTGCCAATTTGTTGGTTGTTTTGTTGTTAGATATTGTAGAATTTTCGTTGATCTTTCCAATAATTCATCGGATTTCGCACGATTTTTCAATTGTCGGCTATACGAGAATAAACAAGTAGCTGTATCGTACCAAATATACAAATTATCATCGATTAAACTGGCACTTTTATTGTAGCATTTTATCGAGAATTCGAATAAATTGTAATTTTCAACGATTTCATTCCGCCGATGATCACTGAATGTTTGCAATAATAAACAACGGAATTTTTGGGGTAATTGTATGGCGACATAATAGCAACAATCGGCTAATAATTTCCATAAACACGCCAAATCGTTGCGTTGTTGAATAGCCCTACAATCCAAAAAGTTTTAATAAAACGATGATAAACAACAAAAATAATTACAAAATTAATTTATCGGCGGCAAATTGGAGATGATCACGGCAAGTACCGAAACGTTGTTCTCGATACGATTGTTTCGCTTGATAATAGCAAGTTTCAGCGATACCCTTCAAAGCCGGCACATATTTCGCATCGATTTCTAGAATTTCGTTGAAATCACACCGTGCTTCCGTATATTCACCCAAAATTTGTTTTATATTAGCAATCTGTAATAACGAATAAATTTTCGTTGATATTGTCGTTAATGATAATTCTAATGATTTATTATAACACTTCAAAGCCGAGGTATAGGCGCCGTTAGCCAAATAACTATCAGCTAATGATTGCCAACAATTAATATTCGTATCATCGATACGAATAACGTAACGTAAATTTCGTATAGCATCATTATATTGTTGTTGTTCTAAATAATGTAAACCTAATTGCAACCATGCCCAAGAATTCGTTTTATTGATTACATTATTATCAGTTAATGATTGTAATAATTGTAAATTATTATCCCATTGTTTTAATTGTCGATAGATACGGCTCAATTCGATACCAGCATCTGAACATTGTTGATTCAAACGGAACGATTTCTCAAAACAACGTCGCGCCTTATCAATATCATTACAATAATGATAATAATTACCCAAATATAGGAAACATTGATAATTATTTGGATTATATTTGGCTGATTTTAATAACGGTTGTAAACATCGATCGTATTGTTGTAATTTTAAATGAATTCGACCAATTTCCAACCACCATTCGCTCAATTTCGATTCATCACTACTTTGAGGGGTGGTTTCCAATATATTTAGGGCTTCAATCGTTTTGTTTTGTCGGTGTAATAATTGCGAATTCAACAATTTAAAATCGAAACTCTCCCGATCGAGTTGTTTCAACAACTCGCTAGCTTCATTGAAACGATTCAAATTGATATAAGTACGAATAAAATGCGGTAATAATCGATTTAAATCTCGATTAATTACAGTCTTCTCTAATTCGATCACTTTAAATAAATCGTCATCTCGATCGGATCTTGATAGGGCTTCGATGATAAGCGGCCGAACTAGTTGTTTGAGCTTATCGTTTGTAGATTTTTCGATTTGATTGAAAGCATTGATTGCATCTTGTAGATGGTGTAGTTTTATTGAAATTTTCATTAAAAGAACACGCGCAAATTGAGTTGTTGTATTATTCGGATATAAACCGATTAATTCTTTCAATGAATCTTTAACGTGATTCAATTGTTGATCATTATCCAGAGTTAATAAAATAGATTTTGTTAATTGACCGATCGATGATTTTTTATCTAAATTTAATAGATCATTACAATAATTTCGAATTTTATCCAATGGGGGTTGTTTTAATAATTCACCGTTATTTTCGATGAATGTTTGATTGAATATTTTACAAATCCATTTCAATGAAATTGTATCTAATTCGAATAACGAATGCATTTTTTCCGCATTCACAATCAATTCTGAATATTTCTGTTGTTTGTTTAATAAATTTAAATATTCGCTAAAATGTTGAATTGTTACAATTTTTGGATTGTTTAAAATGTCAATCAATAATTTCTCAAACTAGAAAATCGAAATTAATCAAAATCGAAATGAGTGTATTTGAGTAACTCACTGAATCATCCAATTGTTGTGGTCGATTCTTACATTTTGATAAGAAATCAAATAAACAACAATTTAGTTGATTATTGTCGTCTTTAACCCTACCACCCTCGATCAATTGGAGGATTTCGGTTGTAATTTGAATAATTTGCTCATCATCGGCATTATCACAATAAAATTTACACAATTTCTCGCAATATTCAACCAGTTTCTTCTCATTTCTGTCAATAAAAAAACCGATGGGAAACTAATTTTTTGCACTTACAAGTAAACCTTACGAAGTCAAAACTCCCGATTTTGATGATTTTTGGTATACAGAGTGAACCAAATGGTTAGCCTATTAGACGTTTAAAGAGTTTCTGAAATTTGGTATGCATCCGTTTTTCCACCTGAACTACACCTGGAAAATATTTTCGTTGTTCTATCAACCCCCGGTGTATGGGGAAGTGCACCCTATTTTTTTATTTTAAATGGAATGGTATATTTTTTATCCTTAGATTCTATAATAAAAATGAAATAGACTTTGATAACATGACATAAGGTCTAGCGTTAATATTTTTCAGGATTTCGACTTTTTCAGAAAATTTTGATTTTATAGTGTTTTATAGTGAGGTGCAATAGAAAGGATTTTGATAAAATGGCCTATGGTCTAGCAAGTTATGAAGAGAAATATGAAAAATTGTCAAAAATTAAAGAAAAACATGCTTCAAGATTTCCTTCTATAATTGACGATTGCATGCGAATTTTCAAGAAAGATGCAGCTTGAAATGCTCTTTATAGTGCCATTAAAATCATTAAATCCGTTTAAAACAGATGAGGAATTGTGTTTCAAACATTCGAAGAGTCTTTCAAGAATTTTGACTTTTTCCGAAAATTTTTATTTTGCATTGTTTGATTAAAAAATTCATATCTCTGAAAATATTGCAGTTAAACAATCCAAATTTGGACTTTTAACAATTCAAATAATATACTTTAAGTCAAATTTTATAGAATTTAATTATCTTTCAGCGTTTAACTGAAATTACTCTTCTTTTCAGCCAATTTTCAAAGTGTAATATCTTCCTTATTTTAAATGAAACAACATATTTTTCTATATGCGGTTGGATCGAGAATTAAATTCTGTATCGAAATCTATTATTCCCTGTAGCTATCTCTAATAGTTTTTCAGTTATTTTAAATTTTCAATTTCAATTAATTCATCCCCTGAAAGAAAATACTAAAGCATAGTAGGCTTAGCGAAACAACTTTCTGTTACAATTAACCTCAAATAATTATTTATTTTTAGATTTTTTTGAATGAAAAACGATAGAAAACATTGATAATTAATTAAATTAAAATAATCGGATTCTTTTTTTCATGTAAAATTGGCTGAAAATACTGAAAAAACATGGAAAATATTCATTGTTAACCTCAAATGTGACAGTTAATGTCATTTTACTAAGCCTTCTATGCATTTTTTCATAGGTAGATTACTGAGTCATAGGCAACTAGACACTAAACTTTCAAATAAAAAGGAAAACTAATGGAAATTGAAAATTTTGAAATTGCTGAAAAACTGTTAGATATGTATAGGGAATGATAATACAGTTCGATTCAGAATTTTCTTCTCTATCCAACTGTATAAAGAAAAATATGGTATTCCATTTGAAATAAGAAAGATATTAGTTTGAAAACTGCCTGAAAGAAAAATTGATTTCAGCCAAACCATGAAATACAATTCAATTCTGTAAAACTAGATAGAAAATACAGAATTTATACTATTAGAATTCGAAATTTCAATCACCCAAACGCAATAGTTTTTGAAATATGAATTTTTCAAACAAACGCTACAAAATTAAAAATGTCTGTAAAGTTAAATTACTGAAAGACTTGGGTTATATTAACAAAGTTCCATTCAATTTCATCATATAATCTAAATGTGCAAAAACAAAAAATTATCATTCAATTTAAAATAAGAAAATAGGGTAATTCAGATAGAAAAACCAAATTATGGAAGCTTCGATCAATTAGAACTTCTTGTATTTTTTAACAAACCAACATCGTAACTCACCCTGTGTGGGTTGTAATCGGTAAAAATAGTAATTAAAATAAAAAACTGGATCATTATATACTAGATAAGATAAATAAAATAATTACTATGAGCAGAATTACTAATAGCAATAAAATATTTTTTCATAAAGTTATATTAGCATAATTCATTGAGGGGTAGTTTGGGGTAGTCATTCGTATATCATTTGAAAGGTTCTTCAAGTGCCTTCAAAACCCAGATAAATACGATTTCAAAAAATAATATACAGAGCCAAAATTTACCCCTAAATTTACAACACTTAAGAATTATTTATGGGGTAACAATTGAAAATAATGAAAAACGCTCGAACAGGTAACTTTTATTTTGTAATTTTCCACTGCAACAAAAAATTTCGTATTGCTATGTTTTACCATGGGGTGTAAAATTGCAAAAAAAACGGCACATAAGTGCCTGTCATTTTCCACCCCCAACAAGATATTGACAATTGGTTTTTATCACATTGGAGTCCTCACAAATGTCTTTCTTTCAGTTTTTGAATCATCAAAAAATATTGAACCGTTCTAGAGATATTACCAAAAAACTAATTTTGCAAGTGTAACTTCAACCCCCATTTTCTCCCTTAAACTTGCGTATGGGCACGAATGACAAAACACGCATCTCTTAGAATAGAATGAAGTACTTATATACTAGAGATGTAACGGAAGTGCCTTAACGGATACAGATGCGCAAACAGATTTTCTTAAAGTATATTTTGACGGAAACCGAACAGAAACGGAATTTTTGATTTATTATTAACTGTTCACTAGTAAATACGTATAAGAATATTTCTAAACTGGTCATGAAATAATGTTTATAAAGATAAAAACCCGGACATTTCGCGACTTAACGTAAACAATAAACAATATTTTTTCCATACCTTGATTTTTTTTTCTGAATCATCCTTAGCGCCGATACTAAATCTCCGTTACACTTCCGTTTGAAAAAGTGCAGAAACGGAAACAGAAACAGAGGTCTAAAATCGTGCGGAACTTCCGCGGTTACGGAACCAGAAACGAACATCCGTAACATCTCTATTATATACCAAAAATCATCAAAATCGGGAGTTTTGACTTCGTAAGGTTTACTTGTTAAATTGACTTACGTTTCGATTTTAAATAAACTGAAATAACATTGCAACAACTCAGATTTTGTTGTTGTTTTATTTTCATTCAATTTTTCGTAATAATTGATCAAACCGTTCCATGCTAACGGATTGTTCGAATCAATTTTGATTGCCGCCCGGAATGCTTTCAATGCTTGTTCGAATTGTCCGGTCTCTTGTAAACTAACACCCAGGAATAATAACGCCGTATAATTGTCCCTTTTCTCTCGTAATATTTGCTAAAATTATGGCAAATAACACAATTTTTGTAAATACATTACAATTTAAAAATAATATAAAAACGTTACCTTCGATAATTTCAATGAAGTTTCGTAGTCTTTATTTTTAATCGCATCTCTTGCTTCCTTCAATAATGCCTTTATATCTTTCGACATTGTTTTATTAATTAAAAATAAATATTTTGATGAAAATCTGTTGAAAAAAATATAATTTTGAGGTTAAGTTGACTGTCAATTTGAACGACCCTCAAATCCAGTTCACTAAATGTAGCCCTATTGATAAACAAATAATGTTACAAAAATATATATGACAGCATTATCAGATATAATAGTGACAAATTCACTAAAATAATAAATTTAAACTAACTGTAAAATAAGACGATTTAAAATCGTCAGTTTGGATGAATTTATTTGAAAAGAAACCATTGACAGCTACTTTTAGATATTGAAAAATTCTATCGTATGGTGGCGTTGCTACAATTTCTGCATAGTTGTCAAATCGACTATTTCATCCGCGTATTTAAGAGCCCGCCTTTTTTAAATCGATTTCAACGATTGTAACAAAACAAGAGTATTTCAAGAAACAGGAAATGATCGTATGCGCTTTGGCAAATTTTAATCAACTTTTGTGGAACATTTCGTTATTGTAATTGCTTTTAATTTTCTATATTTTTCTTCATAACTTGGACAAGAATATTTATTCTGTAATGAAATTTGATAGAAAATTGAAAGGTCTTTTCCAATCTATACAGAGTGAGCCAAGTGGTTGGCCTATTAGAATTATAAGAAGTTCTAATTGATGAAAGTTTCTGAAATTTGGTATGCCGCTGTTTTTTCACCTGAACTACATCTGGAAAATAGTTTCGTTGTTCTATCTACCCCCGCTGCATGGGGTAGTGCACCTTACTTTCTTATTTTAAATGGAATGGTATATTAACTTCCTCGACCAGAGGGTAGGGAAGTTATTAGTTTCGGACCAAAATTTCGAATTCGAGATTTCATCAGATCTTTACGTTTTGAGGTCCCCTGAACACGTTTTTTGAAGTTTGTAGCTTGATGTCCGTGTGTGTGTGTGTGTGTGTGTGTGTGTGGTGTGTGTGTGTGAGTCTGTCGGTTCTCCAACGATTACTCCAAAAACGGATTAACCGATTGAGTTCAAATTTGACCAACACAAACTATTTGGTGGCCGCTCGAGTTGATTAGTTTATATTTGGTGCCAATCGGACCACGAGGGTGGAAGGAGGAGAGGGTTGATTGAAAAAAATTTAAGATAACATATTAATTTGATATCACCCAATCGAAAGGGCATGTGCTTTTATGTCCGAAACAATACACCCTCATGTACGATGTTCACTTTCTTCTTTTAAAATAAGGGCAACAAAATTGGCAACCAAATTAGTCCAACCAATTCAAATTTTGGCGCCTTCTATAAGGGATCGGTTGCCATAGAAAAATTCAATTGCGAAATTTTTGAAATGAACAGTTCTGTGGTTCTGTCAAAATTTCGCAATTGAATCGTGTATCGAGTTTAATAAGAAAGTTGAACTGAAAAGTGTGTGTGGAATCACCGATCAGTGAATAGACTTTTAGTTGTTGAGGTGCTGGTTCCTCATTGAATTTTCAGTGGTGGTGAGAATAGCCACGGCTCTTGATTCCGATTTTGATTTTTATAGTAAGTTAGTTTTTTTTAAAACTTGGACTCGTGCATTATATTGTCGATTTCTGATATTTGTCTTTAATAAATTTTTCTAATTCTTGATTAGGTAACTATCCAGAATGTGTCGGGGAAGTTATTAGGCCGGTTCTTAGATTCGGCCCCTTTCAAATTTTTTTTTATTCTATATTTAGATTTTATGGTAAAAAAATGAAATAGACTTTGATGACATGATCTATGGTCTAGCGTTAATATTTTTTCAAGAATTTTGAGTTTTTCTGAAAATTTTGATTTTGTAGTGTTTTATAAAAATTCATATCTCGGAAATTGTTGCATTGAAAGAAATAATAGTTTGAATGTTCAGGTATGAAATTAAAAAGAAGTTCTACACACAGGGAGAATTTTCAACCCTTGATCGAACATACCCACACCGCTAAATCTATTCACTGAAAATTGTCTGTATCACAACAATTTAAAGAATTTTTTTTATCTGTTGTATATCGATCTATCTTTGTTCAACATTAGCAAAATGGCCAGAGTCTACTTATTTTACAATTAAATCAGCATGCGTCAGACAAAGATATAAAATGTCGACACCCCCCATTTTCTTTCCTTATGTGTCAAGTCTTAACACCAACCCACATTGACGCTATCTCTCTCTGTACTATGACGATGAGATAGCTATACCAGGTGGTAGTAACTTATAAGGCAAACGATTCTCCTATTTTTTGTTAACTTGGTAGTTCAACGGCCGGTTCTTAGGTGGCGCTTTTGTCAAAAATAAATATACATGTGCACGTAAATGTCATTATAGTGACAATGACATTTCTCGATTCGAAACCAAAGAAACGAGTAATGTCACAAAATTCTAAATTTTATCTTGTTATTTTTGAGTAGAAACATTTAATAAGAATAAATATCCCAATTATTACTAAAATTTAAGTGTATTAATATTAGTGGATTATAGTATATTAATAGCGAGTGTATTAATATTAGTGATTATAGTGCCTTATAGTGATTATTATTAAGTTGCTAAAACAAACGGTATTTGTTTTTTTAGTTATTTTTTTTGTTTTTTTTTTTTGTTGAGGAAAATTTTGTACACTATGGTAATGTAATTGCTGCTCTAAAAACTACCAGAAGCGTACTATTTTGGTGAATGTTGACGGCTATTCAAGATCTTTTGGTGTATTTATTAAGTGTTTGAAAAGTAATATTTTGTAAGTTCCTAATATTTTAACTGTTTATATGTTTGTATTGTTTATAAACATATGTTTGTGTTGTATTATTTGAATTTATATATAAATAAATTTTGTTTGATTAAATCTTTTTCTAAGTTTCATTTTTCCTGATAAGATAAAAATATAAAAGATATGAATACCAATATGTATATTTATATGACGTCCCACTGACGTCATTCAAAAAATGCGATTTGTGCGCCACCTAAGAACCGCCGTTGAACTAAAAGCTGATAAAATGGTGGAGAAGGGGAATCAATTTAACTATAGAAGATACACGGGTCTGGCTATACTCCTATTCACAATTCAATTGCGAATTTTGGAACTGACAGTTTAGAAGGTTATCCAACATAATTTTTAAAGCGTAGCAAAATTTATAACGGTAGTTTACAAAGACAGAATGATATCTACTGTTGGTATCACTGAAGGCATAAAATCCTACGCGTTTGTTTACATTTTTCTGTCATTTTTGAAACATAACCTCACAATGTTTGTTTTCAAGCGGTTCTTTTGAGCGGGTTTTGTATTTCGGTTAGCGCTTTTTTAATATATAAATATTTTAAAATAATATAAATTTGGATTTTTCTACAAAAAATAAATGTATATTCTCTCCACAATTCAATCAATATGATTTGAATTTTTCCGCGTTTTTGTTGGTATTACTTTTTACCCTACGCTCAAATGACAGTTATGTTGTTCTGTCAAAATTTCGCAATTGAATCGTGAATATAGTATAGATATATTGCCTATGGGTCTAGTTCATTTATTTTGCCTGTATACTGTATAATAAACTATTACATATGTTGGAATTCATTTAAGACTGAAAATTTGGCGTTCCCCAACATACTTCCTGAGGTAATTGCCACGGTATCTCACCAGCCTCAGTCCACGATCCAGTTCTAAAGCTCCACAGTCCAATCTGTAAAGGGGGTCAAATTTACTACAGCATGGGCGCTACATCGATTTTATAAGAATGGAAGCATGTCTTCAAATAAGGAAGAAACATCATAAAAAAAATATTATCGTCGTCATTAATGATAGGAAATAATACTCTTATAAGTTTAATTATGCGTTGACCTTCATTGTTATTATTGTTGTCAGTTGTTTGATTATTTAAGATTGGAGGAGAAATTAAAATCGCCAATTTAATAAATTACGTTGACATCATTAATGAAATACACTCAATTAGAGAGAAATCTTATACTGATAAGTTGCCGTCGATGTTGATTATATCTAGATTTTGCTTAAACTTTACCTCAAATTACTGTGATATTCGATGGAAGTGCTGATGTGAGAAAAATTTATAACTATAGACGTTACTGTTATTATCTACTATCATTTTTCGCAATTTAATTTCGTCTACAAATAAGCACACTATCCCGAAATCATAAATCTTTTCATTCTAGACAGTCGACTTATAGTAGTAGGAAATTCGATCGAAATTAACTTAGTAGATTTCTTTTTATCTTTGTTTGTTTTCATCGCCTATTCTCTACGTTTTTATTAATATCATCGATCGATTTAAGACCTAATTGTTGCGAAAATGTCACGACTATGTTGTAGATAGTTTGTTAGCACTTCAATTGAAGTTCACTAACAATAAGTGAGTTTAAGAATCTGGCAAGTTGTCAGTGGTTTATAACTAACGATGATTGACGATGTATTAAGCAGGAATTTCTAACAACAAAATCAAAAGCAAGAGGTATTTAAAGTTGATTGAAATTAGCGGTTTTTAAACTAATTTGTCGTTTACGATGGTTATTTGCGGTGGAATATTCGAAACATTGAAATAATGATAGTATTATTGGCGCATCCACCAAAATTAAACGCTAAATTTATTGCGGAAAAAGTCGAGTTGGTAGCTGTTTCGATTTAAATTCGTTTGACAAGCCAATGAAGAGCAAGTCAATTCTTTATTATCAAATTTAACAACAAGAAAAGTGATTTACGTCAACAATAGGGTGCAATTTTACAATCTTTACAATCTAAAATGTTGATTTTACTGATTACACGTCGATTAATAAGATTCACATAAAATACTTAATTACGATTTGTCTACTCGAACTATAACTGTTTGATTGTAAGCAATTTTTTTACATATTCTTAGCCTAGTTTTAAACTGTGTAAACTTGGTTGTAAAATAATTAATAGGAAACTAAAACTAAAATTTAAAACATTCCATTCATTGTTACTTGTCAAATATGTATTTTTAGACAATAAATTTGGGATTTGTGGATCGTGATAATCTCCAAAATCTTACAAATTATGATTCTACAGTTTTTGTAAGATATAGAAAATATTCATAAGGTAGAAAAGAATTTGATAGTCTTCATAAATAGTAAAAAAATAAAATTAAGCAGTGCAATTGTGTGATTTTACAAGAACATGCAATTGAAAACTATTAACATTAATTAGTTCAATTTTTATACATTTTCTTTGTAATTTTAGCTAATAAGCAATTAGTACAAATATCAAGTGATAAAATTTTAATTGTTCCAGCTGAATTTCAATCTACTTTGAAAGTAATTAACACAGACACGACAGCATATATTCCTCTCATAACCTGAAACGTATTGTGCTTAAATTTTAAAATTTATCATTAACTTTACAGTAAACTGACCGCCACACCTAATTCAAGATTTACAGCATATTGTTCGGTAAATTGTATTGCTATTTTCTTCTGTGAAGCAATCAAACAAATCAAATACATTTTACGATTTTCAAGATTCAAATTATACCAATCATTTTCTTGTAAAGTATCAGCTGCAGAATCAGCCTGAAAGAATTTTAAGGATTTGAAAAGATTTTCAATCATTTTTTGTAATAATGGATGATTTACGACATCTTCAGAAGTTTGTCCAGCAATTACCATAGCAGTACCTATAAAAGCTGCATAAAGAGTCCTGAAGCCGATTTGAACGACGCCGACCAAATCATTTCTTGTCTAGAATAAGTTGTTATTAATTTAATTGATTTGTAATAACTTTATAATTACCGTAAATAGACGAAAACTGAGTGTTATGCCTGCTAATATGGAACACAATGCAAATAGGCCGATTAAATATGAAACTTCTCGAATTTTACGGCAACTAAGTCTACAAAATACAAGGTAAAATTGCATTAAGAGAAGAAATTCAAGCGATGGAAGCTAGTTTTTAATGTAATTTACACTAAAAGTTCTGCATGTCTCCTGACTATGAAGGTTATTCGACGTTTCATTTCTCTTTGATATAACTCATTGTCAATTGGATGCACTGATGGCAAATCGTATTCTTTTATACAATCAGTAAACACAGTTGCATAGTCAACCAACATCATAACTTGAAATTTCAGATGTTGTGTATTATAAATTAGTTGTAAACAAGGGGCTTGAAAGATGAAAATTGTAAAACAAACAGCCATTTTATAGATTTTTACAAGAATAAAGGAATATTCTGGAAATCTCTCTTTGATGTACATAATTGGTAAGAAAAATCGATCTACATGTTGGTCACTAGTGGTGAAAACGAAACTTAAACATATAGCAAAGATTATATTAATTTTCGTAAAAGTTTCAATAATTTTCGTTTCGAATTTTATTTGAGCTTCTGTTTCTTCAGTTGCACTGTTTATCTCCCAGAAGCAGAGCTCATTCTGTAAGTCTTCAGTCAATTTCGGCTTAATTAACAATACCAATATAGCTGATAACCCCTAAAAAAAGATAATCAAATATTTATTCTTCTATTCTAAAGAAATTTTAACGAAATGTAGAAAAAGCCCAAATATGAGAAAACGTATGTATTATCAAACTAATTGCAAATTACTTACATACAATAACAAAAAGAATGTTAGTCCATAATGGATGAATTCCTTTGTAGTTAATTTATACACAAATAGATAGATTTGAATCAGATGAAAAGTACTATGTACAATTAACACAAAAATAAGAATAAATTTGACTAATTTGAATTGATAAACGCTTGATCCCCAAAATTTCGTTACTCTCAAACAATCAACTTGCATTCTTTCTTTCGGTCCGTATTCCATATTCTTGAATCAGAATTAAACCACCGAGCTTTAATCTAAATTGTAACTGTTTTGATTGGCAATAGAAATAGAATAGAGTATATGAGTGTGGAAAGTATACGTATAAAGCATACGTGGTCTTTCATTTATTGCAATGATTTATTGATAGATTTAATAATACTAATAAAGATAATCAATAGTAATAAACATCAATAAATGAGAAGCTTGTAATTTATTACTGGTCAAACAGGATTGGTGAATTTCTCATAAAATTTATGGGTTCAATTCAATTCTGATTATACATTTCTGAGTGATTGAATTAAGCTCATTAGTGATTGAATATTTTGATAAGCTCTTGTGCAGGATGTATAAGGAAATTTATTGAAAACAAGAGGATCAGAAAAGATGTTTATTTCTGTGTGTCGTACAATAACAGTAAAAAATTCTAGAGAGCTTTAATAAGGAAACAAAAATAACAAAATGTAACTTTTAATTACAGGGAATTAATTGTTTAATTTTTTTAAACAGATGATGAACGATATTTTTTCTATAAACTAATATAATAAATACTCAATGTTGTATATATAATATCATATTCCGTGTTTTTCAACCAAATGTTCCCAGTTCTTATGGCAGCCCCTATTAATTGCCGGGCGATTTGAAAAATATTTTGAGGATTTGTAGGCTAGTCCCTAGGGAACATTTTACCAAAATTTGAGCCTCGTCACTCATTGGGAAATTGGTGAAAAACCGCTTTAATCGGAAAATGTTGCTTCCGACCTCTTTGTAAATTTGACATTAAATGATCTACAGTGATATGACGATCTGTGGAAAACAGATTTTTTTCGTTTTTCGTCGCAAAATCCTGGAAAAACGGAAAAAATTGTTTTCCAAGATCGATCATGAATGAAAAGTTCATTGGCCACTATCAGCTGTTTACTACTATTTTACTCTTGAATAGTGTAAAGGTCCATTTACACGCTCAAACCATTTGCGCAAACAGATTTGTTCAAACCGTTTGCACAAACAAATCTTGCCGTTCAAATTCCGTTTACACGCTCTAACCGTTTGTACAAATTCAACTTAAAACTTTAGAGCTTTCCCCCTAAATATAAGGGATTTATAACTGGGGGGGGGGCACGCTTGTAACAGGTTGGAAACGCTGTTCACACGTTCAGCCGTTCAGTTCAGTTTGAGCAATTGTGGCGTGGAGAACTCTAGAAGTTATAAATTTTAAAAAAAATGTCGAATATGTTCGATTCGGAGGAAAAATTAATGCTTGCTACCGCCGGGGTATGCCTAATTAAAAAAATTACGAAATCGAAAGCTAACAGGAAATGGTGTAAATCTTGGCTATTAAAAAAAGATTTATTTTCTCACACCAATTTAATTTATGAATTACGAAGTGAGCCTGACGATTTTCGCAAATATTTGCGTATGAACGAGGCTACATATCGACATTTATTGAATTTAATTACACCCGTTATTTCAAGAAAAGACACCGTAATGAGACGGGCAATTGCCCCTATATTCTCTACTTTTAATTTTCCAGAGACAGCGAAAAGGTCTACATAGTTCGATAAATTCACTAAGAATTTCCTTTTCTTTCGACATTGTTTCCACATTGTTTATTCGTTTGTTCTCAACTATCAACTGACGGTTGGCCAGACAGGTGGTCGCAGATTGTCGTCAATGCGTATACCCGAGATTGGAACTGAGGTTTGAACATCGTTCAAACGTTCAAACCAATACACCAACATCAAACCGATTTTCTGTCCAGGACAGATTTTACTCAAACCCATTTATTTTGTTTGCGCAAACATTCAAACAACGTTTACACGTAACGATTTATTTGTGCAAACAGGTTTGTTCAAACCAATTTGAGCAAATTTAATTCAAACATTACTCAAACAACGTTTACACGTAACGATTTGTTTGTACAAACAGGCTTGTTCAAACCAATTTGCGCAAATGGTTTGAGCGTGTAAACCGCCCTTAAGAGTCTTTATCGCTTGTATTTGTTTATTTTTTCAACTACTTGACACCTAATATGTTTGATAACAATAATTAGAACTGGGGAAAAAATGAAAGACGCCCATCATCTTTGAAATGAGGCAGAAAATAAAAATAACAGTAATAAAAATATCAAGTAATTCAAAAAATAAATAAACACAAGTGATAAACAATCTTACACTATTTAAGAGTAAAACAGTAGTATACAACTGATAGTGGCCAATGAACTTTTCATTCATGATCGATCTCGGAAAACCAATTTTTAAGTTTTTCCAGGATTTCGCGAAGAAAAATGAGAAAAAACTATTTTCCACGGATCGTCATATCACTGTAGATCATTTAATGTCAAATTTACAAAGAGGTCGGAAGCAACATTTTCCGATTAAAGCGGTTTTTCACCAATTTCCCAATGAGTGACGAGGCTCAAATTTTGGTAAAATGTTCCCTAGGGACTAGCCTACAAATCCTCAAAATATTTTTCAAATCGCCCGGCAATTGATAGGGGCTGCCATAAGAACTGGGAACATTTGGTTGAAAACACGGTATTTAAAGTTAATTATGTTGACTAAATTTCAATTAGTTCTCAAAGTGATCAACTCAAAGACTACGGCATAGATTCCTCTTACCAGCTGAAATTTTAATGCAAAAGAAAGCTACGGAAATGGAAACAATAAAAGTCTCCAATAATTATATTTAACTTACAGTAAAAGTTCCGCATGTCTCTTAACTAAGAAGATTATTCGACGTTTAACTCTTTTTGATATAACTCCTTATCAATTCGGATGTATTGATTCCATGTAGTATTCTTCTGGACATTCATTACATAGTCGTAAAACATTATTCCTTGATGTTTCAAATGTTGTGCACAATAAATAACTTAAATCAACGAAATATAATAAATAACTTGTAAACAGTGCGCTTGAAAGATGAAAATTGTACAAGAAACACCTAATTTGTAGATTTTTACAAGAACGTATGAATATTCTGGAAATGTCTCCCCAATATACATTATTGATAAAAAGAGATGATCGAAATGTTGTCCATTTGTGAGGGAAATGACGATTATGTTTATTGAAACGAATGTGTATTGACTTTTATGAGAGTTTCAATGATTTTTCTTTCAAATTTTATTTGAGCTTCGGTTTCTTCCGATGAACTGTTGCTCTCCCATTTATAGAACTCTTCAAATAAGTTTTCTACAATTGTTGGCTTAAATAGTAGTACCAGAACAGTTAAAAGTTCTTAAAATATAAAATATTAAAGCTTGTTTTGAACAATTTTAACGAAATTTAACAAAAATCAAGAATGAAATTGTATTTTCGTTTTATATTTAATTTGAATTTTTAATTTCAAATAAATAGATTTGAATCAAATCAAAAGTGTAGTGTATGACTAATACGAAAATTAGGATAAATTTAACAAATTTGAGTTGATAAATGCCGGAACCTATAAATTTTGTTATTCATAAAGGATCAACTAGCATTCGTTTTTTCAGCCCGTATTCTGTATCGTCAAATATAGGTTGACTATAACGGTTAAGGGCCCTTTGCACATAAATAAACAATTGGAAAACAGGGTTCCTGTTTTGTTTTCCAACGGATTTCAATGTTCTAAACGGTATTTAAAACGGCATTTCAAGAGGGAGGGAAGTACATATTTGATTTTTTGAAATTCGGATGTAATTTGGAGTTACAGAATGAAATATAGAAGCATGTTTTTTAACATTTTTTACAGTTTTTTTTTATATATTTTTCCTCATAACTTGTCAAATATTGTTTATTTTCTAATGAATTTCACACAACATGTGGCCAATTGAAAGCGCTTTCCAAATCTGTTAGAAATTTTCCGATCGCATTGTTAGTTTTCCGGAAAATTGATGACGACTGAACCAGGGCTTGTTTGAAAGCTAATGAATAGCAGATTATTTTGAAAATAGTTTGAGATTGAAATTCCGAAAATTACTGGAAATTTATGATGCAGAAGTTGATGAATATTTTTATCTGTTTAAAATTAATTATTTTTGTATAAAGTGTATTGCAATTTATAGATTATTTCATTACCTTTCCAACGGTACCATTGTTGCTGCAAAAAAGTGAAAATCTTCTGGAAAATTAGTGATTAACCAAACTATGTTTTTTATGTGGAAAGCCGACAGTGATAGTTCGATAACAACTCGCCAGAGTATAATATTAGCCACAAAAATGGGTTTCTTTCAGCGGCTCACAGATGTCAGCAGGTCTCTTTCTGCAATGTTGTCAAATTATTTTTTCTGTCTGAGGCCTTACCTTTGCCATCTTATTATTGCATAAATAATTGGAGAAAAAAAAACAATAAACTGGTTGTATATAACTAACTTTAACAATTAACAAAAAAAAAAATAGTCGCTATTTTAATTGGAATGTTAAAAAAAGAAAATTGTAATTTTTTTTTTCAAAAAAATAAACGTTTTTAGCAAATTGGCGACTAATTTTTTTGTTAATTGTTAAAGTTAATTATATACAACCAGTTTATTGTTTTTTTTTTTCTCCAATTATCTATGCAATTATAAGACGCCAAAGGTGTGGCCTCAGGAACAAAAACGAATTTGGCAACATTGCAGAAAGACGAGATGACAGACTTTGGAGCCACCTTTCCGCGAATAGATGTAACTCATTTTTGTGGTTTGGAGACTTGCTATTCAACTCGTTTTTCACACGATAAACATACTTTTGTTTATCACTAATTTTCCAGAAGATTTTCACTTTTTTGCAGCAACAATGGTACCGTTGGGAAGGTAATGAAATAATCTATAAATTGCAATACACTTTATACAAAAATAATTAATTTTTAACAGATAAAAATAATAGATAATAGCTTCGCCACCATAAATTTCCAGTAAATTTTCCGAATTTCAATCTCAAACTATTCTCCAAATAATCCGCTATTCATTAGCTTTCAAGCAAGCCCTAGTTCAGTCGTCTAAGTTTAAAACTGTTTGTAAAAAAAAACAAAATTAGTATGTCGAAACCTTTCATCAATTTTCCGGAAAACTAACAATGCGATCGGAAAATTTCTGGCAGATTTGGAAAGCGCTTTTAATTGACCACATGTTGTGTGAAATTCATTACAAAATAAGCAATATTTGACAAGTTATGAGGGAAAATATAAAAAAAAAAACTGTAAAAAATGCTAAAAAACATGCTTCTATATTTCCTTCTGTAACTCCAAATTACATCCGAATTTTAAAAAATCAAATATGTACTTCCCTCCATCTTGAAATGCCCTTTTAAATACCGTTTAGAACATTGAAATCCGTTGGAAAATAAAACAGGAATCCTGTTTTCCAATTGTCTATTTATGTGCAGAGGGCCCTTAAACTACTACGCCGTAGTCTATGTTGTAAGGGATATATCACCACAGTAAATATTATCATTACATATTCTTATAAGTGGAGTTTATTTCATTGATTAATATTATTTATTCATAACAATAATGGTAATGACGATAATCAATAACTGTGGCTCGTATTCACAGATTTTTTAAAGATATGCAATAAGATTATTATTCTTTTAAATAGATATTTATTATCGAAACAAAATTGAAGAATTTCTTACAGAGCTACTCTTTTCCTATGCCTTGAAACTAACCGAATTAGAACTAACATTAATTACAACTTACTTACTAGGAATTTTTTAGCATAATCAATACAAATTCAAATAATTATTTGTTTCTAACAAGTAAAGCCTTACGAAGTCGAAACTCCCGATTTTGATGGTTTTTGGTATATAAGTACTTCATTCTATTCTAAGGGATGCGTGTTTTGTCATTCGTGCCCATACACAAGTTTAAGGGAGAAAATGGGGGTTGAAGTTACCCCTGCAACATTAGTTTTTGGGCAATATCTCTAGAACGGTTCAATATTTTTTGATGATTCAAAAACTGAAAGATAGACATTTGTGGGGGCTACAACGTGGTAGAAACCAATTCTCAATATCTTATTGGGGATGGAAATGACAGGCACTTATGTGCCGTTTTTTACGGTTTTTTGCAATTTTACACGCCATGGTAAAACATACCAATATGAAATCTTTGCCTTGAACATTTCTTCCAAATCTATCATTACTCTAACAACTGCTGACCATAAGCAAGTTGTTACGTATATGGAAATATATAAATTGTAAGGATTTCCTAGAATAATTTTAAATAGAATAATAGAATATTTTTCGATAAATTTATATTATCATAATTTAGAAAGGGTTGTAATTGGTAAAAATAATAATTAAAATAAAAAATTGGTTCATTATATACTAGGTAAGATAAATAGAATAATTACTATGAGTATAATCACTAATAGTAATAAAATATTTTTTCATAAATGTATATTAGCACAATTTATTAAGGGGTAGTTTGGGGTAGTCATTCATACATCATTTGAAAGGTCCTCCAAATGCTTTCAAAACCCACATAAATGCGATTTCAAAAAATAATATACATAGCCAAAATTCACTCCTAAATTTACAACACTTGAACATAATGAAAAACCCTCGAACAGGTAACTTTTATTTTGTAATTTTCTACTACTGCAAAAAATTTCATATTGGTATGTTTTACCATGGCGTGTAAAATTGCAAAAAAACTGTAAAAAACGGCACAAAAGTGCCTGTCATTTCCATTCCCAATAAGATATTGAGAATTGATTTCTACCACGTTGCAGCCCTCATAAATGTCTTTCTTTCAGTTTTTGAATCATCAAAAAATATTGAACCGTTCTAGAGATATTGCCCAAAAACTGATGTTGCAGGGGTAACTTCAACCCCCATTTTCTCCCTTAAACTTGCGTATGGGCACGAATGACAAAACACGCATCCCTTAGAATAGAATGAAGTATACAATTAATAGGAATATTACAGTTTTTAACAAAACAGCTACTTACACAATTTTCAGAGGTCTATCCGGCTATACTGAAAGCCATACCGATAATACCGGCATAAGCAGTTCTAAAAGCAACTTGAAAAGCATCCCCCAAATTATTATTCGATGCCTTCAACAAAGTTTGAGTTAACTTTATAATTTCGTTTATAATTAAATATGATTACCAACACTAGACGAAATAAAAGACTTATGCCTACAATCGCTCCAAATAACGCAAATATGGCGATCAAATTCGAAATTTCCTTGATTTTCTTACTGGAAACTCTATTGTAAAGTTTCAGGATTAATAAAGATACAAAATTTATCAATTTAATCATAAAAATTAAAATTCGCAGTTTGTCTAATAATAAAAATTGAAAATTTTTCAATTTACTCAGTAATTTCATCCATTCTTTTAATTAAATAGATGGCTCGGAATATTATTTCTTTTTGGTGCCATTTGAAATTTAATATATTGCGTGTAATAAATAACTTGATAGCAATATGCCTGGCAAACGTGAATTATCAAACAAATACACAATTTGTGGACTTTAATTAGAAGAGAAGAATGTTGCGGAAATGTCTCTTTGATCATTCTTATCAATAAAAAGAAATTTTCATAACCTTCTTCTGTTATCAAAAAACCCACTAAAAGACAAACTTCACAAGCTGCTGTAATTTTCGTAAAATTTTCAGTAATTCTCGTTTCTAATTTAATCTGAGTTTTGGTTTCTTTCGTTGAACAATTTATCTCCCATATACAGAGCATTTCACTGACGACTATATAGTTTATATGACAACCCCCATTATTAGCCAAGGGATTTGAAAAATATTTTGAGGACTTTTAGGGGGGTCCCTTGAGATCATTTTACCAAAATTTGAAGCTCGTAGCTCTTTGGGAAGTTAGTGAAAAGCCGCTTTAATCGGAAAATTTCGCGATCTCCGCCAATCGAAAACCTATCCCAAACAAACCAGCATCATGAAAAGATTCGAGCAAAACAGTTTTTTTCATTTTTCCTCGCGAAATCCCGGAAAAACAGAAAAATTTGTTTCCCCAAATCGATTATGAATGAAAAGTTCATTGACGACTAATCAGCTGTTTACAACTTGTAAATCGAAGGGGGAACATTGTTTACGATAACTCGGTGTGTTTTTTCTAAGAAAAAATCCTTGACTTTGATATCATAACAACAACTGGAATGTACGTGACTTTTTTTGTTTACGTATTAGTTGCAATAAAGGGGAGAACAAAGATACCGAACACAGAATTATCATAAACAGTGTTTTCTCTTCGATTTACAAGTTGTAAACAGCTGATAGTGGTCAATGAACTTTTCATTCATAATCGATCTGGGGAAACAAATTTTTCTGTTTTTCCGGAATTTCGTGAAGAAAAATGAAAAAAAACTGTTTTGCTCGAATCTTTTCATGATGCTGGTTTGTTTGGGATTGGCGGAGATCGCGAAATTTTCCGATTAAAGCGGCTTTTCACTAATTTCCTAAAGAGCTACGAGCTTCAAATTTTGGTAAAATGATCTCAAGGGACCCCCCTAAAAGTCCTCAAAATATTTTTCAAATCCCTTGGCTAATAATGGGGGTTGCCATATAAACTATATAGTCGTCAGTGAAATGCTCTGTATAAATATCATCATGCATCGTCTCGATTAATTTCGGTTTAAATAACAATACCAACGTTGCCATCATTGCCTAAAATAGCCTATTTTGTTACAATCTAACAAACAATAGATTACTTACAAAAAATAATAGAAAAAACATCGGCCCAAATTGGATGAAATCTTTCATAGTCAATTTGAATATGAACAAATAAATTTGAATCATTTGAAACGTACAATTCAATATTAATGCCACAATTAAAAGAATTTTAAAAAATTTCAGTTGATACACCCCTGAACCGATAAATCTCGTTACTCTCAAGCTATCAACTTGCATTCTTTCTTTTGGCCCGAATTCCATGTTCTTCAACTGATTCACACGAAAGTTATGAGCGTTACCTATTCCATCGAAATATAACCACGTGGATTCAGTTTTAATAATATACGGTTATTATTTATTAATATCAATAATCGTGGGTTAGATTTCATTTGGATAAGAACAAATTATAGATTGATCAATTTAAGATAAGCTTGCGATCAGTTTAATCAAAGACCCGTTAAATATTGATACTGAAATTAAAATAACACAATAATAATCAATTTTCTAACGCTTTATGTATTTTGTATTGATTTATTTATAAACATTTAATCCTTACAAGAGTAGTACACAATTTTAAAATTAAAGCTAATTAGTAGAAGATTGTCAACAAAGCTTGATTTTATAACAACAGACACTTATTGTGCTTAAACAGGTGGACAAAATTGTTGCATTTTAAAGATAAATTCTAATTCTACTTTATTTTTAAACTAATCAACACCAAAACGACAGCATAGACTCCTCTTAGAATTTGAAACATACCAAAAATTAATTTAGTTTAGAAAATAAAGATAATTCTCAATAAATTATGATAAACCAACCGCTAATCCTAATTCGATAAATGCTGAATACTAATCAGACGAAATGTCTTCTAATTTAACAAACAAACTCCGATAATCTACTAATTTTAATTCAAGTTAGGTTTAAACTAAGCAACACAGAAATAGCAGCATAGATTCCTCTGACAACCTGAAATATATTCAAAAACTGACGATAATTCTCAATTAATTATAATCAATTTACCGCCAATCCTGATTCAAAATTTATAGAATACCGTTCTGTACATTTGATTGTTACTCGATGTTGAGTACGAAGCAACGTTAAGGGGACTCAGCAGCAATTGGAAAACAGGATTTCTGTTTTGTTTTCCAACGGATTTCAATGTTCTAAACGATATTTAAAAGGGCATTTCAAGAGGGAGGGAAGTACATATATGATTTTTTGAAATTCGGATGTAATTTGAAGTTACAGAAGGAAATATAGAAGCATGTTTTTTAGCATTTTTTACAGTTTTTTTTTTTATATTTTTCCTCATAACTTGTCAAATATTGCTTATTTTCTAATGAATTTCACAAAATATGTGGCCAATTAAAAGCGCTTTCCAAATCTGCCAGAAATTTTCCGATCGCATTGTTAGTTTTCCGGAAAATTGATGAAAGGTTTCGACATACTAATTTTGTTTTTTTACGGACAGTTTTAAACTTAGACGACTGAACCAGGGCTTGTTTGAAAGCTAAGGAATAGCGGATTATTTGGAAAATAGTTTGAGATTGAAATTCGGAAAATTTACTGGAAATTTATGGTGGCGAATCTATTATCTATTATTTTTATCTGTTAAAAATTATTTTTGTATAAAGTGTATTGCAATTTATAGATTACTTCATTATCTTTCCAACGGTACCATTATTGCTGTAAAAAAGTGAAAATCTTTTGGAAAATTAGTGATAAACAAAACTATGTTTATCGTGTGGAAAGATATGGACTTAGTTCCTCTTATACTCGCTAGAGAGTCTAAAAACACCTATGCGTCCTTCATGTCGGTATATTCTAGTTTCGGCTAATGGCAGATAGATGGCGATCAAATTTGTTTATCAACTAATCTAGGTCTATCATCTTGTCTCTTGACAAAATTGCCAAATCTTGTTTTGTGGCTAATGCCACACTTTCGTCGTGTTATTTGTGGACAGATAAATGAAAAAAACAATTATTTAATTGTATATTGTAATTAACAATTTTGATCGCCATCTATCTGCCATTAGCCGAAACTAGAATATACCGACATACAGGACGCATAGGTGTCTTTAGACTCTCTAGCGAGTATAAGAGGAACTAAGTCAGCCGCTTTCCACACGATAAACATAGTTTTGTTTATCACTAATTTTCCAAAAGATTTTCACTTTTATGCAGCAACAATGGTACCGTTGGAAAGGTAATGAAATAATCTATAAATTGCAATACACTTTATACAAAAATAATTAATTTTAAACAGATAAAAATATTAGGCGGACATTCATCAACTTCTGCATCATAAATTTCCAGTAAATTTTCCGAATTTCAATCTCAAACTATTCTCCAAATAATCCGTTATTCATTAGCTTTCAAACAAGCCCTGGTTCAGTTGTCTAAGTTTAAAACTGTCCGTAAAAATACAAAATTAGTATGTCGAAAGCTTTCATCAATTTTCCGGAAAACTAACAATGCGATCGGAAAATTTCTGACAGATTTGGAAAGCGCTTTTAATTGGCCATATGTTGTGTGAAATTCATTAGAAAATAAGCAATATTTGCCACGTTATGAGGGAAAATATAAAAAAAAACTGTAAAAAATGTTAAAAAACATCCTTCTATATTTCGTTCTGTAACTCCAAATTACATCCGAATTTCAAAAAATCAAATATTTACTTCCCTCCCTCTTGAAATGCCCTTTTAAATACCGTTTAGAACATTGAAATCCGTTGGAAAACAAAACAGGAATCCTGTTTTCCAATTGTCTATTTATGTGCAGAGGGCCCTTAATAGGTAATAACGTCTCCTTTGCGCATAATAAGGTCAAAAACTTTGTTTTGCATACTGCGGACTAGATTTTTAATGACAGAGTCATCTATATCTGCGCTAGGCAATATTTGTTTGTGACACTTAAAAAAATTGTATTTATTTGGTGTACTTCTAAAAAAGTGAATTTAGATTTCGAAGAAAGGTAAGTTTTTTAATAGTATTTTTTTGTAATTGTGTAGATGAATATTTAGGTAACTTATTTGAACAACTTAAATGTATTGGGATTATTGCATGGACAAAAATTGACATACTTAAACCGTATGCATAGGTTGTCTATATTTTCTTAGAAATTGGTCACTAATGTTTACACTTGGTTTTTCCTATTAGCGTCCCCTTCGATATTCCTAATACCGTCCAGGGGACGATATTTGGAAGGTGTTGTTTCAAATATTTGTTCCAATATACCTAATTTATATTCAAAATATATATCTGGTCCTTTTTCGCCGTCCGACGAAGGCAATAAATACATCCTGGTCGTGATGGATTACTTTAGCAAATGGGTTGAAGCCTACGCGTTACCAAACCAAGAAGCGATAACAGTGGCAGAAGTTCTGGTTAGAGAGTTTATCAGCCGATTTGGAATTGCATTCGGACCAAGGTCGAAACTTTGAATCCGTGGGAATTAGGAAGACTAGAACAACTCCGCTACATCCGCAGTCAGATGGAATGGTAGAAAGAATGAATAGGACGATTAGAAAATACCTGTCAAAAGTCGTTTCCAATCACCAAAGAGATTGGGATCAGTACATCCATTTGTTCCTGCTGGCATATCAATCTTCAGTGCACGAAACCACTGGTAAGTCTCCTGCAAATGTCCTATTTGGAAGAGAAATGAGACTTCCCAGCGACTTGAAGTTTGGCTGCAAACCTGGTGACGATGTGTCCGGTGAAGGCTATGTTAGTGATCTCCGGAAGAAGATGGGAAAAATTCATTACATGGTTAGAGCGAACATCCAAGAAGCCAGCAATAGAATGAATGACAATTACGACGTTAAAGCAGATTTGGGAGGATACCAAGAAGGAGATCTTGTATGGTTGCATAACCCGCAACGACGGCAAGGTTATTCCCCGAAACTACAGAAATCTTGGGAGGGACCCTATAAGGTGATGAAACGAATTAATTTCTTGATCTACAGAATTAAGAAACTCTTAAATGGAAAACCAAAGGTGGTGCATTTCAATCGTTTGGCTCCATATGCCGGAAGTAATCCTGAAGAAGAAGGCGTACGATTCTGTAGAGTGGAAAATAAAGACTTGTCTTTCCAACAGTTTATGGAAAAGTTTGGGACTGGCAAGCAAACCAATCTAAATATCGTAAAAGAAATTCAAAAAGATCTGTTTGCATTACCACTCACTGCGTGGCTAAAGACTTGCAAATGTCCGGAGGCATCGCGGTTGTGTTCCGCAAGAAATTTGTGAAAATGGAAGAGCTTCGTAACCAACAGCCATTTGTTGGGAGCGTTCTGCGGTTAAAACATCGTGGTCAAATGATTTAATACTTGGTCACGAAGGAAGAGTTTCATCATAAGCCAAGCTATCAAGCATTGTGGAACTGCCACCTCAAGGAAGAGCTACTTCTTGACGACATCAAGAAATTGGGAATGCCAAAGATAGGGTGTGGGCTCAATGGACTAGAGTATGATAGAAGTGATATTTGATGGAAGCGGTATAGAAATACAGATATGTTGCTATAACCCTCAGGAGAATGGAAGTCCATTAAAGATGGTTGACTGCTATTTTTATGCCAAGCTCGCATGTAATAGAGGATCAGATTGCCGATTTCTTCATGGACCAGTAGAATCTAGAAAGATGTTCCGGGACGAAACAGTCTTAAGGAGGGGGCAGTGTAACAAACGAGAAGTTATATCGAAAATTCCGGAAGATGAGTCATCTTCCAGAGTTTTCGTCGCGCGCTAATTGAACTATATCGAGTGACTTGGCCGAAACTGATATACTATTCCGAATAACGTGATATAGTAGATATTCACGGTAGTTAGGGAAACAGGGTAGTATTTTTTTTTTTTTTGGGAATTGACAAGAAGTATTCAGAGAATTAACATCGTGAAAATAAAAATTGTTATCGCTCGGCTTATATTAATTGTATTTAAAATAAATACCCACGAACAGTAAAGTCGTTTACAGTATGTTTGATACAGATGAGTCGACGTAAGTCTTGGGACGCACAAGCTATGAGAAATGCTATCAAAGCAGTACAAAACAAACGAATGAAATATAAACTTGCTGCCGCCACTTATAACGTTTCTCGTGCGACACTTAAAGATTATATCAAGAAAACAGAGAAAACTGTTGAGGAACATATCACTAACAAAATGGGAAGAAAACCCGTTCTGCCATTTGACATAGAGACCCATTTGGTCAAGTATTGCTTAGAAATGGATAAAAATTTCTACGGTATGACGAGGAAAGACATTAAACGAACGGCCTTATCACTGGCTATCAGAAATAATTTAAAACATCCGTTTGCTGTTCAAAAACAGAAAGCTGGGCAGAAATGGCTGAAACACGAACGAACACTTGAAGCGCTCCCAAAGAGCAGAGCTCAAGGTTTCTCCCGAGAAAATGTCCAGAAGTTTTTTGATATATTGAAACCTCAACTGGAAAAGATTAAATTCGACCCATCTAGGGTGTATAATGTCGACGAAACGGGTGTAACAGCTGACCAACATAAAATGGCAAAGATCATCACTTAGAAAGGGAAAAAAAGTGTACAGAAGTTATCCTCTGCTGAATGAGGAGCATTGGTTACTGTAGTAACGTGCATGTCTGCAGCAGGAAGATACATTCCTCCTTGTTAATTTTTCCAAAAAAAAACCGAAAAAATGAACTTCTTGATGGTATACCACCTGGTACTATTGCCGCATATCACAGCTTGGGTTGGATTCAACCAAATGGATGCATCATTTCATAGGCCACACAAAACCTTCTTCAGAAGAACCAGTTGTTCTAATCTTGGATGGCCACTACAGTCATACAAGAAACCTTGATCTGATTAATATTGCTCGTGATAATGGGATTATTATTGTCTGTCTTCTACCCCATTGTACAAATAAAATGCAACTTCTAGACGTCAATTTTATGTTTCTTTTAAAAGTTACTATGCTCAAGAACTTACTATGCTCAAGACAATCATCCTAGACGTATTGTAACACAATTTCAAATCGGTGCTCTTATTGGAAATGCTTATCTTAAAGCAGCTACCATCCAAATAGCGGTCAGTGGATACGCTAAAACTGGAGTAATACTATTTAACGCAAACATCTTCACTGATGCTGATTTTCTCGACGCAGAGCAATGTGTTAGATCAAGTTTACCAATTGACCCAAACTCTTCACAAAACGCCGACTTATTTGTTAATAAAATTTCGACGCAAAACACAGTTAGTGCAATCGAAACCTCCGAATCTTCGCCTTCTTCCAGTTATGTATTTCCCTCCGATATTCATCCTGTTCCACATTTGATGCCCAAAACTTCCTCGCGAGCTGGTTCTGCTGGAGCAAAAATCGTGCATCATTGGATATTTTCAACTATTTCTCATTCAATTTTGTAATAATGGGCCAATTTAGTACCACAATTAAAGAATAAATAAGTCGCACTGTTGATATGTTTTATCATTCAATTCATCCGAAAGATTAGAGTCTGGAACAGATAGTTAAACGCAAATTTCCTTTCATGTCTCATTAACTATATACCTAGGTCTACATACTTATAGGTATATATTAATTATATACCTTTTTCCAAATAATTAAAAATAGATTAGAAGTTTTCATGATACAATTAATGATTGTCGTTATCAACTTTTTTTTTTAATTTCTATTAGAAATTAGTTTCCTTCACGTAATAGTTAAGCCCCATGCACACTCGACGTATATGCCAAAATTTTTTTGATGGAACGACAAATTTTTCCCAATTGATTCATATACCTACTGCATGGAATAAGACTGGAAATTAAAATAATTTAATTTCTTTTACTAAATTTAGAATTTTCCTAATTTTATCATTCAATTTTACATGGTACATTTTTGAAATGAGTACGCACCCTTAGACAACTGTCATTGCAAAATGGGTATAAAAATGGAGTTCTGTACTGCTTTTAAGTATAGGTACTGACTTCAAGCAATAATCAACCAGTTACAATGTCGATGAAGGTAAGCAGACTAGCTTTCTTTTTAAAAATTGATCACTAGTTGAAATTATTTTCAGTTCTTCTTGACTTTTATTTTGAGTCTACTGTTAATTATGGCTTTTTATGCCCCACAAGTTTATTGTGGATTGCATAATAGAAAACAGTTCGACCCTAAAACTAGATTTCCTAGTTATGGATACCTCGCCGGTTAATAGTTTATAAGATGTAGACTATTATCGTTTATATTGAACAGAAATAAACAATTTCTGTAAAATCAAACAATTTAATTTCTACCAGAAATCCCAATTCCTCCTTTATATTCTCTGATACTCCCGAAGGAAGACGATGACTCTTTAAATCATATCAGATCGGAACCGTACCCAAAAAAAAAAAAAGAAAATGAAATGATTCGATGGTATAATTGATTTATGAAATAATACGTAAATACTGATTTAAAAAAACAGCAATAATAATACAAATTGAATATGTAGTTATTTATGATACAAGTGTAAAAAGTGGGGTTTTATTTTACGAGTACGGGAGTTTGCGGAACGAGGCGAAGTCAAATGGAGTAACCGGAGTAACCGTACGAGCAAAATAATAGTTATTTACATACACTGTGATTCAAAAGAAGCGCATAATCCAAATAACTTCTTTACTAATCAAAATTTCGGAAAACGATAAACATAGTTTCGTTTATCGTTAATTTTCCAAAAGATTTTCACTTTTTTGCAGCAACAATGGTATTGCCAGAAAGCTAATGAAATAATCTATAAATTGCAATACACTTTATACAAAAATAATTAATTTTAATAGATAAAAATAATAGTTGAAAATTCATCAGATTTCCCCACCATCAATTTCCAGTAAATTTTCCGAATTTCAATCTCAAATTATTCTCAAAATAATCTGCTATTCATTAGCTTTCAAACGAGCCCTGGTGCAGTTGTCTAAGTTTAAAACTGTACGTAAAAAAGAACAAATTAGTATGTCGAAACCTTTCATCAATTTTCCGGAAAACTAACAATGCGATCGGAAAATTTCAAGCAGATTTGGAAAGCGTTCTTAATTTGCCACATGTTGTGTGAAATTCATTAGAAAATAAACAATATTTGCCAAGTTATGAGGGAAAATATAAAAAAAAACTGTAAAAAATACTAAAAAACATGCTTCAATATTTCCACCTGCAACTCTAGATTACATCCTAATTTAAAAAAATCAGATATATACTTCTCTGCTTCTTGAAATGCTCTTTCAAAAACCGTTTAGAACATTGAAATCCGTTCGAAAATAAAAAAGTTATCTTGTTTTGAAATTGTTCTATTTTCCTGATCCACACCCTTAAATATCTCTTAATTTTTGACCGGACTTCAACCCCATTGGTGCATACTCATGTTACTTGTGATGAGCAAACCAAGACCAAAGCCATTCTAGTCTTGGTATTTGCCTCGGTCTTGTTATCGAACCACCGGTATTGGTTTTGGCCTTGATTGTGATCTTGCATTTACAGTATTGTTCTTTGTCTTAAAAAATTGAGTCCCTGCATGCTTATCTAGTGAGTGATCTCAGTAAACTAATAATAGTATTTAATAAATATCTATAGCTAAATCGTGTTTTTCTCAGGAACTTTTATCAAGTAAATTCTCTTATACTTTCAACAGGTAATTTTCTTGGTTCACTCTTACTGACTCTTGTTCTTGCATGTGAAATCTTGGTCTCGATCATGGTCTTGGTATTCCAAGTGAGGAGAGAGTATTGGTTTTGGTCTTGGACCAAGTGTAAGACCAAGACCAAATGTTCTCATCACTATTTTGTATAAGAAATTGTAGAAATAAATACGAAAAGAAAACCATGCTCTAACATTTCTTTTTGTAACCCAAAATTGCATTCGAATTTGGAAAAATTAAAAACCTTTGTTCAAAAATTGTAGGGGATGATGAAACATTATTTTGGACTTTCATCCTCTTTATTAAGATTGCGTTATACATATAAAATAAAACCATTAATCGCAATGTTTCGGCTAATATATGTATTACCACCTGTTCTCAAATGTATGGTTTTTTCTGGTGGTCACTCAAGCGTTCCGGTCACCCAAGTTTGTAGTGCATGCCTTAATCCGGCCTTTCCATATTTTTCAATTGCGGCTTCCAGATATTGTGTAAGTCCAATAAGATGTGACTCAAATTTTATTCCTTCGTCATAATTCTGTTGAATTTGCGTTTCTTTGGATGAGATTCATAACACAAGATTTTGGCATCACACCATTCAATTGTATGTTGTGCATCTCATGCATTTTGTGCTATTCCAGAGAGATGCCCCATCTCTCATCGTCCACTTCTTGTGTTCTTGCAGTCTAGTTGACAGCAGCCTTTCGGTTTCGCCAATATATGAAGCTCCACATTGACACGGGACTCGGTATACACTGTGCTGCCCTCCGACTTAGAACGCTGTCACACCACAAACGAATGAAGGGTTGATCAATGCTGTAAAATAAAAACTGTGCCCAAATTCTTATATCTCCTCCCAGTCGTTTTCTCAATTTTCCGGAAAACTAACGGCGCAATTGGAAAATTTCTTAAATATTTGAAAAGAACTTTTCATTTGCTATCTAACAGTACAAGAATTTTTGCAAAATAATCAAAATTGGCCAAGTTATAAGAGAAAATACTAGAAATGGTACAAAAATACGAAAAAAACATGTTGTTAGATTTTCGTCTGTAATTCAAATTTGTATCAACATTTTGAAAAACGGGACAAACTGTTGGCCTCTATAAGAAATGCTTTTTTCAAAAATTTATTTCCGGTTGTCGTAGTCCCAAGAACGAGCGAGAAATTGCAAGTTACAAATTCACATTTTCGCCGGTGAAAATCCTAAGATCTTCCTCGTCCCCTTAAGGGGTATGGTCAGTTAGAAAGGCAATTTTGAGAGTAAAAATTTCGTGCATTTTTCAATAGATTTTGATGCTTTAAACGGCATTTGAAAGAGCATTTCTTCGTTGTTGTCGTGAATTATCAGGTTTTTGGAAATTCGAACGTGATCCGGAGTTACAAAAGAAAAACCAGAAGCATGTTTTTTTTATATTTTCGTTCATAACTCTGTTAATATTGCTTATTTTTCAAAGAATTTCACACAGCATGTATAAAATTAAAAGCGCTTTCCAATTATGATATTTTCCGATCGCATTGTTAGTTTTTCGGGAAATTGATGAAAAACGAATTGTTGTTGTTGTCATGAGTGGCTTACTTCATCTAGTACCGGATAGAGGGCCTCATCATAATTACAGATTGCTTTATCAAATATCCAGGGCGAGCACCTTACGTGTTTGCAATGTTGTCAAACCTCTTTTTTGTGATTGAAACCACACCTTTGGTTTTTATTTCCTTTGTCAATTATCAGTATTTTTTCTGGTTTCTAACGCAGTTGCAGTCATATTTATCTTACTTGTTTGAGGGTTTTTAATTTTTATGTTTTTTTAAAGACATTCTAAACAAATAGGAACGTCTATATATATTTTTGTAATCTTTTTTACAACCAACAAGACAACAAACGAAAAAAGCTTACAAATACTCAAAATGTTATAAATACGAATAATATTTACAAAATTACCGAAGGCGTGGTTTCAATCATAAAAAAGAGGTTACTAGATGAAGTAAGCCACTCATAACAACAACAACAATTCGTTTTTCATCAATTTCCCGAAAAACTAACAATGCGATCGGAAAATATCATAATTGGAAAGCGCTTTTAATTTTATACATGCTGTGTGAAATTCTTTGAAAAATAAGCAATATTAACAGAGTTATGAACGAAAATATAAAAAAACATGCTTCCGGTTTTTCTTTTGTAACTCCGGACCACGTTCGAATTTCCAAAAACCTGATAATTCACGACAATAACGAAGAAATGCCCTTTCAAATGCCGTTTAAAGCATCAAAATCCATTGAAAAATGCACGAAATTTTTACTTTCAAAATTGCCTTTCTAACTGACCATACCCCTTAAGGAAATTAATCGAACTTTTGTAAAAATGATGCATTATTGAATATTCTCAATTATTTCTCATTAAATATTGTAATAATGGGCCAATTTAGTCTACAATTACAAAATAAATACGTTGCTATTGTTAATTTGCCTTATCAATCAATGCATACAAAAGATTAGTCTGAGACAGATAGTTAAACGCAAACTTCCTTTCATGCCTCGTTAACCGAGTAATTATAAACCTTTTTTTCTAAATAATAATAGATTAGAAGTTTTCGTGATACAATTATTGTTTGTCGTTATCATTTTTCTTCATATTTTTTCGACAGAAATTAGTTCCCTTCACGTAATAGTTAAGCCCTATGCACTCGAAGTTATGCCAAAATTTTTTTGATGGAACTACAAATTTTTCCCAATTGATTCATATACCTACTGCATAGAATAAGATTGGAAATTAAAATAATTTAATTTCTTTTGCTAAATTTAGAATTTTCTTATTTTTATCAATCAATTTTACATGGTACATTCTTAAAGTGAGTACCCACTCTTAGACAACTATCATTGCAAAATAAGTATAAAAATGTACTTCTTCACTGCTTTTAGATGTACTGACTTCAAGCAATAATCAACCAGTTACAATGTCGATGAAGGTAAGCAGAATAGTTATCTTTTTAAAAATGGATCAATATTTGTAATTATTGTCAGTTCTTCTTGACTTTTATTTTGAGTCTACTGTTAATTATGGCTTTTTATGCGTCGCAAGTTTATTGTCGAGAACTAACTAAAGCAAAGCAAGAACTCACCGAAAAGTTACTTTATAATTTCGAACGATATATAGGTTAAGATGCAACCTATAATTGTTTATACTGAACAGAAATAAATAATTTCTGTAAAAAAAACAGCAATTTAATTTCTACCAGAAATCCCAATTCCCAATTAATAATAAAATAAAATGAAATGATTTGATGGTATGATTGATTTGTGATATAATAAATATTGATTCAAAAAAACAGCAATAATAATATAAATTTAAAATAAATTACACATCATATCTTCCTGCTGTATGCTGGGTAATGTTCTCATTCTGGTCGTGGGGCCGCCGTCATTAAATTGCTCCCACATCAGTTGGTCTGGGAGCAATGTGGACTGCACGACCCCAAGATTCCTTAAATATCTCTTCATTTTCGACTGTAATGACTCAACCCGCATAATCTTATTACTAGTGATGAGCAAACCAAAACCAAGATCATTCTAGTCATGGTCTTGGTCTCGGTGTTGCTATCGAACCATCGGTATTGGTTTTGGCCTTAGTCGTGGTCTTGCATTTACAGTATTGTTCTTTGTCTTACAGAACTAAGGATCTGCATATTTATGCAGGAACTGATAATAAAATCTAATAAATATCTACAACTAGATCATGTTTTTCTTAGGAACTTTATATTCTTGTTGGTGCATGTCAAATCTTGCCCTGCATTTGCTTTGGCGCTTTAAACGCTTAAATTTTGTTTACTTTGTTCTTTTGGTACTATGGACGCGCTTAAAGATTGCTATGACATCATCAAAACGGCAGCATCATGAGCAACGCTCATGAACGCTTACTTCCACTTGCACGGCTCCTTATGTGTGGGTGCTGCAGGTTGCACATGCAACCGTTGCATGATGTGTAGGGGCTTTAAGTTTTAAAACTGTATTCAAAGAACCACTATATTTTTAACTTCCCCGACCAGAAGGTAGGAAAGTTATTTTATTATTGGCATCCTTTTTCGTTCTTCGTTTACGATATTGAGCACCAAATAATCGTTTTTTTTTTCCATCTCCTGGCATCTTTTCTGAAGCTCCTAATGTCACAGCAAACGAAAAAGTATCGTACGAGATTAATGCCTTTACAAAACTAACATTTAGGATTTACGATCTCTTTATATTTTTTGTGCGTTTTTTTAAAATTTGTTTGAATCTGTATATGTGAATCATTATCATTTTATTTGTAAGGAGAAAAGTCAAATAGCAATAAACGAAAGAATTACAAATAAAAACATTTTTAAATTTGGCATGAAATTTTCCGCCCAGTCTTATTTGCCGTCCTGGGCAAATGCCCAGTTTGCTCATATGGTAGCGCCAGCCCTGTTCCTAGTTTTGCAGGCAAATAATCTACCTCAGGTAATACAATATGTCTATTGAATATAGAAATGCAATACCTATGTCTTATCATTCTATGCATTCGAAAGATTAGAGTCTGGGACAGATAGTTAAACGCAAATTTTTTTTATGTCTTGTTAACTGACAATGAGTAATTATAAACTTTTTTAGCAAATAATCAAAAATAAATTAGAAGTTTTCGTGGTATAATTAGCTTGTCGTTATCAACTTTCCGATAGAAATTAGTTTCCTTCACGTAATAGTTAAGCCTTAAGCACACTCGAAGTTTATGCCAAAATTTTTTTGATAAAACTAGAAATTTTTCCAAATGTATTCATATAGCTAGACTGGAAATTAACAGTATACGATATTAATTGTATACTATACTTTATCCACGACTAAGTTCTGAGCTGAAAAAAAGAAGTACTGTTGTTAAAAATTTTCATATCAACTTGCTTAAGTTGCCAATTTGTAATTTTGTTTTGCCGCTGTCATGGTTTCCGAACATTTGATAGAACCTTGAAGCAAACACTGTTTTCTGATTGGTTTACGAGAGGGAATAATAGCTCATTATTTTTAAGCGAATAATACAGGGCATTATATTGCAAAAACCAAAAGTATAATGGCTACATTATACTTTATTAGTCGTGGATAATAGTTACTTATGCAAGTGCCTTATGGGCCAAATAAGTGGCGAGAGAAAAAATTTACCCACGAGGCGTTAGCCGAGTGGGGTAATTTTTTCGAGCGTCTTATTTGCTCTTAATGCACGGCTTGTATACAAAATTTTATCCAATACCAATCACCAAGACCATTTTAAAGAGCTTTTATTGTTAAAAAATATCTGTCATTGTCAATAAATTTATTTGACAGTTAAAAAAAATAGAATCATGGAAGCTTGTTTCTTGGTTGTCATGGAAAAGTTACTCTGCTGACCAATAGGAATAGAATATTCTAGTGAATTATGAGATATAAATTCATTCTTATAATTCACTAGTGTTTTATAGGGTATATAATTCAACTAAAATCAGTGTAATTATAACGTCATAATACAACTGTGTTGGATAAAATAATTTAAATTCTGTTATTAAATTTAAAATATTTTAATTTTTATCATTCAATTTTAAATGGTATATTTTTGAATTAAATACGCATCCTTAGGTAATTGTCATTGAAAAATGGGTATAAAAATGGAATTCTGTACTGCTTTTAGGTATACTGCCAATACTGACTTCAAGCAATAATCAAGCGTTTACAATGTCGATGAAGGTAAGCAGAATAGTTGTCTTTTTAAAAATTGATCAATATTTTCAATTATTGGCTTTTATGCACCCAGGGCCGTAGCTAGGAAACTATTTCAGGTGGGGCTCAATTTTTGTGAGGAGGGGCGTATTTTTAAAAAGATAAATTTCACAATACATGTATGTATAACAATTGTATGAGGAAGAAAAGATCTATTTTAATGTTATGGGTGAAAATATAAAAAAATGTAGAAAAAGTCAAAAAAATTGTACAAAAAAACATGTTAGATTTTCGTCTGTAATTCAAATTTATATCAACATTTTGAAAAACGGGAAAAACCGTTCCGGGCTATAAGAAATGCTCTTTTCAAAAATCTATTTCCGGTTGTCGTAGTCCCAAGGACGAGCGAGTAATCGCTAGTTAAAAATTCACATTTTCGCCGGTAAAAATCTTGAGATGTACCCCGTGCCCTTAAGATGTTGGGGTGGCAAGAAACTGTTACAGGGGGGCTCAGCCCCATCTAGCCCCCCCGTAGCTACGGCCCTGTATGCACCGCAAGTTTATTGTGAAAGTCGAACTAAAGAAGAGCAACAACTCCTCGACCATTTAGGTCATCAAATCTCACCATTTATGCGATAAGACTTCAATGTAATAGTTTGCACTGAACAGAAATAAATAATTTTTGGAAAATCAAACAATTTAATTTCTACCAGAAATCCCAATTCCCAATTAATAATAAAAAGAAAATGAAATGATTTGATGCTATGATTGATTTGTGAAATAAATATTGATTCAAAAAAACAACAATAATATAAATTTAAAATAAATTACACATCATACCTTTCTGGTGTATGCTGGGCGATGTTCTCCTCATTCTTGTCGTGGGATCTCCGCCATAAAATTGCTCCCTCATCAATTGGTCTGGGAGCAATGCAAACTGCATGACGCCGAGATTCCTTAAAAATCCCTTCATTTTCGACTGGAATGATTCAACCTTATGCGAGCATAGGTACTTCTGTTACTAGTGATGAGCAAACCAAGACCATTCTAGTCTTGGTCTCACATTTACAGTATTGTTCTTTGTCTTACAGGATTGAATTTTGAGTCTTGCAAAAATTTATTTTGAAAAATACTTGTAGTAGAGTACCTAAATTCGTGTTCTAAAGGCCTATTGCGTATTCTGCAGCGAACAATTCAAGAGCATTTCAAGCTGGAAAATTTTGTGGAGTTGAGTTATAGTTGATAATCTACAATTATGTGCTTCTTATCTTTTCGCCCATAACTCAACCTATATTAATGATTATGGGGCTTTCCAAATATCCAAGAAATTTTCCGATCGGCTTGGTAGTTATAAAAATGCGAAAAATTTTTCTTCTTTTGGGCGGTCTAAAAGATAGGTACATGATACATGAAAACCAATGAGGTATATAGAGTACGCATTCCCTATACTTGTATAAGACCAATTTGGTCCTCATTTGGGGACATTTTGACAGTTAGTCCTCACTCTTTCTAACTTATGAGTGTGTCGTTCAATAGGGACCTCCTTTTCTCAAGCCTTGGTCGACCAGCTTGAGAAAAGGAACGACACCAATATATCGATATATCGTCGGTGAATATATCCAAGATGTCTGCCACCATACGTGGACACGTTTTTTGACCGGATGCGTACTCTAGGTACCTCATTGATGAAAACTTATGGAAGAGAACATAATCATATTGAAAAATCCACATGTAATAAACAATAATTCAGCAACCAGCAATCTTAATAAAGTCACTATATATATATAAAGTACCGCAATTCAATGTTCAAATGTGTTAGAGAGAGAAGTACATTTTCTAGACACAACATGGCTGCCCGACAGAAGGCGACCTTCATTTAACAGAAAACAATAAATGATAACCAATGAATGACATTGGTCATCAAAATTTTTAGCGCGCCAAATTAAAAAATTTAAATTTTAAGTATTTAATGTTGCCTAGCCACCACCAATGTAATCGGCACGAGCCTGCCTTGTTTCATTCTGTTTGAAGTTGGCGCAAATTTCAGACACAAAATGGATGCCAATTGCGGTACTTTATACATATAGTGACTTTAAATCTTAAGCCATAGCTGCGCCATCTCTTCGCCATTTTGTGAACTTAAAAATTGAGTTTCCCTAGCTTCTTCAAAGGACAAACAAGTTTTACTCAACTAACAAATTCTTATTATAAAATCCCAATAAAATCTAAATTTAAAATTGAGGAAAATTTTCACATTTATTTAATTTTGCGGGAAATTTCCGGAATATTTGGAAAGTGTTTTCAATTTGTTACATACTAACAAAACAATAAAATAAATATTATTAAAGTTATAAGCGAAAATATAGAAAATTTAAAACAATACGAAATAAACATGTTGCAAAATTTCTGTTTGAAGTTCAAAATTACATTAAATTTTGCAAAACAAGAAATACCATTAGATTCCCCACGAAATACTCTTTTTAGAAATGTATTTTCGGTTATCATAGCCCCAAGTACGAGCCAGATATCGCCGTTTAAACATTCGCATTTTCGCGGATCACGTCGATATCCTCGGGGCCCCTTAGAAAAGCTAGACAAAAGTGTAAACGATTAAAATATTACCTGATAAGGATTATTTTTAGAACACACTCACTTTACCTTGATGCATGATTCAAAATTTTATCAAAAATTTATAATTATTGCTATACTAAATGGCGTTAGCCACGACTTACGTTTTTAAAATATCCAACAATTGATTTTACTAGTTGTGTTTTATTGTTAAATTTATTTTACATGATTAAAGAAAATTAAAGCATAATTGTTACAAATGAATCTTAGCATTTTTCAATATACATGCCAATAAAGAAATTAATTAACCATAATGCTCAGCAAAATAATTACGTAGAGAAATGGAAAACTGAAAATCAACTATATTGGTGTGTAATTATAGTTAAGAATAGTATAATACAAGGAAATTAAAGAAAAATCATAGAAAAAACACAACATTCACAACGATTTGTTCTTTCAGAGCACCAGTATTGTTGTCAACACGTCTATAGAATTGTGATATTTTTATATTTATATAAGTATATATGTATAAAGTATATATGTATATAAAAATTGTATATATGTATATTTATATATAAAGAAAAAGGTTTTCCCTATAAAATGAAGGCACAAAATTCCTTAGATATTCCAACAAGATGGAATACGTTTGTGTTCTAATCAAATTTGATATAAATGCACATTATGGAATGGATTTATTTTGTTGTTGAAAATTTGGCAAGTTTCAGATACTTTAAATGAAATAAATGGATAAAAAACGATGATAATAATCATTTAAATATTAACCAATTGAACATAATTGGCTGGTAACATGCCTACTTGTCCTGTACGTTGTACTTCACCAGTCATCCAACCACCATCAATACTACGTACATTAACAATTAAATCACCATCTTGGAAACTAACTTCATCATCATCTTGTGCTTGATAATCATACATAGCTCTATAGACACGTCCTAATGAACCATAATTATGATTAATTGGGTCTAAATCATGTACAGAACCGATATGACGTTGTGGTTGTTGATTAACAACACCAATATCAGATGAATAAATCAAAGTTTGTGAATTTCTTGCTGAATATGGACTCGGTTGTTGTTGTTGTTGTTGATATTGATTGGATACTGGCGGTAATGGTGGTGGTGGTGTTGTTGTTTCATAATCATTAATTTTACCAATATTATGATTACTATTTGTCGTCGATGGGGGTGGTGGTGGTGGTTGATATGGTGGTGCTGTTAATGCTGTTTGATTTGCATTTTTAACATCATTCCCCAATGTTGTTGTTGTTGTTGTTGTTGTTCCATTCTCATTCAATTGTCGTCTTTGTTCCATTTCAGCTTTACGTTGTAATTCACCATGATAAGCAACATTACTTATAATTTTTGTATTTTGTTTAATACGTAACGTTTCTGGATCATCGGCGACTTGTGTAAATTTACCTTTCGATCGTTCAAAATCTGCATGATATTTAACATTCGATTGGATCTTTGTATTTTCGGCGATACGTTTCAATTCTGGTGTCTCAGCCATTGTTGTTGCTTTCGCTTTTGGTATATGACTGGAATTATAACAAGAAAAACCGTAAAAACCATAAAATTGTAATTTTTAAGGGTAATCACCAGTCAACGGCGAAAATTCCAAGATTTCTCAGTTATTTTCCTGCGGATTTTAATGATTAAAACGAAATTTTAAAGAGTATTTTAAGGCGTATACAGCGGTGTTTTGTATTTTTCCAAATTCTAATGTAATTTTGGGTTACAGAATAGTATATTGAAAAATAAGTTTCAGAAGTCCATGATTCCTGCACGAGACCAAAATTAAAAAACGAGTGCGGTAGCACGAGTTTTTTAATGGTCGAGTGCAGGAATTGACTTCTGAAACGAATTTTTCATACTATTTTTCCTATTTTGCGCCCCTTTGTACCCTTTTTTAATAAAAATTGAACCCTTCAAATTTAGGGAATTTTGTAGAAGTTGGTATTAAATAAAACAAATGAAAGTTCTACTTGACGATATTCAACTTTTTGTTTGTAAACAAGTTGATTTTCAATTGTTTAAGTCTCCATATTAATTACGACTTTTAACAAAGTAAAAATGTGTGACGAATTATCGTGTACTCCACCAGAATTACGTGATATTATTGAAAATGGTATCAATGATTTACTTCCCGGTAAATCAAAAACAAAATATGAACATTGTTATCAAAATTTTCAAGAATAATAATTTGAAATAAATAAAAGTTATTTTCACGTTAATCAAGTGGTCTGCATTTCTGTCAAAGAATGACATTTGAGATAGTCGACAATGTTACCAACTTTGAAAAAATAAATTATCCCAGATTTTCCACACTCAAAGTAGTTGGGAAATCTCCATTACATCACTACTTTTAGTGTGGAAATGATTTTATTTCCAACGCAAAATAGGAAAAGAAATTTTAGAGCATGTTTTTTCTACAACTTCTTATATTTTCCTACATAACTTGCTCAATTTCGCTTATTTTACAATGGTATTGTCAAAGTGTATAGCAAATGAAAAATACTTTCGAAAATTTTCCCATGAATCGAGGAAAATATGAAATTTCACGCCCATTTCCTGCGAATAATTTTAAACTCAGAGAATTGAGCAACATCTCATTTGAAAGCTGATATATTGACTTTTCCAAAATTTCAAAGAAAATTTAATGTAAATTCTCAACTATTATTTCACCTATTAAAATTGTTTTGCAATAAAATTGATACAGTCTTATAGATAATTTCATCGATTTTCCAAACTACATTTAGTTTTGAGAAGCATTTGCTTATGAAAGAAAAACTCGTATTGTATCGAGTAGACTACATTCGAACATATTGAGGACTTGCGAACAAATTTTCCTTAAACAGAATTTGTAATGCGGAAAGTAGATGAAATTGTCTAGAAAACGGTACCAATTTTATTAGAAAACAATTAATATTAATTGGTGAGAATAGGTGAAAGTTTTCCAGTATGAATTTCCATAAATATTTCTGGAAAACCGGCCAATTGGCCTCTATAAATAAGCTTCCAGATGGGATATTGTTCCATTCTCTAACTTTAAGATTGTTCGCATATAATGGGCGCAAAATTTCCAAGTTTTTGTCGATTTTTCCAGAAAATTATCACTGCAATCGGATAATTTCTTAAAGATTTGGAAAGCGCTTTTCATTTGCTATCTATTGTGTGAATATTATTACAAAATAAGTTGGAGGAAAATAAAAATTGTAGGAAAATACACAAATTTTCTTCAAACAGAATTTGTAATTTGTAAGTAGTTGAAATTGTCTAGAAAATGGTACCAACTTTAATAGAAAACAATTAATATTAATTGGTGAAAGTTTTCCACTATGAATTTCCATAAATATTTCTGGAAAACTGGCCAAGAGGCCTCTATAAATAAGCTTACAAATAAGATATTGTTCAATTCTTTAAGTTCGCAGGAAGTGCGAGCAAGTTTTTGTCGATATTCCAGAACTCTAACACTGCAATCGGATAATTTCTTAAAGATTTGGAAAGCGCTTTTCATTTTCTATCTATAGTGTGAATATCACTACAAAATAAGTAATATTGACCAAGTTATGGAGGAAAATAAAAATTGCAAAAATACGAAGGAAACATGCTACAACATTTCTTTCTATAGCTCAAAATTGCATTCAAATTTGGAAAATTCCAAAATACCGTTGAATACGCCTTAAAATACTCTTTCAAATTCCGTTCCAATCACTTAAATCCATTGGAAAATAACTGAGAAATTTTGGAATAAACATTACCAATTTGGCCAAATCGTTGGTGACTGGTGATTGTCTTTAAGACAAATCATTTTATGCCATAGCTCAACAAAGTGCTTTATAATTTTTAATATACAAAAATTATTTGATTTCATGATAGTTTCTTCGACTTGAATAATGAAAGTTTATTGACTGTAATTAATTGTTTTAGAGATACTTTAAATTGTATTAGAGAAAGGTCCAAAAATCCAGCGACTTTATTAAAAAAGTAATCACCCAATTACTCTGTTGTTGAGCTAGACATAATTTAGAGAGTGGATAGATTTTATTACAAATATTCTTGTTTTTTGTTTGTATGTTTAAAGAAAGTATGGACTTTTAAAAATTGTCATATGGCCACCATAACTTACGCCTCACAATACGGCTCCTTATTGAACCCCTTATAATTCCTCATATTGAGACTCATCCCACATTCTTTACATTTAAAACATAATTTATGCCAGACCTGTAATCAAAAGAAAAATTGGAATTTGAACAACAAAAAAAAAACGAAAGTTAAAATAGACTAGAATTGTGCGGTTTTAATTTTGTCTCATTCATTTTCCTGTCGATACTCGTTAAGGAAGTGGTTTTTCTTCTAATTTAATATTATGAATGAGTCATTTCTTCTTCTAATCATCACCATTAACATGACTATCGTCATTAAAAGCACACCATAACAACACAGAACAGCCTTGACTGAATTATTTCAAATAATAATAATAATGATTTTAATGACGACGAGGTGGAGGAGGAGGCTCGACTTTTTTACGAACGCTAATATCTCTCTGTTAAATTTAATAATAATAATACTAATAGAAAAGTAAATCATATTATAAATGGGCGGCGGCATTCTTGTCTATCCTAGAATTATAGAAATAGATGAAAAACACTTACTTTATCGAGACATTTCAGTTCTTCTGTAGGATAAACAGTCTTGTCACATCTTGCACACTTTTTACTCATTGTACCCTTTATTAATTCCACTATTCTCTAAATTCAATTCAATTAACAACACTACAGGTGTGCGTTTTTCGTATAAAATGAGTCAATAATTAAATTTAATTAAAAATCCAACACAACATTTGGGTTTTATTTCGTTTTCTTCTTGTTTTTATTGGAAACTGAGCCACAGACACACACCAAACTCAATCTTTTACAAAATGATCCATGATGATTTTGCCACAGATTGCAATCAAGCAAGCTGTTCTGCGCCGTTGCCAGACTTAACCCACTGTCACAATCCACAATTGTAATCACAATTTAATTAAAAATAATGCTGTATAATATTTTTAGAGTTTCATATGTAAAGTTATTACATTAATAATGTCAATCTATTGATGTAATATTCAAAATTGCGGATAATCAGCGACTATGATGATTCAATATGGCAACAATCCAGCATTTTTATAAGTGTGAATTTATGCAACACAAAATACACCTAATTGTAATATAAAATTAAAAATTATTAAAAACTATAAAAAATTCTTCCACTATTGGTAATTTCAAACAAATATTTTTTCAATTTGTTCAATTTATTTACTTCAAATGTAAGCTTGAAACTATAGTGTATTTTGTGTTGCCTAACCGTAAAGTCTACTGGTGCAATGTTGTCATGTTTAAAGTTTTTTTTAATTTAACACAAATTAAAAGAGTTTGTAGAAAATAAAAAATAATATATGTTCAAATATGCTTATTTTATTCAATTCTATATTGCTTCATAATATTTAATTGTTTATTTATAGAAAATGGTTTAATGATATTGTAAATATGGTGACTTTTCGTTGGTTATGTTGGTAGTGATTAGTGCTTTTTGGATCGTTTGACAGTGCGATGGGTTTGCAAAATTCTCCACAAATTCTATTAATTAAAAACAATTTTACTAATTTCATTAATTATATATCGATCTCATATCAAAGACATAGAATATTGGATCGTGTTGTTTGATATTTAAAATCAATTAAGACAATTTATTGACGTGAAAATTTATTATTAACAAATCCATCGAGTGACATTCGAGAATTTTTTCTTTTGTTTTTTTGCATAACCTTGTGACATAACTACAATAGCGCCACCTGGTGGATAAGGTTGTTTTTTTTTTTCATTTGTCATTCGACTGCCCAAAAGTCAACGTACACGTGAATTCTTCACTAATTCACTTGACTCTGTGTCTGTGTGTGTGATACTTTTCTAGATTTTTTAATTAACAATATGGAGTCTTGGGGTAATTAATTATAATTAAACAATTTTTTAATTATTTGGCACAAATTTATGTTTTTTTATGTATTTGGTTAGATGATGAAAATTTCGAGCCACCTATAGTTGCACCGTCTGTTGTCAGTGCAAACAAATGGGAAGGTGAAGATGAAGAAGAGGATGTTAAGGTAATAAAAATCACATAATTACAGTTATTTTTTGTTATTAATTAAAAACTATTAATTATTGTACAATATGCGTGCACGTTTATATGTTGGGATAGTCTGTGTGTGTGTGTGTGTGTGAGTGTGAAGTGAAAGTTGTTATAATTTTAATTAAATACAATTTTGTGCCAAATTTAGGAAAGTTGGGAGGATGAAGAGGAAGAAAAACAGGAAGCAAAAGTTGAAATTGAAGCCAAACCAAAACCGAAAAAACCAACATTGGCTGAACGAATCGCTGAGAAAGAGGTTCGTTTTTCGCCACTTTTATCTTTTTCAAAATATAATTTAAAATTAATACGATTTAAATAGAAAAAGAAACGCGAAGAAATAGAGAAACGTTTAAAAGAACAACAACAAGATGATGATGATGATGATCCAGATGAATTATCACCTGAAGAAAAATTACGAATGCAAAAAGAATCGGATTTAAAAATAGCATTAGAAACAACATTCGGTGGACATACAAATAATAATAATAATAATAATTCACAATCAACAGGAATTGATAATTTAGATTTACCGACAACAAAAGAAGAATTTCAAGAATTTACAGAGAATTTATCGAAAAAACTATTACCGTTAGCAAAAAGTTCGGAATATCCTGTATTTGCAGAGAATCTACTTCGGAATTTGTGTGCCACAAGTAATTTTATTTATAATTATTGAATATTAAAATTGATTGTTTTTTATTTTATAGTGTCCTCGTTAGATATTAAAAAAATCAAAAATACTTTAGATAATTTATATTTGGAAAAACAGAAAATCGAAAAAGGTGAGAAAACGAAGAAGAATAAAGGTAAAGGCAAGGCAAAATTGAAGCTCGATGATAATAATGTAAATATTATTGTTAATTTATTTTATTGTATTTTAATTATATTGTTTTACAGCCTTTATCAGCTTATGCTAATGATTATGATGATTACGATGATTTCATTTAGCGATCAACCGTTAATTTGATAGATTTCAATTCGAGAGTACGATTCAATAAGGGATGAGAATTGTTGAAATTCTATATTAAACAATTAATTATTTGCAATCTATCTTATGGCTTTCTTTCTGCGAAATGTATATTTTTTTAAATAACTAATTATAATTACTCTTTTTTTTAATAGTTCGAGTTTTGTTACAGTTACAACTTCTAAATAGGTTGTAAAAAAAGTTGTATTCAATGGATTTGATGAATTTGTTGTTGAATAAATAATAAATAAAATCAAAATCTCCTCCCTATTTTAAATTAGCCCCAATATCCCGAATATCAATTGATAATTGTTATCCTCAATTGTTGGATTTACTAGTCGATCTGGCAACGTTGTTTGTGATTATGGTGATTATCTTGTGACGTTTAATAGAAAGTTGATTAGAAATTATCCGATGATAAGAATCGGTTTTGAATAGAAGTAATGGGGGGTTGTTTTGTGCCCGGCTGTACGAATTCCCTCGATAAGGGTTTCTCAATGAAACGTTTCCCCAAAGATCCGATACGTAAACAAGTCTGGCTGACAAATATGAAACGTACAAAATGGAAAATCAACGAGAATTGCCGCATTTGCGAGGTATTGAAGCCGCGAATTTTGTTAGTTTTGTTTAAATATTTCAATTTTTAGGTCCATTTTGCGCCCGAGATGTGGGAGAGGATCCGGGGCGATGGCCAGCGACGGTTGAAACGTAACGCCGTACCAACTCTATTCACATTTCCAGATACAGATAAGTTAACCAAAGATGAAGAACAAGTAAAGAAACGACGTATTGTAACCCGTGGTAATGATACTAGTAATAATAATGATAACAAGTGATTGTTTATATCTAAAAATTGCCAATTGTCTATTTTAAAAAACGACAACTTTCGATTCTAGTGACACGAATGATGATGATGAAGATGACGATATAGCCGAAATCCAATCAACTTCATCTGTATTCGATGAAAGTGATAACACATTGAAACAGGGCCGTGTCTATAATCCATTCTCATTGACGACAATCGCTCAAAACTATCCGATTCATCAAGATGTGAAATTTTCGAAATTACCATTCTACGATATTGTAGCCGAATTATTGAAACCATCCTCTTTAATACCGAATAATAATCAATATCGTGTCGAACAGACGTTCAATTTCGGTTTAACACCACAACAGAGTGTCGATATTCTGCATTCGAAAACGATAACGACCAATTATTTGTGCGATTTCGAGATACAAATACAGTTGCGTTTCTGTTTATCGGAGACGAATTGCGAACAAGACGACTATTATCCGCCCGAATTGGTCGTTAAAGTCAATAATAGGATTTGTGCTTTACCGGTAATTTAATTCGATTTAATTAATTCAATAATTATTGATAATTGTAGCCGATTGTTTCATCAACAAAACCCGGAGGTAAATTGAAACGTTTCTTGAAACCCATCAATATAACGCCTTATGTTAAACTAACATCAACTGTCATGAATAATGTTACAATAATATGGTCGAATATCAATATCGGACCGGGTTATTCAGTTTGTATCAATTTAGTTAGGAAATTAACGGCCGAAGATTTGGTTAAACGTTTACGAGAAAAAGGCGCTATGAATTCCGATTATACGAGATCTTTAAGTAATCGATACCGATTATAATTGCACAATAATAATTAATATTGTTTTAGTTCGAGAGAAATTGAATGATACCGATGCGGAAGTGGTAACGACATGTTTACGTGTGTCGTTGATATGTCCGTTAGGTAAAATGAGGATGGTGACACCGTGTCGGGCGACTACTTGTAATCATTTACAATGTTTCGATTCAACTTTATTTCTACAAATGAACGAAAAGAAATCGACTTGGATTTGTCCGGTTTGCGATAAACCGATATTGTACAATAATTTGATCATTGATGGTTATTTTAAAAATGTTCTAACATCGAATAATCTACCATCTGATGTTAATGAAATTGAATTAAATAAAGACGGTACTTGGTCCATTTATAAAACCGACACAAAACAAACAAATCAACACAATGATAATAGTAATGAAACTAATCCGATTGAAGAAACTATTGAGATTATAGGCGATGATGATGATATTATCGACAATAAGCCTAATGATAATCCGATTACAACACAAATTCAATCAGTTCCAATAACTACAATTGGTAATAATATTAAAGATCTACAACCAATCGAAATTGTTGATTTGATTGATTCCGATACTGATGATGATAATAATGGTGGTAATAATCAAAGTACATCAAGTTTAAATGTTACAGATAGTGTAATTTTATTGGATAGTTCGTCTTCTTTATCATCATCGTTATCATCGTCATCATCATCAACAACATCATCATATTCGTCGCCAATATCGTCAAGTTCAACGTCTTTATATTCACCGTCACAATCATCATCACGTAGTTCGTCACCAATTAATGGTGATTGTTGAATCAATGGTATTGGTAGAATAATTGTAATTTATAAATGCAAAAATAAATATAACAGACAACAATAGGGATTGTTGTATTACGATTTAATGAAATTGCATAAATGTTTATAGTTATGAATAATTTATTGATTTGTCTAAGTATGTGAATTTTATTTGTGATCTCTTCTATTTAGATTTATAGGTTTTTCTGTTTGTTAATTCTTGGAACATTCGTTTTTGACATAGTCAGTCATAGATATTGAATAATTATTTGATCTATGCTTTAAATCAAATTCAGTTCATATTTTTCAGTTTTCTAATAAATTTCAATACAAATGTTTGTGGTTATAATTTTTTGAATTTATCCGCCTCTGAAAGTAGTACAATTACGACATCTAGCGACTGTCAATTTTATTCATTACAATGTTGCCAAGTTATAATTTCCAATCATATTTATAGTAATTATAACAATATTGAATTAAATTAATCATAAAATTTGTATTAATTTCGCCCAATTACTACAAATAAGAAATTTTTGATTGTTTAGATATTGTAATTTCTCTATTTTATGAGCGATAAAATAACGTGGCAGCGCTGTTATAATAATGAGCACGCACGCGCGCCATTTTGTTTGTCTTTTTTGACAGTTCGTGCAAACGAGGCGAACGTGTTTCCTAAAAGTGAAAATTCGCACCTAAAATTGTGAAAACTAAACTTTAAATTTTGAAATTAATCTAATAGTGACCGATAATTTCGATTATCGCACAAAATGTCGACTAGTAAATCGTCAAATCGGCCCACTGGCAGTGGTGGAACATACGAGGATCTATCGAATGTTGAATTCGAAACCAGCGAAGATGTTGAAGTTATCGAACAATTCAAACATATGCATTTAAAAGAGGAATTACTTCGTGGCGTTTTTGCTTACGGTATTATATTTATAACTATTGTAAATCGAATTATTTCCAATTGGTTTGTAGGTTTCGAGAAACCGTCAGCGATCCAACAACGGGCGATAAAACCGATTGTAAAAGGCCGTGATGTGATAGCACAGGCTCAATCCGGTACCGGTAAAACGGCAACTTTCTCCATTGCAATACTACAAACTTTAGATTTAACGATGCGTGAAACACAAGTTTTATGTCTATCACCGACTAGAGAATTGGCTGTACAAATACAGAAAGTTATTCTAGCTCTAGGCGATTTTATGAACGTACAATGCCATGCTTGTATCGGCGGTACCAATCTAGGTGAAGATATCAGGAAATTAGATTACGGCCAACATGTTGTTAGCGGTACACCAGGGCGTGTTTACGGTACAATTTCTATTTTAATCACTAAATTCAACTGATTTATAAATTTACAGATATGATACGTCGTCGGGCTTTGCGTACACGTTCCGTGAAAATGTTGGTCTTGGATGAAGCCGATGAGATGTTGAATAAAGGATTCAAAGAACAAATCTATGATGTCTATCGATTTCTACCGCCATCAACACAAGTTGTATTAATTTCAGCCACATTACCGCATGAAATCTTGGAAATTACCTCCAAATTCATGACTGACCCAATTCGTATTTTAGTTAAACGGTAAACTGTAAATTATATTAAAATTTTTATTTCTATTATTGTTTTGTAGTGATGAATTGACATTGGAGGGTATAAAACAATTCTTTGTGGCTGTTGAACGTGAAGAATGGAAATTCGATACTCTATGCGATTTGTACGATACATTAACAATAACCCAAGCTGTAATCTTTTGTAATACAAAACGTAAAGTTGATTGGTTGACGGAGAAGATGCGCGAGAATAATTTTACAGTTAGTTCAATGCATGGTGATATGCCACAGAAAGAACGTGATAATATAATGAAAGAATTCCGTTCGGGACAGAGTCGTGTATTGATAACAACAGATGTATGGGCACGTGGTATTGATGTACAACAAGTCAGTTTAGTTATCAATTATGATTTACCAAATAATCGTGAATTATACATACATCGTATTGGACGATCTGGACGTTTCGGTAGGAAGGGTGTTGCTATTAATTTTGTTAAATCGGATGATATTCGTATTTTACGGGATATTGAACAATATTATTCAACACAAATTGATGAGATGCCCATGAATGTGGCCGATTTAATCTAAATTTTGTTTGATTTTTTAATTTTTTTGTTAATTTTAATTTAACCAATTAATATTAAATTATGACGATATACACACCAATACATTAAAATTTGAATTCTTTATATTTTTTAGTTTGTTTTGTTGTATCCTGTTGTTGTTGTTGTCGTTTCCTTTTATTCTTCTGTTTAGCCACATGTTCAGCTAACATATCACTAAGATCCTCTTTCTGTAATTGTGATTGGTTCTCGCGGATTTGTTGTTCATAACGTACCGCCATTGCATCACTATCCATATCCAATTCAGAAGGATCTAATGCCAATTCAACAGTACCAGTATCACCACCACCACCACTTGTAGGTTTTCTTGTAGCTATCGAAGCAGCTGTAGTGGCTGTAGTCGCTGTAGTACCACTAACAGCAGTCATATCGTACACATGACTACTACCCATCATTGCGGTACCAATACGCTCATTACGTTTTTCGGGGATTACATGATACAAAGCTGGACTCTCACCTCTATAATTATCAATTTAAATGTAAATTTTAATAATGTGAATTAATTGAATAGAATACGTACTGTTCCATTTCATTTTCAATCTTCTTCTTTCTCAATTCGATAGCTTCCGGTGTTTCTAAACCGGCCGGTACACTAGTTAGACCGCTTGGTGTCACCAAACCTTCAGCTGGTGTAACAAGACCAGTTTCATCCGGTACGTTCTGTTTATCCTTATCTTCATCTTCCTCTTCTTCTTCACTCTCCTCTTCAGATTCTGACTCTAATTCGCCCCATAAAGTTCGATCAACTGATGGATCTTCGCCTATATCCTACAAATTTATTAAATTATTAAATATCAAGTGATATTATTTTAAAATTTACATCAATATTCGTAACGTTGGTACCAAAAACGTCACCATATAACGGTTTACCGTTCTCATCAACCGGTGGTTTACCCCAACCGCCGGCATGATAACCGAAAGAACACCCTTCCGGAATTGGTGCATTTAATCCGGGTATTTTCAAATTTGGATAACTCGGCGGTGGACCATAACGTTGCATAGCAATCAACCATGGTGGTGGTACTTTATTTGCATTCGGCCCAATCGGCATACCCAAAGCTGTCCGTAATTCCTCCGATAAATCACCGGGTTTCTTCTCTTTTAAACGCGTCTCGAATTCTTTACCCTCATAATACAAATCACCGTGAATCGTCATTTTGGGTTTTGTTTGCCATTTAAAGAATGCATCATGTAATTTCTGATAATCGATATCGATTTTGCCCAATTTCGGACGTGCCTTTTCGCGCATTTTAGCTTTCAATGTCTTCGATTCTTCTTTATCTTGTAATGAAGCACGCATCTCCATTATACCGGTACGTTTAATGAAATCGGGTAGATTAAACGGTGGTTTTTCTATACCGCGTTTACCCTGCAGGTATTTCCGTTTAAAACACCAATGTCTGGGTACTTGAACTGTATTCCGGTGGGCTTTCAATTGTACCAATAATTTCGGATCTCTAGCTGTAACATCATGCATCTCAACAACATCAGGACGATTTACTAATTGTTTCAATTCAGCAACACTTAGGCGGGTTAATTTCTTCAATTTACGTTTAGACATCTTCGATTTATCATCATTTTTCTTATCGTCATTCTCATCGATTTCTTCTTGGAAATGATCGCCGATTAAGCCGGACATTATCGATTTATTCGATAGAGCAGTGGGTGTTGCCAATATCGGTGGTGGTAGATCTTGTTTTTGGTCTTGAATTTTGAATGTTTCAAAAATCGGAACAAATTGTCGATATTGGGGTGCCAATTCTAATAAATTGAAAGTCTCCTGAACGTACCTGTAAAGAAAATTTAAATTTTAAATTGCTTTTTTTATCAATATCGAAGAAAACTAACTCAATTTCAACTTCAGCTTTATTCTCTTCGTCATTTTTATCAGCGTCTTGTTGCTCCTCTTCTTTCTCCTTCAACGCTTCATTTTCTCGATTCCGTCTATTCTTCTTTCTTTTCTTTTTCTTCTTGTTTTTGTTATTTTTATCTTTATCCTGTTTGTTTAATTCGTCTTCATTCTCAACAACATTATCGTCTTTCTCCCATAAAGGTTCACGTTCTTGTTGTTCTTGTGGTGGTGCTACTGGTTGTGGTTGTTGTTGTTGCTGTTGCTGTTGTTTTTGTAGTCGCAATTGTTCATCCGTACCCAACTCTATTGCTCTTTGATTCTTTAAAGCCAACACTTCTTCAAGCGCTTGAGGCAGAACCACTTCACTATTTGGTTGTTGTTGTTGTTCAAGCATTTCGGGTGGATCAACTTTTAACGATAACAATGACGGTAATTGTTTTTCGTTACTTTGACGATTTTCTGAAACGATCCAAACAAATGGATTTACATGGAACTAAATTACAGGAAACTTACCAGCTTCTTCACTACTCCATCCGGATTCTGGTGGATTAAAATTTGTCGATATTAAACCATCTTTTGGCTCTTCCATTCTGATGATTTAAAGTAATTTTATTTCAATATTTTCAGTAAAAAACAGCGGACTAAAAATTAACCTCAAAACGCGTCACGTTGTCACCAACTTGACTTGAAAAAAGTCCCTAAATTATTAGCCTGGAAATATGACAGATACAATTAGTTTATGTTGGTAGTATTGATTCGTATAATAGACAATTTGAATATATTTAATTTATATTCTGTAATTATAAAATTAACAATATTTAAACAAGGCATTAATTCTCACTTTGTTGTTTAAAATAATCATTCTTCTCTTTGAATTGTTGCAATTTTAGTGCGCGTTTCTAAAACAAATCAAATATTTTTATGTCACTAGATACCAAATTTTATACCTTCAATTTCTTGCTACGTTCATGTATAGCTCGCATATCTTTCTTAATGTTAACCAATTTTAAACTGTAAGTTTCAACCAAATTAAAGATCTCCTGTAAATCATTATCGGAATATTGAATTTCTGCTAATTTCAAGTTTTCATTGTGTATCTGTCGAAAAAACAATTGACCCTGTTGACTACAACAAAATATAAGAATTCTATTATAAAACAACTACAATTTCTTACTTTAACTCATTTAACTGGGTTTGAATTAATTTTAAACTAGGTTCAAATAAATTCAACACATTCTCTGATAATGGAGTGACAACTGTTCGGTAAGGACTCTCGTCTGTTGTTACAGAAACATCCCTGTAATTTCTTTAATTAATTAAATTATCATAATTTGATTTAAATTGTACTTATTTTCCTCATTTGTTGGTGTCATGATAATTTTTGTTTATTCTTGGGGTTAGTTGACGAATATTGTTAATGGAAACCTAGCAACACTAAATTTTCTAACTTTAATGACTGATATCTGGTGATTTTGAAGCTGTCAAATTGGTACTCTATTGTTGGTGACGTTAGGTGATCACGTGACATTAGTATAATTCATCTCGATTTGAACGATTAATAGTAGCTTACATACAAAGTTAAAATTTGATTTTATTATTATTATTTTAATAATTATATTGGAATATATTAAAAAGTGTTTACAGATATTATTGTCTTGAACGTAGCGATTTTATTTAGTGTTATTTTATTATATGAAAATTTTTATAAGTGTGGTCAACTTCTTCTGTATGGACTTTACGCTTTATACGCATGCGTATTCGCTAATTTGTCGTCTAATCAACCAACCAGCTGTTTGGCATGTTGTGTCATTTCATCATTTCTCTTTCACGTTGTTAAGTTGGTCATTAGTCAGTAGTGTTGCGTAGTCGTTAATGTGAGCATTCTTTACAAATAAAGAGAATTGTGGTTTTTAGTTTTTCAAGAACATTTTACAGGGACATTAAATTTTATATAGAAATAACGATATAAATAGAAGAACGAAAAACAAAGACCGTGTCGTTTGTAACGTAATTGTCTATAAAGATAGGGTATGTGTTTTTTTTTTTAAGTTTTCTATTGTATATTTTCCGAATAATGTCGTGTACGTTTTCATTTAGTTTGTTCTCTTTCTGGCTCTTTCTGTTTTTGGTTTTTGATTGTACAATTTCTAGAAAGTCTGCTAAGGAATTGCTAAATAATGGCGTCGTACAATCTTTGACAAATTGACTGGCCATCTTTAAAAAAACAAAAAAAAATAATTGAATTAAAAGAAGAGAACTGGCAAGCTTTGATGTGTTGCTTTACATGTACGAATTACAATTGGACTACTAATATAAATAATTGTATTGTATTTTTTTCAAAAATTTTCCAATTTTAATTTGTTTCTTTTGTATTAATTTTGATTTAGGTTAAATATACAATTGAGACTTTCATTGGTTAGACAGAGATAAGGAGAGAAAGTATGGCGACAACAAAAGCCACAAGTAGTAGTGCATTGAGGGCATTAGCTGTTGAATATAAAAGTTTACAAGAGGAACCAGTCGAAGGATTCTGCGTTAAATTAGTAAATGAGGATAATTTATTTGAATGGGAAGTAGCTATATTCGGACCACCTGATACTTTATACATGGGTGGATGTTTTAAGGTAAATTGTGTAGAATTCTATGGTATTAAAAGTGGGATATTTGCGTTTAAATGAATATAAATAAGGCAATTAGAAGAGTAGAATTAATCTTCAAATTGTACTCCTATAGGAGAGGTTGAGTACAAAATTTCGAATTCTCCTTTAGATTTTTATGCCTTACATTATTCTAATGCCCTACGTTTATATTTGTTAGTTTTCTAATTGTTTTATTGTAGGCTCGGATGAAATTTCCGGCAGATTATCCATATTCGCCACCATCAATTCGATTCTTAACAAAAGTATGGCATCCAAATGTTTATGAGGTAAGTAAATTTGGCCATAAATTTCTGTAAAATTAGGGAATTGATCCCTTAAAATAACTTCTATTGATATTTTCAAGGCTCTTCAGTCTTTCCTGTAAATATTTGTTTATATTTGAGAATAAAAGGCAACGGAAATTTCTATTGTCGTAAATAACAATTTATTTTGAAAGAATTTTTATTTTTCGTGTTAAAAAAATTCCAATTATCATGGTTGTTGTTTAAACGGTCATTGATTGTTAGGAGGTTGTGTACGTTTCGATAATTTTTTTCATATTTCAAGCCTTTTGTTCGATAAATCATTGAATTAAAAAAAAATAATCTTATTACCACCGATTATTCACCTTTAAAATACCATTTATAGATTTTTTATTAATTAACCTTGATAACATCCTTCAGGTCATTGATATTGTTCTATTCAAAAAATTATGGTTGGCCCTGACGCATGTCTGTGTTCGTGTAATGTTGTAGAGGTCATAGTTCTTTTTCCCTCAATGTTTTTTTCTTTACAAATTCCCCTATGTATTGATTTTAATTATTATTAATTTTCTAGAATGGTGATTTATGCATCAGTATTTTACATCCACCAGTTGATGATCCACAATCTGGTGAATTACCATGTGAACGTTGGAATCCAACCCAAAGTGTTCGTACAATTCTCCTTAGTGTTATTTCATTGTTAAACGAACCAAATACATTCAGTCCTGCCAATGTTGATGCTTCGGTAATGTACCGACGTTGGAGGGATTCAAAAGGACGCGATAAAGAATACGAAAATATTATCAGGTATTATAAATAATATAACAATTAAGAAATACAGGGTTTTTCACCTAAAAGTATATAATTTAGATGATAAATCCTATTATTTGACTAGCGTTTTGAGAAAGGATTTGTGAGAGAGTCTCTGTAGCTCATTTTACCAAAATTTGGGCCATGTAGCTTATCGGCAAGTTGGTTAAAAACGCTCGTTTCTGACTATATCCTGATTTAAAACGAGTTAAGCACCTCAAATGACTCAGGATTCTCCATTTTCCTCCATTGTAATCTGGAATCAATATTTTTAACTCTTGTAGAATAAAGTGGAGGAAAACGAAAAGAAATCAATGTTAGTAGCATTTTTTCTAAATTATCTGGCATTTATAGAAATCGGGATATGGCTTGAAACGAGCGTTTTTTTACAAATTTGTCGATGAGCTACGGGGTTCAAATTTTGCTCAAAAGGACCCTCCTATAATGTCATGTAATATTTTTCAAATCACTCGTCAAATAGTTGGAGTTGTCATAAAAACTCTTCTATTAATTGTTGAGTGACAGGGAAATATTTAAAGATTTATAGGCGGCAATCTAATGAATACTTTTGCAAAAGCAGGGATTCATAACTCATCGGAAAGTTGGATTTTTACAAAAATTGACTCATAATGACTAGGGGATCCATATTTTTTCCCTAGCACTGTATCTTGAAAAAAATTGGGAAAATGGATCGTATAAAAATGTGACTAGTTATTCGCCTCCTGAGTTCTATTATTATTTTTTTATCTTAATGGATGTTTATGTTATCGTATTTGTTGACTTACGAAAAAATCCTTGACATTTAATACTAACAAACAAAGAAAATTTTTCAATTAAAAGTTGAAGAGCAGTATCTCCATAATTTAAAGGGATAAATAATAGAACTACTCTATTACTGCCCACTCAAAATAAGTTGATACAAATTGACCCTTTTAAGTAACAATGTTGGGGGTAGTTCAGTAAATTGTTTATAATTCCTCGTGAAAATTTCATTTAAAATTACTATAAGAACGTAAATAATATACTTCTGCATTACAGAATTATTCTAAATTTGTGTTCAATTGATAGGGGATTGGAAATGCTTTTATTTTTAAGAAATTACGAGAACTAAATTAGGTTTTTTTTTGTTGATTTATTCATTGATGGCATCGTAAAAACATGTGTGGGCGTAATGTAAGCTTGTTTCTCTTTATATAAATAAGCTTTGATTCTTTTTAAGAGACTACACTAGTGGTTTTCAAAAATCCTAGAAGTGTCGACCGTGTAAATTACTAATTAATCCTTTCAGGACCACTCATTTTTCATCAAGGACACATTTCTTGTACTGTACTACAGTAATTTACTCTAGGTCTATAAAATCCATTTGCGGGCTAAAGTTTGCCAAATCGACTGTTGAGAAGCACTGGTTTAAAACTCTATTGCGAGACGAAACATTAAGGGAGGCGAAAAATTTTTACATTTCAGTTTTTTCACGGTTAGTCTCGGCTTGTACTTTTTTTTTGAGTCCTAACGGACAAATTGCAGAAACCAAATGTTACGAATGCATTACATTAAGAGTTCCAGTATTCTCTCCCCTCTTGTTGCAAATTAAAAATTTTTGTTCAAAGGACTTATTGACAGATAATCAAGTCGCCTCATCCTCATCTAACCAATCATAAGTCTCAAAACACATCATTTGCTTAGATGTAAAATTTGGCAAAAATTAAGCTACTTTTGATGCTGTTTTACGAAAAACGAAAAAGGAAATTAAAACGGGTATAGTTCACTGCGGTAGCTTTTAATTTTGGTTTATCTATCTATATGTATTTCAATTCATTTTATTGATTATACAACGACTAATTCTAATCAATAGTAACACACTTTTTTCGCAATTATCAGAAAATTCAGTAGGATTTTCCAGCTGGTGAGGGTTCATTACAGTAGAGATTTGTATTTTGAATCGAATGCGATATCGACCATATCGATTTTTTTTGTCGTTTTCGAGGTATTCTCACCAAGGGGGAACGACAGCCTTAATTCAACACTTTTAATGGGTAAGAAACCCTCTTGACAGTTTTTGCAAATTCAAGTTAGATTTGGCATCACTCATTTCCAAGTGAGCTACATAGTCCTATTTTTGCTCAAATATTCTCTACGGAGTCGCCTATAAATCTTTAAAATATATTTCTAATCACTACATTATTAACAGGAGTTTGCATATACAGAGTGAGCCAAGTGGTTGGGCTATTAGACGTTTAAAGAGTTCTAATTGATGAAAGTTTCGTTGTTCTATCAACTCCCGGTGTATGGGGTAGTGCACCCTACTTTCTTATTTTAAATGATTGGTATTTTTTTTATTCCATATTTAGATTCTACGATAAAAATGAAATGGCCTTTTGATAACATGACCTAAGGTCTAATGTTAATAGTTTTTCAAGAATTTTGACTTTTTCTGAAAATTTTGAATTTGTAGTGTTTTATTAAAAAATTCATATCTAGGAAAGTATTATTGCTAGACAATCCAAATTTGGAAATCGAATAGTTCAAACTATGTACACTTTACGATAAATTTTATAGAATTAAATTATCTTTCAGCGTTTAGCTGAAATTAGTTTTTCTTTCAGCCAAATTTCAAAGCGCCATAATTTTCTTATTTTAAATAGAATGGTATATTTTTCTTTCCACTGTTAGATAGAGAAAAAAATTCTACATCGCGAATCATATTAGCATTTCCTATACCTATTCTTAATAATTTTTCAGTCATTCAAGATTTTCGATTTTTAATAATTTACCCCCTGAAACGAAATACTAAAACATAGTAGGCTTGGCGAAACAATCTTCTGTCGCAATTCATATCTAAATAATTAATTTTTGTATTTTTTAATTAAAAAATCATAGAAGTTGAGAAATAATTAAATTAAAATAATTGGATTTTCTTTTCATGTAAAATTGGCAGAAATCGCTGAAAAAACATACAAAAGAATCATTGTTAACCTCAAATGTGATAGTTAATGTCATTTTGCTAAGCCGCCTATGCATTTCTATTATAGGCGAATTTTAAGTCATAGGCAACTAGACACTAGTCGGTTTCAGACTGGGGATAAAACTATTAAAAATTTAAAATCTTAAATAACTGAAAAACTATCAGCGATAGATATAGGGAATGTTAATACAGTTCGATGCAGAATTTCTTTCTCTATCCAACCGTGTCAAGAAAAATATACCATTCCATTTAAAATAAGAAAGATATTGCGTTTTGAAAATTGGCTGAAAGAAAAATTCATTTCAACTAAATGCTGAAAGATAATTCATTTCTGAAAAATCTAGCGTAAAATAGATAGTTTAAACTATTCTAGTTGCAAATTTGGATTATCTATCAACGATATCTTCAAATATATGAATTTTTAAATCAAACACTATAAAATCAAAATTTTCTGAAAAAGTCGAAATTCCTAAAAAACTATAAACGCCAGACCATATGTCATGTTATCAAAGTCCATTTCATTTTTATCGTAGAATTTAAATATGAAATAAAAAATATACCATTCTATTTAAAATAAGAAAGTAGGGTGCGCTACCCCATACACCGGGGGTTGATAGAATAACGAAAATATTTTCCAGATGTAGTTCAGGTGGAAAAACCGGATGCATATCAAATTTCAGAAACTTGCATCGATTAGAAATCTTTAAATATCTAATAGGCCAACCACTTGGCTCACTCTATATATGTTTTGAGAAAATAACTCCCTTTATAACAACAAAGAAATCTATTTTTTCTTTCACTAATAAAATTAATTAGGAAGCAGGCAATGGCAGCGCGTGCTGAAGCTGAACGTGATGGTATTCAAGTTCCATTAACATTAGAAGATTATTGTATTAAAACACAAATGAAACCTAATACGTCTGATTCACAAGTTGAAATGACCGATTTCTATGATGATGATTATGATGAAGATTACGATGATCCATCTGATGATGATGACGATGATGATGATAATGATGCTGATGGTGATAATGATGATAATGATAGTGGTAATGGTGAATCGTGATCTTGATGATTTATTGTTTATTATTTTTAGAACAGAATATGAGAATATAGATTTTACAAAGAAAATCTGTTATTCAATATTTGGGGAAAAAGGTATAAAGATTTATATTTTCTTTTAGCGATTAAAAGAGAATCTTTCGTTATTTCAATATTCAATTGAACGAATAAACTTAAACTTGTACTGTAAATGTAGATGTTTAAGTGAAAAATAGAAGAATTTATGCCTTTTTCTTCAGAACTGCTGTATATGTATGAGTATCAGTGTTACGAATTATCAAGATCCGTCAATATTCTTTTGTAAATTCGTTTAATTTAGCTTCATTTTTATGTTATAACTGGTGTATTCACCGTCTCTCTTTTCGTTTATCGTTATTATTACAATTTAGTATTAGTTTTTTCTACTGTTTTATCGCCAATCTAGCGAGCGGTAAATTAGCAGTTTATTTTTTATTAGTCTAGAATTTGGGATAAATTGCAATTGATTTTGTTGATCTCTGTTTCGATATCGTAATTTTGGTAACTTTAATCGGTTTGTATATATTTAAATATCGTAAAAATTCAAAAAAATAAAAATTAAAAAGTAGAAGGAATCTAATGATGCTCAGATGTTTTGATAATACACTTGTGAAACTATTGCTGTACACGTGTAAATATCGATTTCCTATTGAACAACACAAAAACAGTGTAGATGGTGGTGATTAGAATAACAATAATAGTGTTTAATTGCAGGACAAATACTGAAAAATAAAGTGTGACTATATTCTTATCATTATTGTAAATATTTTCTCGTTTTAGACAAGTAGATTTATTTATTATTTTAAAGCTATTATTGTTTTTTTCTCTTTTAGATCCTCTCCACCTCCATTTCTCCAAATGATTAAACTAAAAAACTAAACCCAAATGAGACAAATAACTATTGAGCTACAACGCTATTTTACTAATTTTTCAACTAAATAATCAGCATTACCAAAATCTTGTTTCAACAAATTGTCGGTAATGCAGATTAGAGTTGAAATAAGAAGCTGACCTGCATGAAGTCATAGACTACTGCGAATTTAAACAGCATTGTACACTATAGGGAAAACAAATATTTGATTCCAACTGATTGAGTAAAAAAATCTATTTCGGCTTCTGATGCTTTTTACAAAATTGAATGGTCGCAAATACGATCAATAAACGCTCCTCTAAGGCGTTTAAATGTTCGTCAGTTATCAAACTTTTAATATCGGGCATCGATAATAACCGTCTGCGTAGATTACCACAACGTAGACGTTCTAAATTCTCCAACATTGTTGTACGTAGCCTAAAATTTTCGGAATTACAACCTAAATCAGTGAATAATCGATAAACTTACATACAACATTGATATAGGGGCGCTAGAATATCTAAATGTTGTTGAAACGGATTACCGAAACTTTTACCATTATCCAACCATAGAATCGAATCGGAGAAAGTTTCATAATGGTGACGATCACCGTTTTGGGTGAGGAAATCAAATATTGATACGTCGATTAAGTCGAGTAAACGTTGCCGATTCAATTTCCGACTAATCGTTTTACAATAATTTTGATTGTCATTATAATCCCGTTGTTGCCATAATGCTAATTGTTTATTTTTATAGGTACGCTGCCACGGCGATCGGTACGTTTTCAAATTAGCTTTAATATTGAAGATTAGAGCCCCATTTAGAGTCTCATCGTAATTATCACAAATTGGATCGTTTCTCGTACAATAATAACATTTCCCATAAATACACATACGTTGATTATTCATATAACTCGTATTTAGCAATAATTGCGAACCAACCGGCTGGATTTCGTTTATTAACGATATTGATCGTTGAATACTGAATGGTGTTAACGGTTTGTGTAACAAAACCGATAGATAAAATGCTAAAATTTCGCCATTATAGCGATCTTTACCGGCATATACCGGCCCTTTTATAATTTTCGTTATATTATACCATTTCGGTTTGAAGATGACTTGTTGATTTCCCTACAAATCAACGACAATAACAAATATTATAAAATAACGAATAGAATACTTCTAAAGTTAATAATAGTTTCAATTGTGTCCCGCGACGGTCAATATCGGCTTTGATTATCTTCGAATTCCGCATAGCGTAATACAATTGATGTAAATACGGGCTTTCTAAATCGACAACTCCAGTTCTCGTTATCCATTCTTTGTTGACAATCGCCCATAATTTCGTTAAATTTACCGATTCCGGTTGGTTATTGATATTGTCGATAAATCGATCGACTAATTGGTCGTTGATATCGACATTTTTATCGGTATATCGTTTCGGTAATTTCGTTAATTCTCGATATATCAATTTGTGATATTCGTGATGATGGTCGTGTTTAACCTTACTTTCGTCTCGATCTTCTTGATCTGTTAAGATTAATAATAGATAGCTTGTTGTAACTAGAAATATTATTAGAATTATTAAAATTACTGTTGATAATTTACTGCGTTTTAGTAACATTCAAATTAATTGTAAAAGTTGATTAATTTTTCGTATTGCGGAAAATTTGACCTACATAACCTAATTGGACATAGTGTCAAATTGGCAACAATCAAGAAAAATCCCTATATTTCAGTTGGCGACAATGCAAGCGAGGGAAATTCAAATCAATATTCTTCATTCTTTTAATATTTCCACAATTTAAATTACGAATAATTTGGAAATTTATTACACAAAATAATCTGTTAAGATAATTTGTAAAATAAATAAATTAAATTTATAATTAATCAATCTTGAATAATCCTTTTCCAATTTCTTTCTTTAACATTGATTAGTGTCTATTTTCAATGTACGTTCGTAGATTCTTGGACTGGATGTTTGTTAATGTTGTAGTCTAAATTCAGATCGATGTTCTAACGTTATAGTGGCAATTAGCGTTGTGGTTATACCAGTAATCAGTCTCAAACCACTCAGTAACGGTTCTTAGCCATTTGGGAATTGCATTAGTTAACATCAACAACTACTATATGAATAAAATTTTGTCTAAATATGCTTACAGTATAATTGCTTTTACTGCTGTGAGAGAGTAATTCATCGTTTTCGTGGAACGACTTTATGTTTGTTGAGACTTTTAAGGTGACAAAGTAATTTTTATAACGCATCGTTACATGATTCGCAGTAGTGAAACGGCCTCGTTTAGCTGAACAAATCTTTAATAGGTGAGGCTCGAATTTGGGTTAAAAACATTTCTGTGGTTTCTAACATTTGAGGCTTTTCGAGAAGACTTTTTTCTAATTTAGTGGTTTATTGAAGAAGATTTTAACTCACCAAGAATTAATAAATTATGTTCAATTAGGGTACAACATCTTCTTTATTGATTCAAGGAAGTCAATTGTTTAGAAAAAATATTCGTACAAGTTTTGATCGTTTCATTTAAAATTATCTCCTTTGAGATTTAGAAAATACTAGATGGTACTTTTGTGTCACAATAATCTGTTGAAAGTGTCACAATTCTAAGACTTTTACATTATCAACAGGGGCGGATTCAAACAAAGGGCCCCACCGCGCTCAAGAGAGTCAAGATAAAGGTTTTTCTTTAGAATTTTTCTTGTTTAAAAGGGCTTTGTAGCTACAATTGACTACTACAAACAGTCCAACCCCCCAGTTAGTAACCCACATCTGATTATCAACCAATTTTAATATTTTGTTCTTAATATTAAGAGTAAATATAAATAATAATAAATAAAAAGTTATGGAGAATTCCCCGGCGCCTCCACCAAAATTACTTTACATATTCAATTGTCTTTATATTATACAAACTGTCTCACAAGTATCGCACAAAATTTTGGCAGTAAATAGAGGATGAGATTCTAAAACGAAAAGTCTTATACGATTTTTTCACCTGACGTACAGGTAATTAGTTATTAAATAAATAAAATAGTCAATCAGAAGCTTCCTTACTTTCAACGATTGACTTTTTAATTGTTCCGTTTCCTGCCCCCACCACTCCTTCACTCTTTTGATTGCTATAGTACGCATTGGCTACTTTATTTAATTAATAACTAATTACCAGTGCGTCAAGTGAAGATATAGTATAAGACTTTTCATTTTAAAACATTATCCCCTATCTACTTCAAAAATTTTGTGCGATATTTATAGGGCAGCCTGTATATTAGAGATGTTACGAATCTCTGCTTCTGGTTCTGTAATTGCGGAATTTCTATAACGTTTGAGAGCTTTCTTTTTTCACTTAAAAATACAAAGTTTATACGCCAAATCTCATTATTTGACGAACGATTTGAAATATATTTTGAGACTTTATAAGAGGGGCCCTAAATATCATTTTACCAAAATTTGATTCTCGTAGCTTATCGATAAATTAGTCAAATAACGCCTGTTTTAATTAAATTTGAGATTTTTAAAACCGAGTTAATAATTGTAAATGACTCAGAATGAGTCAAGGATGCTCGCTACATAATTTGTTTCGATTTTTCTCCATTGCATTCTGGAATAAATACAAAATATTTTTATCCATTCCAGAATGAAGAGAAGAAAAACGAAAAAGCCAATGTTGGGAACATTCTTTAGTCATTCTGAGTCATTTGGTAACTCTTTTTTCTTAAAACGACATGAGCAGAAACGAGCGTTTGTTGAGTAACTTGCCGATGATCTACGAGCCTCAAATTTTGGTAGAATGATCTCCAACAGTCCTGCCATAAATCCCCAAAATATTTTCGAATTGCTCGCTAAATAATCGGAGTTGCCACAAGAATTATAGTCTGAGGTGAAATATTTAGTATGATGCTAAATAAAATCTCCATTTATATTAAAATATTGTGCAAATCGCTCGTCAAATAGTCGGCGTTGCTATATAAACTTTTAAGTGAAACGCACGGTATATAACGGAATTTATTAATATGAAAGGAATAGAAATTTATTGACTCTTGAAGGTTTAAAGTACATATATTTTTTTCGATCCGATGTCCGCAAATTTTAACAATCGATTTCTCGCTAGTTTGATGATATATTGTAATGATTCGAACATCAAAAGAAACAGCATTTTAAGGAACACCCGAAGACATATTCTGTTTTAAAAAATTCCAGTTTTACTTTAAGTTACAGCAGAAAATCTTGGAGCACGTGTTTTTTCAAAAAAGAATCGTATTTTCCCTATAACTTAGCAAATATTATCGATTTTTCATTGACTTTCTCACAGATTATAGCAAATTGAAAGAGCTTTTCAAATCTTCAAAAAATCCTCTGATAGGTTTGTTAGTTTTCCGGAAATTCACAAAAACTTCAGGTCCAGTATAGTACATTTTTGAAAACGAGTTAAGAATTGTAAATGACTCAAGGATGCTCCCCCATAATTTTTTCGACTTTTCTCCGTTGCATTCTGGAATAAAAGCAAAACATTTGTACCCATTCCAGAATTAAATGGAGAAAAACGAAAAAAAAACAATGTTGGGCGCATTCTTTAGTCATTCTGAGTCATTAGGTAACTCTTTTTTCTTAAAGCGACATGATCAGAGACGATTTTTGACTAACTTACCGATTAGCTACAAGGTTCAAATTTTCGGTAAAATAATCTCCAAGGGCCCTAGTATAAATCATCAAAATATTTTTCGAATTGCTCTCTAAATAATCGGAGTTGCCATAAGAATGATAGTCTGAGGTGAAATATTTCACCAATATGAAATAAAATGCTCGCTTCTATTAAAATATTTTGCAAACCGCTCGTCAAATAATCGGCGTTGCCATATAAACTATATTCTTTTAAGTGAAAAGCACGGTATATGACGTATTTTATTAATATGAGAGAAGTAGAAATTTGTCTAAAGTGCATATTTTTCAATCCGATGTTCGTAAATTTTAACAATCGATTTCTCGCTAGTTTGATGATATATTGTAATGATTCGCACATCAAAAGAAACAGCATTTTAAGGAACACCCGAAGACATATTCTGTTTTAACAAATTCCAGTTTTACTTTAAGTTACAGCAGAAAATCTTGGAGCACGTGTTTTTTCAAAAAAAAATCGTATTTTCCCCTATAACTTAGCAAATATGATCGATTTTTCATTGATTTTCTCACAGATTATAGTAAATTGAAAGAGCTTTTCAAATCTTCAAAAAATCCTCTGATAGGTTTGTTGGTTTTCCGGAAATTCACAAAAACATCAGCTCTAGCATTAGATTTTTTTTGTTTTCATGTCGCGAAAATACCGATTTTTAATAAACGATATCTCACTTATTTGGTAAGCTATTGCAACGAAATTAGCAGCATTAGAAAGAGCATTTCAATGAGTATCTAGGAAGGTGTCTCATTTTGATAAGGGTCGATTAAATTTTAAGTTACAAAGGACAATCGTGAAGCATGTTTTGTTTTCTATATTTTTCCCAATAATTTAGCGAAAATTATCAATTTTTAAATGATTTTCTCACTGTATATTGCAAAATTAGAAGAGTTTTTCAGATCTTCAAAAAATTTTCTAATTAGTTCATTGATTGTCTGGAAAATTGACAGAGACTGGAAGACCTACATTCGTTCTTTTTTTCAGTTTGGTGTCTAAGAACTGCCATTTTTCTAAAATCGATATCTCCTTTATTTGATGATATATAGCAATGTATTGGATTATATTAGAAGGACTATTTTAAGGAGTAACTACGAGCGTTTTTGTTTAAAAAAATTCTAATTGGACATTAACTTATCTGAGTCATTTGAGCTATCTTTGAGAAAATCTGTTTTTTCAAAAAAATCTAATTTTTCCCTTATAATTCAGCCAATATTATCGATTTTTCAATGATTTTCTTACAGAATAAAGCAAGCTTTTCCATCCTCTCAGAAATTTGCCGGTAAGATTGTTAGTTTTCCGGAAAATTGATGAAAAATTGACAATTTTAGTCCTAGTGTCTTTGTATTGATTAACTTTTATGTCTCTATTTCCGTTTTCATTTCTGTTTCTGGTTCATTTCCGTTAAAATAAATTTGTTCTGTTGTGCTACTTGCGGAACATCTCCATTATTTAGTTTTAAATCTTTAATTATCAATCCAATTTGAATTCATTAGAGTCTCGAAACTTTTCTATGATGATGATGATTGTACGGTTAATTCGATCTAATCTCTTCATCTATGTTAGAGAACTATTGTTGACGTTAAATGCATGCATTGGGTACATTCAATTCAAAGATATGAGTGTTGAGGGAAACACTAGAAAGTTGAATATGTCATCTCTCATAATTTGCCTTCTTGGATTGTTTCATTAGCGACATCGTTAAAACTAACGACTCTCAAGTTGCATGCTTGTCGTCGGAAATTATATCCGGTTCATTGTCGACTTTATGTTGCGTCCTTTAATACATTCCAACAATATTTTTATTAAATCATATTTTAATAAATTGTATAAATTTATTATATTTGTTAATTAATTGGCGATAAATTCAATTCAATTTAATATCGATCGTTCTAGTTTCTGTAATAAAACAACAATAACAAACAAATTATCCTTAAATTCGCATAAAAAACAGCGTATAAAGTAGAATAAAACTGTACAGAACCATTAATCTACGAGTAACTCGAGCAAGATGGCGTCGTAAAAACTGCTGATTGTTCATTTAAGCTTAATTAGTCGACAATGAAACGGTCTCTAGTTTGTACACAACAAAAATCGCCCTATTATTCCAATGAAAACTGGGGATTTTCCTCGCAAATATCGACCGATATTGATTATTCTTGACAACACAAAAGTGTGGTATTTATTTTTTGTGTGTGTCGTAGGGATAGGGTTGTATATTACCTAACACACTGTACTTAGTTCGTAGTCGGTTCACAACGTTGGCGTTGTGAGCCAAATTAGTCCCAGATTAAAACTGCAATGTCCCCCAACGGCCATTAAATGTACAGTCCCATTGGCAAGAGACAATTAAGCAACTCTCTTGTATCCTCCTTCTATTACTACAAATACTCCATCATATTGGCAATTTTATAGTTTCAAACTTTGCGGTTGTACCGAATTTCGGACAACTCGTTTTTCCATCGGTAACCGAAATGATTAATTACCGGCCGTTGAAAGAACGAATCAATTCCATACAAGTTGTCTGTTGCGCGCTACAATTGTAGATTTAGGTATTCATGTTATAATTTTATTGGTAATAAAGTCTTGGATGGAAATTATGGTCGAGCAACTTTATGTGTCGTGTTGATTGTCTCTTGTTATTGTTAGTCTTGTAAGTTGATTCGACCACTTCTAGTTGTAAATATCGATTATTGTAGAAATTTAGTGATAAACGAGTTATCTCCCCTTCGAGATGTTGGTTTAAAAAATGGGACAATTTAAATTCGAATTATTCCCCGAATTGTTCTCAAATACATACAGTACTTGTTCAAATATTGACGGGAAGCCTAATGGATTATTTAACGCATGTTTGATAAGAATTGTAGAAAAAACCGGCTTGCAATTTTCTTTAATATAGCGTCAATACAAACAAATGTTGTTTGTTTTTTTGTAAAATCCCTAATTTTAATTTTTATCTCGATTGTAATCTGTTCGATTCGATTAGGCGGATGATGGTGGTGATGATTATAATGATGGTGGTGGCGGCGGTGGTGGATGAGAGGTCGCCCCCGGCGGCCATTTGTCTAGCTGCCCCACTCCGTGCTACACTTTTAATTAACAGAGCTAAATCGTTTAATGTGTCCCCAGACATTACTTTAATCTGGTGCTAATTATAACATCCCTTCTACTGTTCTCCCCACGACGACCATTATAAATTGCGCACAGTCAGTTTTTGTCTTTCACTAAAATTGCATATTTTATTCCAACGCGAGAGGTCATGGAAATTAAGAAGCGTCCTTGTTGTTGTTGGTTTTTTTTATCGATAATTTTCGTTCTGTTCAAATAAATTTAATGTCCCAATAGTGTCTTGTTATCACAAATTATTAACAAAGCTACTATTGATTGATATTTTAACAATATATGATCAATCAGCTAGTCCGATTTCCGCTGCCAAACATTATTGTTTTCAAGTGGGCTGTAAATTATTCTATTAAAATAATTTTAATGTGACAGATGGATAGTACCAACTGTCAACAGTATATCATATGCTACTGTACATATACATATAGAATCGACCATTGTTAACACTAACAAACAATACGCTTGTTAATCTATTAACAATAAATCACTGGACTATTGTATATATCGATAATTTGATAAAGTGTAGTTAAATAACACTTATGTTTTAATATACAGACCAATATTACTGATTATTTTCGTGTAAATATTTTCCAACGTATCCGGGGCGAAAAAAATAGATTTCACACGGTGATTGAATCGGGTACGTGTGGGAAATTTATAGATTGAAAGTCGATCGATTAAATCGAATTTTTTCGAAAGAATTTCCCCGGCGAAATTCAAGAAAATCGAACAGTATTTTAGTATAAATATTGAATTAGATAAAACAAGAAACGGTAGCTCAAATACTTATAAATACGGTCAGTTATTTACAATTCCATTAAGCTCTCTAATTACTTAACTAATCCATCATTAATTATTGGAGTCATTCATAAAAACACACAATATTCAAACATGCATAATAAATTGACAATTGTTTAAACAATCCGTACTAATGGATTTCTTATGTATCCAACATACCTACACCGACTGAAGATTCTTTTTTTTTAAATTCATATTAGAATTGTCGACTATAAAGGAAACAAAACAATTCGTTTTAATCTATTGGAGGCAAATTATATTGTAATCTAAATTTATTGTTAAATCGTCGATATAAATCTGTGAATGATTTGAGTTATTATTTGAAAAAAAGTATGTACACAAAAAACGAGCTTTAACTTTATCTAACTGTCTAATGATTGATATCAGAATGTGATTAATTGGTTGTTAGAATTGGGTAATTTGAACAATAAAAATTTCAACACGTCTTATTTTAGTTCGGGGGGATTTACTTAAAAACGGGATTAACTTGACTTTATCGACGATATCAAAAATTGAGTTTCATTTAGATACTTTTGAACTAAATTTATGTTTCTATCATAACGTAAGGTTCCAAAAGTCCCTAGATTATTTCGACTTGTAAGAAAACAGAGACAAGGCGATATTTTCAGTTGGTACACCTGTAGACTTAAAACAACAGTCTGTTTTCTATCACAAGTTAGTGACAAAAATCTAGGAACTTTTAAGATATTAAATTGGATAACCTTCAAAAATGTCAATAGAAATTGTAATACAGACGTGAATTTACTCGATTTTTGGCGTTAATTATTCATTTAATTATAGAAAAAAATCTAGTCCTAGAAGAGAAATAAAATATTTTTTTGCACTTTCGGGACTAAAGTGAGATTTTAGTCCCTCAAAACAGGGACTAAAGTACTTCATTATATCCCTAGGGATATAATGAAAAATAAATAAATGTTTCCAAGACAACAAAAGTCTAAAAAATGTCAAATTTTATTAAAAATTTTGATGTAGATTTCCATTAAAAAATACTAACAGAGAATCTTCATTAACTTCTGCATTTTTCTCGTGACACCAAGTTATGAATATTTTATACTGGTGTTTGTATAATTTTTTTGATTTTGAAGGCAAAATACCTTTTTTAAATTGAAATTTTCAGACATTGCTTACCTTTCTATAATGACGATTTCATTAATCTTGTTTATTAATGCAGTAACTATGGTAAATTAGCATAGCACCCCATAATAAAAATGGTAATAGATATTTCCAAATCTTTAATTTTTTAAATTTATTGCTTTAAACATTTCCAAAAGTGCAAAAAATATCGTATATACCTCGGGACTAAAGTGCTTTCTTTCGTCCCTCGAGTGGTTATTGCCCTCGGGACTTACGTCCCTCGGGCAATAAACTTCCACTCTCGGGACGAAATGACGCGCTTTAGCCCCTAGGTATATAATATACTAATATATTTTAGGACTTATTCTGCAAAGCAGGCCAAAATAGAACTGTAAGCCAAAAATTTATTACTTTAATTGCAGATTCTAAGTGAGAAAATTAGGTTATCCTGATCTCTGCTTCTGTTTCTATAATTGTAGAATTTCTAGAGTTTGGGAGTTTTCTTTCTGCTTCTGTTTCCGTATATTTTTAAGCGGATATATAACAGAAATTATCAATATGAAATAAATCCAAATTTATTGAATTTTTGAAGTCTACAAGTGTCCGGAAACTTTAATAATCGATATCTCCCTTGTTTGATGATATATTGTAATGACACAAACATCATTGGAAGCAGCATTTTAAGGAGCATCGGAAGACGTATTTTGTTTTGAAAAATTCCAATTGTACTTTGAATTACAACAGAAAATCTTGGAGCCCATTTTTGTGCAAAAAAATCTTATTTTCCGCTATAACTTGGCAGATATTATTAATTTTTCATTGTTTTTCTCACAGCTTATAGCAAATTAAAACGGCTTTTCAAATCTTCAAGAAATTCTCTTATAAGTTTGTTAGTTTTCCGGAAAATTGACAGAGTATTCAGGCACTACATTGTATTTTTTGTTTTGATGTCTGGAAAATATAAATTTTTAATAAACGATATCTCGCTTATTTGATAAGCTATTGCAATGGACTTGGGAGCATTAGAAAGAGCATTTCAATGAGTATCTATAACGTTTTCTATTATGAAAAGGGTCGATTGAATTTTAAATTACAAAGAACACTCCTGCGGCATGTTTTGTTCTATTTTGTTCATATTTGCGCAATAATTTAGCCAATATTACCAATTTTTCAATGATTTTTTCACTGTGTATAGCAAATTAAAAGAGTTTTTCAGATATTCAAAAAAAATTCGTATTAGTTTACTAATTTTTTTGAAAATTGACAGAAACTGGAGGACTTACATTACATCCTTTCTTCAATTTGGTTTCTAAGAACTACCAGTTAAAAAAAAAATCAATATTTCCTTTATTTCGTGACATATTGTAATGTATTGAATTATATTAGAAAGACTATTTTAAGAAGTCACTACGGGTGTTTTTGTTTTGAAAAATTCTAATTGGACATTATCTTATCTGAGTCATTTGAGCTATCTCTGAGAAAATCTATTTTTTCAAAAAAATCCATATTTTAGCCAATATTACCGATTTTTCAATGATTTTCTTGCAGAATAAAGCAAATATTTTAACTCTCTCAGAAATTTGCTGGTTCTCCTGAACATTGATGAAAAATTAACAATTTTAGTCCAGTTGTCTTCGTATTGATTAATAGTTTTTCCATAATGTTTCTGTTTCTGCTTCGTTTCCGTTTCTGTTCCCGTAAAATTAATTTTTAAAAATCTGTTTCCGATTCTGTTTGCTATTTCCGTAACATCTCCAATCTAATTCCATCTCAATCAACTTTGCTGTAATTTTGCAAATTTTACGGCTAAAATTAACAATTTTAACAGCTCATTGGGAAATTTGAGACAAAAATGCGGCATTTAATTCTATCTCGACAGCTTGACTGCTACAATTTTTTGCCTCTAAAAATCTGAACACAAGTCAAGTCGATGTAGACGGACTATAGCTTTTAAATTTGTATATTTTTAAGGCTCATATTTGTATTAAAAGTAAATACGCTCTCAAATATTGGGCACTTGAGTCAGTACAAAGTGTTTAATTACATGATTAATTGAGCGATATGAACATAATCTTTAAGTCTCGTCAATCATATCGCCATTAAAGATGTTGATTGATAATTTAAAATTGTCTAAATTCATAACAAATTGCTTTCTGCGATAGCGAAAAAACCTGTTTGTTATATTGATTTAATTGTAATATAATGAGGTTATCAGTGGTTGGATTAAATTTGATTGAACGTTACTAAATTTTATAAGGCACACAAAGATCGTATCTGGTTAGGATTTTATCGTACATCCTTTGTGGAAAAAAATTACAAGTTAATCCCGATATTTATTTATTTATTGTAAAATAAACGTTTTCATATTGGTGGAACGATAATTTTTCAATGATTCTTTTGTATAAATACAGCCACTTCGGCACGTACATAAACAAACGCTGGATTTGAGCACCTATTAGAGTCTTGTTAAAAGTAAATACACCAGTTAATTGATTCGATTTAAAAGATCTTCAAACAACAATTTTTCCAGGTGATTTGTGTTTGCATTGTATTAAAAGGGTATACTTTTGGACTTGATTAATTTACACACAGTTGGCTTCCTTAAAATAAATAGAAAATTTGATAGATAGAGTGGAAATCAAGACAAATCGAAGCTATAAACAATCAACGTGAACCAAGAAGTGTGGGAAAAACCGCACATTAGCGATCTACACATACGTACAATAAATTACAAGAGGAAATGTATCAGGGATTCAGTTAATTCTGTATCCTTTAGTTTTATAGTAAAAGAAACGTAATTTGCTCACAATTTAACCCGTTAAACATCCCCATCAAACAGTCGAAATTCCCATGAAACGGACTAGAATCGTTGCCATGCAACTAAACTTTCAATAAGGGGGTATATGAAAAGGCGGAGTCTGAAAACTTTCAGTCCAATCCGGTGATATCATTGCCGCGCATCGCTCAAATATGTGTTAGTTTGTTGGATATGTTTTCAAATGTGTGTGTGCGTGTTGTATTTGTAATGTATCGTCTAATGTTGCTGTAATGCATGATATTATTAGGTTAATACATTTCAAATCGTTTAGTCTTTGTTGAACGAAGCTAGTGTTGGGTTGACACGGCGATATCGTCGTCTATTATTGCCGCATTATCGCCCCATATTAATAAACAATTAAAATAAAATAGGATGGATTTTAATAGAATTTAGTGGTAGTTTTGTGTTTTGATTAAAATGGCCCAATTTATCGACGACCATTACCAATCGAAACCGTTGAATATGGATACGAAAATTCAAGAGAATAAAGGCTCCTTCTGTATTGATGCACTGTTATCACGTACAAACCAACAACAACGTCCAACAAGTCCAGATACATCACGCAGTATATCACCAACATCATCATCGCATAGCCGCAGTAGCCCGCCGATATCACCAGGTAGTGAAGAAATACCCCAAACAACATTCATACCGCGGCCAGGATTATTAAATCACATCTACCCGAATGGTGGCAATTTTTATAATTATCACCAACAACAACAACCACAACAACAGCAACAAATAAGTGGAACAACACCAACAACAACAACATCAATATCGGCGTTTCATAGTTTAGACGGCAATAGTATGATACAAAAAGTTCAATTACCGGTTAACCATCACAACCATAATCAATTACATCAAATGCAATTGGAATGGTTAGCCAGAACCGGTATGTTCTATCCTAGATTGCCGGATTTAACAGGTGAGTTGTGTTGATTTTCTTAATTTGTTTACACATTTAACCATTTGTGGTAATTAACAAACATTTGAAATGGTGATAAGCTGTACGAATATCTTATTATATCCATCTAAGAGGGTTGAATTAAGGGCTGAAATTGGCAAGAATTCCACAATAATAGTGCAACAGTCTCAAAATTCGCATTTTTGTAGACATGCCAAATTTCAATAGCCACTTTTGAACGGAACATTCTCTATATTTATCGCTATTTCGAGTACTTCTCAATTGAAATTTGGCAATTTTTAATCGAATTTGTAATTTAGAACAAAAATTGATAAAAATCGTGTTATTGAAGCCTCATTTGGAGCTACTGTAGCCCGTTCAAACAAATTAGCCCCTTTAAAGGAGATATTTTTATAATTATCAACAGTTAGATCTCAATAGAAGCGCTGAAAATTGCGAATTTTCCTGAAATAAAATCGCCCTTCTAACTTAAACAGATTCGTCGTGTATGAGGAACGGATTTAGAAACGGTTCCGGTCTCAAAAAAGCAAAGATATTGTCTACTATTATGTCACCATAATTAGCCCAAATTTGGCGCAATTATCTAAATGTCCGACAATATCCGTCGAGGGCCCCAAAATTAGAATCCGCTCCTGTTTGAATATGATTGTGTATCGTGTAAAAAATAAATAAAAGATAAAATAAATGAGAATTCTATTAAATTTCGTTTATAATAAAATGCATAGAATGTTGCAATTTTATGGGCTCACAATTCGTAACTCCTTAGTTCAAATAAATAATTCAAGATATGTCAAGTGATAGAGATAAGAGCTTGTTTGATTGCTCTTGAATGTACAAAAATCCAGGATATTTCCCAAATTTGGGTTAAAAACGAATAAAAATCGCGTAAATTTACGTTACCCCAAATTGCGTTATTATTTTTATAATCGACGGAAGAAACAATGGATGATAACGTTATCACAATTTGAGAGAATTTCCAGAGACGAGTCGAACAAGTAACGAAAAAAGTTTATCATTTTGTAAATAAACTATAAAAACATGAATTTAACGGATGTGAAATTTACAAATTTGCATTATTAATCGAAATGTTATCGTTTAAAATTCCTCCACTTTCCTTGTTGATTTTTTTCAATTCTTTACGATGATTATTGTGTGGCCCCCTGATATTTTCGTTACTAATTATCTCTAATCTTTAATTCAAATCATGTCGTGCGTTGAAAACAAAGCACAAAATTTCTCGTCAAACTAATCGAGTTAAGTTTTGGAACTAAAAGGAATAAAGACGCAACGGGAACAAAACATTGACAACACATTGTGAACAGATCCTCGTGGAAAGGGATCTCTCAAATCAAGTTAGCTAATTGCAGGGGTGGAACAGACCCAACGTGGCGTTAAAGCTCAACGGAGAGAGAAATAGAATCATCCCAACTATACGCAAAAAATAAAGAAAGAGTTACATTATGTAAATGGAATATTTCTTTGATATTCGTACGAATTTCGACAACAAATCAAGTTGAATTAACTGTTGTACTAATTGTGTGTATGTATGGATTTGATAAAAAAGGCACAAAGCAATTTGATATGGATCGTGGTAGGAGGAGAATCGTTCGATGGAGAGGTGGATCCTGAAGTTTTCCGGTTAGTTTAGCAACGTAACAGAGACGCCCGGACCTAATGTAGTGCTGATCATGTTAGAATGTGTTTACAAGCCCAATTTACAATCGTCGTCCTCGCCTTACGACGGCTCGTCAGTTGGCTTGTTTATCTTACCAATAAGATGACGCACCAATCTCTTTATCCTCATCTATATTCTCATCTTTCTCTACCATTGATGACAATGACGATGATGATGACGGAATTTAAGCGAATAAGTAAACATCGAAGGTATACCCGATTGTTCCTTGGGGCCAGTCGGAAATTCAACAGAAGTGACACTGTTGTTAGAGCTGAAAGTGCCATAACAGCAACAGAATCGGAAACAGATTTTTGAGAATTTATTTTAACGGAAACAGAACAGAAACAGAAAAGGAAACGGAGCAAAACAGAAACATAAATGAAAAGACAATTAATCAGTACACTTGTGTTAAAATTGCTAATGTTTTATCAATTTTTTGGAAAACCCAACAATCTTACCGGAAAATTTTCTGAGGGAATTAAATGGCGCTTTAAATTTGCTTTATACTGTAAGAAAATCATTGAAAAATCGGTAATATTCATTAAATTATAGAGGAAAATGTGGATTTTTTTGAAAAAATTGATTTTCTTAAAGATAGTTCAAACGACTCAGATAAATTGATGTCCAATTAGAATTCTTCAAAACAAAAATACTCGTAGTTACTCTTTAAAATAATGTTTCTAATCTGATTTGATGCATTACATTATATCACCAAAGAAGATATTTATTTTTAAAAACTGGTAGTTCTTAGACACCAAATTGAAGAAAAAGATGTAATGTAGGTCTTCCAGTTTTTATCAATTTTGCAGCAAATCGATGAACTAATTAGAGAATTTTTTGTAAATCTGAAAAACTCTTCTAATTTGCTATATACAATGAGAAAATCATTCAGAAATTGATAATATTGGTTAAATTATTGGAGAAATATGAAAAAAATACAACAAAATATGCCCCACGATTGTCCTTTGTAACCTAAAATTCAATGGAGCCTTTTTCAAAATGGAGCACGTTATTAGATACTCATTGAAATGCTCTTTCTAATGCAACTATAATCATTACAATAGCTTCTCAAATAAGCGAGATATTGCTTATTAAAATATGGTATTTTTCGGACATCGAAACAAAAAAAATGTAATGCAACACCTGAAATTCCTGTTGATTTTCCGGAAAATTAACGAACCTTTTAGAGGATTTTTCGAAGACTTGAAAAGCTCTTTCGATTTGCTATAAACTGTGAGAAAATCAATGGAAAATCGATAATATTGGCTAAGTTATAGGGAAAAATATGATTCTTTTCTGAAAAAACACGAGCTCGAAGACTTTCTGCTGTAAATCAAAGTAAAATTGGAGTTTTTCAAAACAGAATACATCTTCGGATGTTCCTTAAAATGCCGTTTCTAATGATGTTTGAGTCATTACAATATATCATCAAACAAGCGAGAAATCGATGATTAAAATTTACGAACATCGGATTGAAAAATATGCACTTTAGACAAATTTCTATTTCTCTCATATTAATAAAATACGTCATATACCGTGCTTTTCACTTAAAAGAATACAGTTTATATGGCAACGCCGATTATTTGACGAGCGGTTTGCAAAATATTTTAATAGAAGCGAGCATTTTATTTCATATTGGTGAAATATTTCACCTCAGACTATCATTCTTATGGCAACTCCGATTATTTAGAGAGCAATTCGAAAAATATTTTGATGATTTATACTAGGGCCCTTGGAGATCATTTTACCGAAAATTTGAACCTTGTAGCTAATCGGTAAGTTAGTCAAAAATCGTCTCTGATCATGTCGCTTTAAGAAAAAAGAGTTACCAAATGACTCAGAATGACTAAAGAATGCGCCCAACATTGTTTTTTTTTTTCGTTTTTCTCCATTTAATTCTGGAATGGGTACAAATGTTTTGCTTTTATTCCAGAATGCAACGGAGAAAAGTCGAAAAAATTATGGGGGAGCATCCTTGAGTCATTTACAATTCTTAACTCGTTTTCAAAAATGTACTATACTGGACCTGAAGTTTTTGTGAATTTCCGAAAAACTAACAAACCTATCAGAGGATTTTTTGAAGATTTGAAAAGCTCTTCCAATTTGCTATAATCTGTGAGAAAGTCAATGAAAAATCGATAATATTTGCTAAGTTATAGGGAAAATACGATTCTTTTTTGAAAAAACACGTGCTCCAAGATTTTCTGCTGTAACTTAAAGTAAAACTGGAATTTGTTAAAACCAGAATATGTCTTCGGGTGTTCCTTAAAATGCCGTTTCTTTTGATGTTCGAATCATTACAATATATCATCAAACTAGCGAGAAATCGATTGTTAAAATTTGCGGACATCGGATCGAAAAAAATATATGTACTTTAAACCTTCAAGAGTCAATAAATTTCTATTCCTTTCATATTAATAAAATCCGTTATATACCGTGCGTTTCACTTAAAAGTTTAATAGCAACGCCGACTATTTGACGAGCAATTTGTACAATATTTTAATAGAAATGGAGATTTTATTTAGCATCATACTAAATATTCCACCTCAGACTATAATTCTTGTGGCAACTCCGATTATTTAGCGAGCAATTCGAAAATATTTTGGGGATTTATGGCAGGACTGTTGGAGATCATTCTACCAAAATTTGAGGCTCGTAGCTCATCGGCAAGTTACTCAACACACGCTCGTTTCTGCTCATGTCGTTTTAAGAAAAAAGAGTTACCAAATGACTCAGAATGACTAAAGAATGCTCCCAACATTGGCTTTTTCGTTTTTCTTCTCTTTATTCTGGAATGGATAAAAATATTTTGTATTTATTCCAGAATGCAATGGAGAAAAATTGAAACAAATTATGTAGCGAGCATCCTTGACCCATTCTGAGTCATTTAAGATGCTTAACTCGTTTTCAAAAATCGCAACATTAACTCTAGCGAGCGTGGTTTGGACGAGGCTCAAATTTTGACAAAAAGATTCTAGGAAGCCTTCTATAAAGCCTCAAAATATTTTTCAAATCGTTCGCCAAATAATCGAACTTGCCATATGAACTGCGTACTTTTGAGTGCAAAGATCGGTATCTGCCCTAAAAAGACGCGGAAACAGAAGCAGAAACGCAACTCTCAGAAATTCCGCAGTTACAGAACCATAAACAGAGATCCGTTACTTCGAATATTGAGAAATGTTGGCAATAATTGGAAATGGACGATCGTTTTTATATTTGAAATAATGGTAATTGAATGGATTCAACTAAACGAATGTGCTATTTTATTGATTTGATCACATAGGGAATACAGCGGCACAAATCGGATTCCGATCGGATCAAATCAAATTTTTACTTGTTAGAAAACAATTCTACTTAACGATCAATACGATAAACTTGAACATCAATAAATCAGTAGAAGTCGAGAAAAAATTGATTTGATCATTCTACAGACGATGATATAAAGAGATAGAAAGTTTTGCTGAAATCTGTATTGTCATATAATGATGTAGAATTACAAATTCAAATCTCTTGTCGAGGTCCGATTTCACGGTAACGCGAATTGCTAGCAAACGGGCCTGTTTTAATGCGCATTATATGTGATAATTAAATGCAAATTGCAGCTCATCTAAGCGGCATTGCTGAAAACAGCGCGTACACTCTTGATGAACTATAATCAAATTATTGTTAACAATGAATGCGACGCTCGTTTTGAAATTGCTGCCTGTAACAATGACGATTTCGACGATAATGTCGACGTCTGGATGCTGAAATGGAAGAGAAACGAATACGATCAAAATCATTAGTTAGAATAGAATAGCGAATCTAGAATAGTACACGAATGGCTCGTGTTTTATTAGAGAGGCATCATGCCCGATGGTGCTTATCGAAACTAATTAAAATCGACGACAATCCAAATTATTGAAACGGATTAAAAGTCAGTTGATTATAATTAATTGTTCAAACACTATCGGAGAATCTTCAATATAACATCAATCCTAAATTATTTTGGTCGGATTTTTGCGTTAACAATCCCCGATTAGCATCGACCATTCCACAGATTAGTACAGTTAATGTTGGCAATTAAAGTAATTTATCGTATGAGTAGTTTTGCCATCAACACTAGTAAATTGAAAGGGTGGTTTCGATTCGGTTAAACGTATCTCTCTCGATATGCGTCCGTTCGAACATAATAAGGGTGTTTATGCTTAGACTTTTTCGATTTCCCCTTCGTTCTTATTGTTGTTTAGTATTCAACAATTCAACCCATGTGGTTAACTCGGATTTTCTCTGCGCTTAATTTATTCTATTTAACCTCGCATATGTGTGTTATTCGTATTTTAATCGGTGTTTTTTCAACGAGTCACTATGATTTCTGTATTCTTACCGTTTAGAAAATTGTGAAGATTCGCGTTTATTTCGTTGGTAATCTCGCTTGTTTTACGCCAGGGTTAGATTGTTTATTTAATTATTCATAGTGCCGGCCTTCTCTAATTTGTCAGCATATTGCGTATATGGCATAAAACCTGTGGCCAGAAGGGCCGTATGTTTGCAGTGTATTTATCACTGGAACCCCTGATTGTGCTATTGTCATGATAATTTAATATCGTAATACATTTAACGACACCCTAATTTCACCCCTCAAAGTTACAGTATTTAAGACTGTATACAGATAAATAATAATGATGATGATGATGGTGGTGGTATTGACGCGACTAGTGCAGATTTTATAGCGAATTATTGTTGTTCCTATCGATAAATAGGAGTTTGTTTTATTTTGATGTGATAGAAGAGATAGAGGGCCAGTGACGGATTGGGCCGCAGGGCATTAGGGATGACAATTTATCGGGGGGCCAAGAAATTTTAAGCGACCAAATAGCGTTATCACTAGATTTTTTTTTAATTCTAGATTGCCAGGTTTATTTATATCATACAAGTGTTTCATTCCGGATATAAGTTGTTAAGATAACTGCCATTATTTGGGGAGCTATTCGGAAAATATTTCAATGATTTGGAGATTTTAACAAACAACATTTGGACTTCGTAGCTCTTTTGAAAATTAATCAAAAACACTCGTCGCAATTTTCAACTAACTCAGAATGAGTCATGTTGCCAACATTGATTTTTTTAGTTTTATTTTGCATTTATTCTAGAGCGGGGTTGAGCAAAATTAAAGACAAATATATGTGAAGAGCATCCTTGAGTCATTTTTTAGAATTGGAGCACTGTTAGAAACGAATGTTTTCTAACCAACTTCACAATAAGCTACAAGGTTAAAATTTTGTTAAAATGATGTTGAAGGACCCTTTTATGAATCGCTAAAATACTCTTCATAAGATTGTCATAATAATTTTTAGTCCGAGGTGAAACACTTGGTAAGTATATAGTGTGTTTCACTCAAAAGCATATAGCTTAATTGGTTAGAATTTCGAAAAATATTTTAAGGATTTATAGAAGGACCCCAAGAGATTATTTTGCCAAAATTTGAGTCTCGTAGTTCATCGACAACTTCAAAAAACGCTCATTTCTGACCCTGTCGTAATTCTAAAAATGACTAAGAAATCCTCCCTGTTTTCGTTTTTCCATTTTATTTTGGAATAATTAGAAGTATTTGGCATTTATTCTAGAATGCGATGGAGCAAAATTTAAAAAAAAGATACGTGAAGAGCATCTTTGAGCCATTTTGAGTCATTTAACGCGCATATCTCATTTTTTTTAATCGAGACACAGTTAGAAACGAGTGTTCTTTTAACCAACTTCACAATAAGCTACAAGGTTAAAATTTTGCTAAAATAATCGTGAAGGACCCTTTTATTAATCGTTAAAATATTCTTCAAATTGCTCGCCAAATAATGGCAATTGCCATAAGAAATTTGAGTCTGAGGTGAAATATTTAGGTCTTTCAAAGTATAGTTTATTTGGTTAGCATTTCAAAAAAAAAATTAAGGATTTGTAGAAGAAACCCTAGAAATTATTTTGCCAAAATTTGAGCTTCGTAGCTTATCAACAACTTCGTCAAAAAACGCTCGTTTCTGACTATGTCGCAATTTCTAAAAATGATTAAAAAAAGCTCCCAACATTGATTTTTTAACTTCCCCGACCGGAGGGTAGGGAAGTTATTAGTTTCGGACCAAAATTTCGAATTCGAGATTTCACCAGATCTTTACGTTTTGAGGTCCCCTGAACACGTTTTTGAAGTTTTTAGCTTGATGTCCGTGTGTGTGTGTGTGTGTGTGTGTGTGTGTGTGTGTGTGTGTGTGTGTGTGTGTGTGTGTGTCTGTCGTTTCTCCAACGATTACTCAAAAACGGTTTAACCGATTGAGTTCAAATTTGGTCAGCACAAACTATTTGGTGGCCGTTCGAGTTGATTAGTTTTTGGTGCCAATCGGACCACGGGGGTGGAAGGGGGAGGGGGTTGATTAAAAAAAATTTAAGATAACGTATTAATTTGATATCACCAATCGAAAGGGCATATGCTTTTATGTCTGAAACGATATCCATCATGTGCGATGTTCTTTTCTTTTTTTAAATAAGGGCACAAAATATGCAAAATAGTTCAGTCAACCAATTCAAATTTGCCGCCTTCTATAAGGGATCGGTTGCCATAGAAAATTCAATTGCAAAATTTTGAAATGACAGTTCTGTGGTTCAGTCAAAATTTCGCAATTGAATCGTGTATCGAGTTTATAAGAAAGTTGAACTGAAAAGTGTGTATGGAACCACCAATTAGTGAACAGAGTTTTGGTTGACGAGGTGCTGGGGTGCTGGTTCCTCATTGAATTTTTCAGTGGTGGTGAGATAACCACGGCTCTTAATTCCCGATTTTGATTTTTATAGTAAGTTAGTTTTTTTTAAAACTTGGACTCGTGCATTAATTGTCGACTTCTGACACTTGTTTTTAATATTCTGATCTAATTCATGATTAACTATCCGGAATGTGTCGGGGAAGTTATTAGGCCGGTTCTTAGATTCGGCCCCTTTCAAATTTTTTCGTTTTTTTTCCATTCTATTCTGGAATAGGTAGAAATATTTTGCATTTATTACAGAATGCAATGGAGAAAAATGAAAAAAATCATGCAGAGACCCATTTGATTAGCCCATTTTCAAAAATCTTAACCAAAACCGGTGTCTTTTGACCAACTTGCCGATGATCTACAAGGCTCAAATTTTGGTAAAATAATCTGCAAGGACTATAAGTCCTCAAAATATTTTTAGAATTGCTCGCTAAATTATAGCAATTGCCCGAATTTATAGTCCGAGATGAAATATTCGGTATGTATGCTAAATAAAATGCTGGCTTCTATTGGGAATTTGGATTTATAATTTTCGTGGCAGTTTTCAAAAACCATAAGCCCCAATTGTAGAGTCAACTTTTGGCTTTCCATTCATATGAATTTCATTGATTTCAATAACTTTTACGAAACGAAATTCATGTTCCACTAAAACTATAGTTTTACCACAGTTTTTTAGAGTTTCCTGAAAATCTAGTCGATTTCTTCAAAAACTAAAGAACAACGATATATTTGTGTTCCAATGTCTTATGGGATTTTCTCTTTAAAGTCGCTCGAGAAGTGGCCCAAAGGGCTGCCAGTCCGACACTGTAGAGAGCGCGCACTTTCAAAGAAAACAAATCGACTAATGGAGCAATCGATTGTTGTTCAGTCGACTTGGCGCGTTATTTCTAATCAAAACCAATTGATTCTCGAATGAATGTTGTGGAAAATCGTAATGAAAAACAAACGGATATTTTCGATCTTTAGATAAGTCCGAAATACTCGAATATTGTTGCACACAAATATCAATAATTCGTCGAAATTGTTTCCTTTACCAACTAGCAAACAAACATAAAACAAAGTTAAGTATAATACCATGGATAATGGCTGTGGAAACGTGGAATTCCAACTGTAAATCAGACCGAAACGATCATCAGAATGTTTTAAAGCCCTCCAGCGATTTGGCCGATTGCTTCTTGATATATGACGATATGCGAACCGTTCAATGCTTATAAATTGCTAGCATTAGAGAGCACTCAATCGGACTTCAGAGACGATTTCAAGCGTGTAGTTGAGCAAAAAAATGCAAATTAGTTCAGGTATATCTTTGTCGTTTTCTCTTATAACATCTCCCCCCATTTTCAACATTGATTTAAACTTTGTCGAGAATTAGATTTTCCTCCAATTGAATTTGCGATATTTTCTAAAATAAAGATAAATAAATGAATTATAACAATTGCAAAATTGTATGTCACCCTCCCGATTAAATTGATCCCATTAGATGTCATATATTTTACGGTTGGCCTATTATAATTCAATGGATTGTTGATATTTGGTCCTATTTAGAAATGGCCCTGTATTTATACAAGTTATATTAGCAGGTTACCATCTGTCGTATTCTATCCATCCACTATATTCAAAGTCCGATGTTTATTTTCAACTTGTGCCAATTTATATGTTATCACCACCACCACCACCATCATCATTATAAAGACAGCCACCCTCAACAATTGAGGATGGGGTGTGTATTTGTGAATTTTCAATAGAATCCAACAACAACACTATTATGATTAATTGATTTTAAAGCTTTATGGAGTGTTGTTGGGTGTTTTGACAGTTTCATTGGTGGTTTAACTAGGCTGAAACGTATTTTTCAATCGAATGGAAACCGTTTGAAATCTACAATTTATAGATTCGGCCGTTAATTGAAATTTAACTGATATTTATCGGAAATAAACGAAAAATCAGAATTAATAAAAATCTAACAATTGGTTCAGATATAAAACAATATTGCTTATCTTCTAATTAATCCAAATTTATTTGCGAATTTATCAATAATTAAGCCGTCTTTCCACATTTAATTTATTGTATATTTGTTTGATAAATAGAATTCATTTTAATATTATTACAACAAACTACTTCTGAATTATTATCTCAATCCCAAGACATATGGTATGATACAATTCTAATTTTATTAATAAAATTACCCTAAACTGTTAATACAATAAAACCAATTTCGATTCGAAATAAATATTTATATTATTCCTATTTAGATTAACTTATTTTCCAATTGATTAGAACATACTCATAGTTGGAATCATTAGTTTTCCACGATTATCGAAAGGGTGAATTATCATTTAAGACTAATGGTGCTAAAATAAATTAATAAAACTCAACCCTTAGATCAATCAAACTTTAACACAATACATTTTTTTGTTAGATCTGGAAATTCGCAATTCACCCCCCATTAACGAACACCTTTATAGTCCAATAATTTGATTTACGATATTGTCGATAATTATCCTTCACAAACGATTAAACCGAAATTGGCGCAAATAAGGGGGTTGGATTTCGTTAAATTACAATCGAATACGTGCCAATTCATCACAAATACCGATTAAGAACAACTCTAAGAGTTTGAATTGATTGTTGCAGGTTGCGGACCTGGCCATGCTCTGCTTGGCAAAACGAGACGTCCCCGGACGGCGTTCACATCACAACAATTATTAGAATTAGAGAAGCAATTTAGACAGAATAAATATTTGTCGCGGCCGAAACGATTCGAAGTGGCTACCAGTTTGATGTTGACGGAAACACAGGTAAATATTGTCGAAAATTATAAAAAAAAACGTAAATATCATAGCCGTTTTGTCAAGATTTGGCAATCAAGATTTCTATAAACAGTAAAAGCTGGAGACGTGATAAATTCGCATCACATTTCGTGCAGTTAGTCATCGCAATCCTAAAATATGACTTCTGTCTGTTTGTTTGAAGTTGTACTTAGGATAGCCATAACTCTTATCTGGAACAGAGATGGCAATAGATAGAGGAAACGGAAACAAATCCGCCCCCAATCAACATTTTTTTTTAACAGTAATTTTGTTATAGGTGAAAATTTGGTTCCAAAATCGTCGGATGAAGTGGAAGCGCAGCAAGAAGGCCCAACAAGAGGCCAAAAGTAGTAAAGAAACCGCCGATACTGTTAACAAATCGGTGAATACGACGCCAAATAGTGCAAAACCGACAACTACAACAACAACAACAACAATACAAGAAAATCTAGAAGGGCATCAAATTAATGAGAGCGACAATGGTAAAAAGATCCAAGACGGTGAATCTCTCTACCGACCTTATGTTGTATAAAGCAATTTTAATGGCAGTTTAACAGTTGTAAATAGTAATAATAACAATAAAACTGTATGGACACGGATCTCGTTAATTTCGATTTTAGTTATAACGCTACCTCATTGTGTTGAATAAAGACAACTTTCAAAAAAATCTTGTAAATATTTTAAAGTTCCTAATTATAGTATTGTAAATGGATGATTAAAATAAAAATAAAATAAAAATTATTCGAATAAAAAGCGTTTATTTGTTGACAAACTGGGAATTCGCCCGGCGCCTCCACCATTATTACAACTATTCCGAGCGAACGAAACGTAAAACAATCGTGGCACAAATAGGGGTGATTTGATCGTTCCCATTATTCCCGTCCAAGGGGGTTGGTTGGGGATAATGCCGGCTACTGATTGGTTGAAAACTTTTAGATTAGTTCCAATCTTAGTAATTTTGGTCGGGAAAACTCATAATTTATAGCCTTTGGCGAGCTTGTTTTCTGGAGAGTACACTACCGATAAGAAAGAATGGATGAAGGAGACACAAAAAGAGGACATTAATCGAAAATGGTAGAGAATCGATGTTGTGTAATGGGAGAGAAGATGCGATAAAAAAAATCGAAATAAAAGGGGGTAATTAAAATTAATTAAATTCGTTTAATAGAGTTGGGGATGGTGAGCGATCAATGCTCGTTTATTCGATTCGTGTTGTTTTCAATTGGTAGCGAAATATCAAAACCGCCAAAGATACTCGTGAATTTGCTTAACAGACTGTACCTCATACATATAAACATGATATCGAATCAGTTGTTAAGTTAAGCGAGAATTCCACTTTAGACAAAACCTTTTAGCAAATTACATCAAGAACGATATGGACTTGTAATACATACAATTTGCCAGTTTCCATTCCCTCTAACCAACAATCATCTATAATAAAATGTATATGTAGATCATCCCCAACATTGTTACATTTATTAAATAAAGATAGAAAGACAATTTGGCAAATCCTAGATAACTACTCTTATAGTTTAACAGTATTTTTATTACCATCTTTTGGGAAAAACTAAAAGTAAATTGTCTTGTAGAGAAGGATGTTGAAGGAGAATTATCGACAATCAACCGAATGAAGGATTTCGAGTTTCATTTGAATTTAAAATTCAACCAATTTGATAAAGATCTCAGAGCGAATATTCAACGAATATTGTAATCATCTTTCGAAATTGTTCCACATTTGCAAGTCAATTAGGAAGCGAAAACGGATCAAATACTACCAATTTTCAAATCAAACGTCTCTGTTTTGATGATTTTCGCATCAAAACTCGGACTTGGAATTATTTAAAATTAGAAGAATTGGAAGCAATACTTAAGCCTATTTTAAGCCAATTCTGAGCAACTTTTCTTTAAAGAGACACATTAGAAAGGTCTTGTAATTCTTCGGATTGTTTTCAGTGATAATATTGATAAAGTAACTAAGTTTGAATCGAAAGATCCGATAACATTTAATCTTATAGCGTGTTATATCAACCGATTCAAGAAACTATCTGAAGCAGTGTTCCTCAACCGTTTTAGGTGGAAATTTCGGGCTTTAAAGATTGAGAAAAGGTGTTAATTTCTTTTGACGATCTTATCAAATAGGGTGGAATATTTGATAAAAATGATAGTCCCCCAGATCTGGACTGGATAAGGCGGATAGGTGGATGTTTCTGCCTGGGTCAACCTCTATTAAGAAGTTTTTTAAATATATTTTTTTTAAATATGAAAGATTAAGATTAAATTAAACATTTTTTTATTAAAATATAATTAAAAAGGGCACTTTAAAGTGTCCTTTTTTGCATTATTTTTATATTTTTCATGGTAACTTCAACAATAACTCGGACAGTTTATAGAAAGTAGGAAGCGCTTCCCAAATCTTCAAGAAATTTTCTAATTTGCTAGTTTCCGGGAAATTCCTAAAAATTAAAAATTGTACCTTAATCTTTAATAATCAATAACAAACTTGTTTTCAAAGAAATTCCGATGGATAAAGTGGCATTAGAAGGGGCATTTCAAGAAGCATCCGGGTAAGTTTTTTGTTTTGGTAAATTTCAATAGAATTTGAATTTATAGACAAAAATCACGGAATACAACTTTCTTCTATATTTTTGCACATTTTTCTATACTTTGGCCTATAGGGAGTTATAAATTTACAAATGATTTTTGCAAAAAAGTTGCAAAATAGAAAGCGCTTTTGAAATATTCAAGGAATTTTCCAATCAGCGTGCTAGTTTTGCAGGAAATTGATAAAAATATCAAAATTTCCAATTTACAGTTCTCTTACAATTTTCATGTTGAACAATTGTTGAAAAGTTTATGAGAAAATCTCAGGACTGAAGTTTTCTCAGGCTTGGATTGGACAGTTGAGTCTTCCAATGGCAGTTAGGAGGCCCATGCCATTGCCTTTCCAATTTAAATGTCAATAAGCCGATATTTCGCTTGTTTTTGAAAATATTGCAAAAATCAAAACAAAGGACAATTTTAAAGCATGTTTCTTCGAATTATTTTGTAATATTTTTATAATTTTCCTTATAACTCTAGCAAAATTGTTGATTTTTCAATGATCTGACAGAGTTTATAGAAAATGGAAAACGTTTTCCAAATATTCAAGGAATTTTCTAATCAGCGTGCTAGTTTTACAGAAAATTGATGAAAGTATCAAAATTCCCAATTTACGTTTCTCTTACAATTTTCATGTTGAATAATAGTTGGGTCCATTTTTGAAAAGTTTATGAGAAAATCCCTTGAAGTTTTCCCGGGACTGGAGTTTTCTCAGGCTGGACTGCACAGGGCGGATAGATGGGGGTGTTCGCAATTAGGAGGCCCATGCCATTGGCTTTTCAATTTAAATGTTAATAAGCCGATATCTCGCTTATTTTTGTAAATATCGCAAAATTTAAAACATATTTAAAAAGAGCGTTTCAAGATGAATCTAAGGATTTTTTGTTTCAGAAAATGCCGTTTGAATTTTGAGCAACAGAGGAAAATTTTGAAGAATTTTTCTTCGAAATATTTTGCAATATTTTATATTTTTCCTTATAATTTAATCAATGTTGTTTATTTTTTAATGATTCTGACAGAGTTTATAGAAAATGGAAAGCGCTTTTCAAATATTGAAAGAATTTCCCATTCGGTTTTGCTAGTTTTCCAGAAAATTCCTAAAAATATCAAAATTTTCAATTCACGTTTCTTTTCCACAATTTTTATATTGATTGATTGTTGAATTTATGGAAATTTTATGAGAAAATCCATGGGGTTTTCTCTATAAATTTAGCTCTTTGGAAATTCAAAGGATTATTTGGGTACTTTGATCTTTTTTGTAAGAAAATTTATAGTTCCACAGATAATTTTTATAATTTTCACCACTTCTAGCGGAAAATTCCATTAAAGAAATCACAATATTAGCTCTAACTTTCAAAAATTAAACCTCCTATTAGATGCACCTTGAAATCTTTATAATTCCGGGTCCAAAATGGTCCAATTTGGCACTGGCTCCTTCTACAGATCATGAAAATTTAAAGAATTTTTGAGTGATTAACAATTTTTTGGCCCTTTAGAAGCTTATAAGTTTCCTGTAATTTAGTTTTTTCGAAAATTTCATACTATTTTATCAGATTTTAATACTAAATTTCGAATAGTGTAGCACTTTTAGTGCAACAATTTGACTCATTTTCCAAAAATTTAGCACTTTCACTATTTGGACTTTCTCCTGAGTGAGTTCCCTAATATTTTGTTGAATTTCAAATTTTAATTGAGTCATACTCGAAAATTTCTAAGCTATAAGCCATGATCGGTTCGAGAAAGTTTGAGAAGCACTGCCCTAGAACGTCTCCAACAATATCAATTTTCTATTGGTTTTCTTGAACGAACTTTCTTACTGTGAAATGATAAGATGATCCGAATTGTATGTATATAGCATCATCATCGTCAACATGAAAACCATTGTTATTCTGGAAGAGTAGAAGTAGAGTGCCGTTTTCCGCACCACTACATCTCCAACGTCCGTTGATTGGGCGCCGGGAACTGTGGGGAAACAATTACCAATCAACATCCGCCACGGGCATTTCCGTCTATCCTCTCGATACGTTATTTTCTACATGTGGATGGATATTGTTGGAGAAATGAGGAAAGTTGGTGTGTGCGGGTGCGGGCGCTCCTCAACCGACTTTCGGGGCCTTGCAATTTGTTTCCATCGAATTAGGGAAATGTGCCCAACGATCCCTACTTACATTCCGATGATAACATTAATACTCGACGGGATTCGAATTATGATTTACGGTTATCGTTAGATTTGTTTGTTCGGATGAATGCAAGAGACAAATTGCCAAATTGACGGCCGAATTTAGCCGGAAAATCGGCAAATTTAGTGCGGAATACTCAAATATTTTCAACAACTTTAAAAATCCAAATTATATTCAATTTTGTATTAGCGGATAATTTCTAAATTTAAATCCACTGCGCGATCTGTTACAATAGAGTCGAACTAGCTCGAGATCCAAGTGAAACTCCTGTATTGCCGGTCCGATTTTTATTTGGGGGCTTTGTTTTGCTGTCAGTCTACGTCATGGATCAGTTTTATAGGTTGACAGTAGTAATCATATGGTTTAATATTTGAAATTTTTATCAATTGATATTTGTAGTTTTATAAAATAGTCAAGTTTCGAACGTACCCACAGTGTTGTCTAGTGATTTAAAACAATAATAATGCGGACGATTGTTGGTAAAGTTGTTGTTTTGGGGCATCAAGGTGAGTTAATTAGAATCAATAATAAAATTTCATAGTTTCCTTGATTGAAAATCTAATAATTAAAGTACTTATAAGTACTGATAACGGGACCAGGTATGTACACCCACATTTTTACTAAAATTTATAACGAATATTTCTAGAATTTTATAATAAATAAAATAATTATTAATAGATAGGCTTGATAAAATAATTAGGCGACTGAAAAAAAACTGGAATTAACGCGTTTTATCGTATTGTATCAACAAATTAATGTCAACATGTACGAGGAAATGTTTTATAAATGTAATATTGATAACATTCTAGATTTTGATAAATAAATAAATAGTACAATGTCTGGGGAGAGTCATAATCGGGGAAAACCATTTATCAATAAAATTCCCCCAAATAAAATATTAAAAAATTTCCCCAAAGCACAACAAATATTAATAAAAATTCCTAATTTGGTCCTCAATACTGTTTAAATATTCCTAACTCTAATGGCAACACTTATGATTTGATGACCGATTTGAAAACTACTTCAAGGATCTATAGGAGGGTCCTTGGAGATCATTTGGCCAAAATTTGAACCGCTTAGCTCATTTGGAATTTGATTAAAAAACGCTCGTTTTAGAAAAGTTGCTATTTTGGAAATGACTCAAGGATACTCGGTATTTTTTTCATTTTTCTCCATTTTATTCTAGAATAAACGCGCAGTATTCCTACCCGTTCTAGAATAAAATGGAGGATAACGAATAAAATCACTATTAGGAGCAGCTTTGAGTGATTTTGTGTGTCTAACTCGTTTTTAAAAGTCGCAATATCGTTAGGAACGATCCACTTCCCGATGAGCTACATGGTTGAAATTTTGCAGAAATGATTATCAAGGGATTTTCTATAAATCTTCAAAATATTTTCCGAATCAATAGTCAAATATACGAGCTAGGTGGATATAAAGATTTTTTTGTTTCAGAAAATTCCAATTAAATTTTGAGTTACAAAGGAAATTTTTTATATTTTTCCTCATAACTTATGTTGTTCATTTTTCAATGATTTTGGCAGAGTGGATAGAAAATGGAAAGTGCTTTCTAAATATTCAGGAAATTTTCCAATCGGCTTGCTAGTTTTCCGGAAAATTGCCAAAAATGAGGCGCCTGTATTGCACTTTTTCGATTTGATATCCAAACAATGCCAATACTTAATAACCGATAACTTGCTTATTTTCGCAAATATTGCAATGAATAAAACAGCATTAGAGAGGGCATTTCAAGGGGCATTAGAGAATACTGTTGTTTTGAAAAATTGCTCCAGAATTTGAATTTATACACGAAAATCTAGGAGCATGTTTTTTTGTACATATTCGCCGATAATTTAGCCAATATTAACTGATTTTTCAACAGTACATAAAACTGGAAAACGCTTTCCAAATATTCAAGAAATTTTCCAATCGGCTCGCTAATTTTCCGGGAAATTGCCAAAAATTCAAGCGCCTGTATTACACCTTTTTATCTGAGTTGGTGTTCAAACAATGCCAATAATTAATAATCGCTAACTTGCTTATTTTCGTGAATATTGTAATGTATAAAACAGCATTAGAAAGAGCGTTTCAAGGGGCATTAGAGAGACTTGTTCGTTTTGAAAAATTCCCCTTGAATTTGAATTTATAGACGAAAATCTAGGAGCATGCTTTTTTCGAAATTTTTGCACATTTTTCTATATTTTCGCCGATAATTTAGCCAACATTACAGATTTACGAAATGGAAAGCGTTTTCCAAATCTTTTAGAAATCTTCCAATCGGCTTGTTAGCTTTCCGGGAAGTTGACAAAAAATGAAGGATTTTGTGATACGTCGATAACTCGCTTTAGAAATTGAATTTTAGCGAGTGTCCGGGAAAGCTTTATTTTTTCAAAGAAAATTGTAGTAGAACTTGAATTTGTTGACGAAAAGCTAGGAGTTTTTTCCTATATTTTTACCCATTTTTCTATATTTTCGCCGATAATTTAATCAATAATGCTAATTTATCAAAGATTTTCGCACACTACCTAGAGAATGGAAAGTGCTTTCTAAACCTCCAAGAAATTTTCCAATGGGTTTTTTTGATTTTCCTCAGCATGAGAGAGAACATGAACGAAAATCTAGAAGCACGATTTTCTTCTACATTTTTGCACATTTTTTATATTTTTGCCGATAACTTAGCCAATAAATTATAAATTTATGGGAGATTTCTGCACAGTGGGTACATAAAGAATGGAAAATTCTTGTCAAATATTCAAGAAATTTTCCAATCGGTACTAATTTTCTGGAAAATTGCCAAAAATTGAAGCGCTATTTCCGATTTGGTATTAGAAATAAAGATTTAAGGAGTATCTCCAAGAAATTTTCCAATCGGCTTTTTGGTTTTGCTGGAAATTATCAAAAATTGAAGTACCTGTGTTTCATCCATAACTCGCTTGTTTTTGGAGATAAAAAAAGTATTAGAAAGAGTATTTTAAGGAGCATTTGATTTAGAAAATTGTTCCTTGAAATCTTTCGAATTCCGTTTCAATCATTAGAATCTCTTTGGAAAACAAGCAAGCAAAGGTTAATCGAAGATTAGGTATTTGTACGGGTTTTGGAATCACCACCGGGCCCAGCACTGGACCCAAAATATCCCTAAATATTCTCACCATATTTATAAATAAATTACCATACACTCTTATCAATGTTTAGTTGAATATATCTCTTATCAGGTGTGGGGAAAACGAGTACAATCCTGCGTTACGTCGAGAACACGTTCACTCAATACATAGGACCAACTGTTGGAGCTTCGTTTTCATCGTGCAAACTTTACGTTGATGGGGTTACAGTAAAATTACAGGTAAAAAACTAAAATCTTCATTTATAAAGTAATTTATTAGTAAATTTTGCAAAGATATGGGACACGGCCGGCCAAGAACGCTTCAAAGCAATGGCACCGATGTTCTATCGTAACGCTAATGCAGCCTTAATCGTCTTCGATATAACGTCAATTACTAGTTTTGAAAGCATGAAAGAATGGGTGTTAGAATTGAAACGTAATGTTGAAACACCGATGGTATTGTGCGTTGTCGGTAATAAAATCGATTTAATTAAAGACAGAAAAGTACCAAGAGATGAGGCGATACAATATTCGAAAAGTATTGGGGCGACGTATCATGAATGTTCAGCCAAACAAGATCAGGTATTGTTGGTCGAAATTGTTAAAGTTTTAAGTTGAAATTTTTGGGAATTGTGCAGGGTGTTGGTGTGATCTTTGAGGATATTGCAAGAGGTTTAATACGCCTATTGGCCAGTGATGTTAACCATAAAATCAAAATCTACGATACTGAGAATATCGATGATATTATGGCTAAATCGAGTGAATTGGAAGCTACAGATACAGGCAATGAAGAAACTGTTAATTTGAGTATTAATAGTATAGCGCATGGGAGTTCAGTAAAGTCGAATTGTTGCTAAAAATTCATGATTTTACAGCGATACAAACTCAAAACAACAGGCACTTGTGATATTTTCTAATTAATTTCGATAATTTAGCGAAAACTGTTGTTTTTGACTGCATAATACTGTACGGTTGCCAGTATTTTTTGACCAGTTATTCTCTGTTACCTCGTTTTCTGTTCTTATTAAAAAATATTTTGAAGATTTATACAATTTTCGAACAATTTGCCAAATTTTTTATATAAAAATAAAACGAACGATTCAATTAAAATTTGTAAATTTCCCAAAACCTTCCAAAATAATCCACAAAACAATATTTTAAATCGTATCTTTAGCCGAATGATTAATTTCCAGAAAACACTGACAGATTCTAAATTCTTTCGAAAGGAAGCCTCACATTAAAAGGACACGGCTAATTGACTCTCTATGGTAAGTCTTTTAAACTAACCCCAATAGTGTTGGGCGCCGGTTGAGAATTACAAATATTTTAACCAGATCACAAAGGATTCCCCTTACAATTTAGGGGTGTTAATTTTTGGCATTTTTTCTGATAATATACACGTTGCAATATTTGGAATTGGGTCAAAATAGTTTCTAATAAATCATAAAATTTGAAATTTAGCGACGGCTTCTCGGTGGATGGAGCCAAGTGGTCTAGGAATTTATGAAATTTTCTAAAGTCATTTGAAAAATCTCGATTTAATTTGATATGATTGGGGGGTTAGGCGCCAGGACATCCGGAAGTTCGGTCTGCACCACGCTGGGTCAGGTGTAGGGTGGCTAAAAGTGGAGGTAAGTACGGTTCTGAAGATTTTTGATTACATTTTTCAACTCTCTGAAATTACTTATAAATGACCAAATAATTTTTCACTGGTCTGAAAATTGAGTTTATTTTCATTAGAATTTAAAGGGTTGGACTAGAACTAAGAAAGTGGAAATTTTAACGGTTTTTCGTTGATTTTTTAATGAAAATTCAAGTTTTTGGATTTGTTTGAAAGAGCATTTCAATCTGCATAAGAGGAGTTTCATAGTTTCGGAAAATGTTGTGGAAATTTTGAGTTATAGGTGAAAATCTGTAGGTATGTTTTTCTAAATTTTCCTCCATAACTCAGCCTATATCGATTTGTTTAGTCGACAGCAAATTGAAGGAGCTTTCCAAATATGCAAGAAATTTTCCAATCAGATAGTTTCCCGGACATTGAACAAAATAGCCAGTTTGTTGAAAATTTCCTTGCATAATTTTAACACGAATAATTACGTTTAACAGATGAAAATAGCTAACAAATTTTCGCCGAATTTTCAAAATTTTGGCGTCCATTATGAACTCCCAAAAAATACGAAATTCAATTCTCTATGTTCAAAATTGTATAAGAAAACCTCTCACAAACTTTTACCATTTTCCGGAAAACTACCGGATTGATTGGAAAATTTATTGCATGCTTAGAAGATTCCTTTAATTTTCTATCGATTAAATAAACCCCATATTCATTGCAAACAAATTGATACAAATTGAGTTATGGGGAAAAATTTAGATTTTCGTCTATAATTCAAAATTTCCACATTTTCCAAATTGCTCCTAAGCAGCTTGAAATGCTCTTCCGAACAAGCCCAAAATTGCCACTTTTTTACCGAGTTCTAATTAGAACTGGTGAAAATATTAAGCCGTTTTTTAAAACACTCGGAATCTTTGCTTTTGCTCGATTAGCTTCATTAAATTTGTTTACAAACCCCAAATTTAGGGTTTTAGTCTCGAATTACTTACTTGAAAACTGTTCCATGGGTATTACTGAAATAATTTAAACAAAATGGCCAATTATTCTTCATTTTCTTAGAGAATTAGCTAGAATATAAAGAATCATTAAAATATGAAGTTTTAATGTTGCCATTTTAGGGTTATTTTGATTTCAAAATGTCTGTCCAATGTTGGAACCGGTGAAAATTTTGAGTCTTTCTTAAATAATCGGAATTAATCATTTTTCTTGATTAGTTCCACTTAACTCCCTCAAATTTGACTACAGACGCGAAATTTGGGGTTTAAATTACGATTAAAATCTTACTTGAAAACTGCTTCATAAATTGTATAAATAATTTAGGCGATATCTTTCAAGGAGTTAGCTAAAAACCAAAATTTCAACTGTTAGTTTCAATAAGAAAGAAGATAGGGGATTCAATTTTCATTTTTAAACCACTTAAAATTTTTGTTAATCTACTACCACTCGAAATTCATCCACGATATTAATCTTAATTTTCTCCACCCAATTATCAATTTTTCTATTTCTAAAAACCAAAATTCGGCGACTCGAAATCTTCGTAATGAATCAACGAACAAATTAATGAGATGCACATGCAAATACCCCCATAATTTGTATAACAATCAACATGAAAATCCATCCTACCAAATGGCCAAAGTTATAAATATTCAACTAAATGTCCCAAATAATTATTTTAATTAACAAATCTATATAGGCGAAATATGAGGTTTTTTCTTCTTCATTCTCCCCGCTATCATCTTCGATAATTTTATGAAATTCATCTGGAACTGGATCTGAAACAGATGACTATCCAACTAAATATATCTTAATTATCCCTCCTTTGAATGAAACTCCGCCTATTAGACTCTGATTGGTGTACAATAGAAAGATGCTAAATATCGTTGAGTTTTTCGAAAATCTTAACAAAATTTATCTTCAGTCGCTTTAAACAGTCTCATTAATATGCCATTATTATTAAATTTATTACAAATATCGTTATAAACTATTATAGTATTGTAATTAATAATGAGCGATTCTGTTAGTGAAATAGATAACGGTAATGATAAGAAAATCGTGGAAAAATCGATAAATTTCTCGATTGATTCACTATTGTCGGAGACGAAGCCGCATCGGTCTAAATTCGTTAATTACAAACCGGATAATTTTCCACCAATTGACTGTGATTCTCTACAAAATGACTTGAATTGTGCCTTGACGAAAATCAAAAATTTCGGCGATTTTAAGCGAGAAAACGACGATGTTGTCGTATCAACATCCGACGATACGTATCAGCGCAATAATTTTTCAGACGGTATGCAATTATTTATTTATTTATTTATAAAAAATCGGCTATTTAGAGGATGGCAGTAATAAACTTAAATCATTAGAATTTCCACAGATGTTAGCCACAAATCTATACGAAAGACAATTTCCGAAAAAAAATTACTGTAATTGAAAATTTACAAGCGCTAACTACATCAAAGCAATTTTAGAAATCTTTTGATATCAGATACAGTAATAAATAAGTCACTGTATGGCCTTTCTTAAACGATTTATTATACATTATTATAACCGAAATTAGTAACGGGTGCTATTAACTAATTTTATCCCGTATTGTTTTGCTCATTTGAATACAAAATGATGGAATTATTTAGTAAACAAAAATATACAATTTATAGTGATGTGTATGTTTAACAGGCATAATTATGATGATTATCATCATTAAAATGATGATATTCAATTAAGTTTACATCATTTTTATACACGCACTATACGATCATCACCTGTTTTAAATTAGATTTATTGCACCATCATTTACGAGAGGTGTTTATTATTGGGAAATAATTAAATAATTACATAGGAGAAACGCACCTTAAAATCCACTAATTTTCAATTATTTTATTGCACGATAAATAAAGGTGGCAATTAGACATATTTGCAAAAGTTCGTGACGATTTTGGTCGAATCTTTCAAGTTTTACCGAAAAATATACCAGAATTTATATTACAATGTTGTTTGAAGATTCACAATTTGGAATTAATTTCGTCCAATGGAAGCGCCGATTTGTATGAAAAAGTTTATCCCAAGATGTGAGAATTTCGAATTTTGTTAAGCTAAAGTTATCGTCACTATTTTACACTTTTGTCAATTAATAAAAAGAATAAAAGATGAGTAAATTATCAAAATAGTGACGATAACTGGTCATAGCGATAAATTTTTGATCTTCATAAAATGTTAAAATTCATAATAAAACTATCTTCTCTAAATAACTCACATTCTATTCTTCAGATATAAGTTCTGCCCATTATTTGAGAGATTGGAGAAATATTTAATGATTTATAGAGAACTTCTTGGAGATTATTTCTGCAAAATTTGAACCTCGTAGCTCATTTGGTGGTTGTCTAACAACGCTTATTTCTAACAATTCACGATTTTTAAAAATAATATGACTCGACATAGATTTTTTCAGTTTTCTCTATTTTATTTAGAAAAAAATGAAATTTTGTCTACAACGCAATGGAAAAACCGAGAAAAACTAATTCCAAGATGATTTTCAAACTATTCATTTTCAAAAAACCCAAGATTTTCCAAAACGAGAGTTTTTGATGGGTGCCCTGGGCTAATACTCTGCGAATTTACTATCAAATTTAGGTTAATTATAGCTACACATCTATATTTCACCATAAAAATAAATTTCATTGAATTGGGAAAATTATCAATAAAAACTTTCATCTTGACTCTGATGGGGCTCTTTATTTGAATGTGAGCCTGGCTATAGCCCACAAGTCCTGCTTTTTGATCCACTTACAAATAAGCTACGAGGTTCCAATTTTTCTAAAATGTTCTCCCAGAACCGTCCTATAAATCTTCAGAACATTTTTCAAAACTTACTACTTGGTGGTACTTGCTGTACAAATTAGACAGATTTTGAGTGAATTTTGTTGCTGGACTAGAATTAGATGTTTTAAATATTAGAAATTTGTAGCACCAAGGCTGGCCAAAAAATTCATCGATTTGTAGTCGTGATAGAATTTCTGACACTCATTTCTAACAATCTCACGATTTTCAAAAGTAGTATGCACGTAAAATGACTCGAGATTTATCCCGACATAGATTTTTTCTGTTTTCTTTATTTTATTTCGAAAAAATTGAAATGATTTCCCATTTTGTCTAAAACGCAATGGGAAATCGAGAAAAACTAATTACAAGATGAAACGATTCAAAGTCATTTCATTTTCAACGTTTCATTTTCAAAAAACCCAAGATTTTCCTAAACGAGAGATTTTGACAGACGCCCTGGGCTAGTACTCAGCGAATTTACCATCAAATTGGGGTTAGCAGTAGTTGTACATCCATATTTCGTCATAAAAATAAATTTTATTGAATTGCGAAAATTATCAATAAAAACTTTTATCTTGATTCTGAGCGCGATGGGGCTCTTTATTTGAATGTAGCCCATAAATCCTGCTTTTTGATCAACTCACAAATAAGCTAAAATGTTCTCCCTGAACCCTCCTATAAATCTTTAAAACATTTTTCAAAACTTACCTACTTGGTGGTACTTTCTGTACAAATTAGAACTGTCTAATTTGTACAAAATACTGATTTTGGGCGAATTTTGTTACTGGATTAGAATTAGGTGCTTTAAATATTAGAAATTTGTAGCACCAAGGCTATCCAAAAAATTCATCTATTTGTAGACGCCATAGAATTACTGATACTCATTTCTAACAATCACACGATTTTCAAAAGTAGTACGCACGTAAAATAACACGAGATTATCCCTACATAGATTTTTTCAGTTCTCTCTATTTTATTTTGCAATAAATTAAAATGATTTACATTTTGTTTAAAATACAATGGAAAAACGGGAAAAACTAATGCCAAGATGATTTTCAAACTATTCAAAGTCGTTTTACGTTTCATTTTCAAAAAACGCATCATTTTCCAAAACGAGAATTTTTAAGGGGACCGAAACGTAAACCTTGGGCGCCCTGGGCTAATACTCTGCGAATTTACTATCAAATTTGGGTTAACTGTAGCTATTCATCCATATTTCGCTAAAAACTGTTATCTTGACTCTGAGCGCGATGGGGCTCTTTATAAATCCTGATTTTTGATCAACTTACAAACAAGCTTCAAGGTTCTAGGTTTTCTAAAATATTCTCCCAGAATCCTCCATTTTTAGAACATTTTTCTAAACTTACCTGCACCGAAACGATACTTTCTGTACACATTAGACAGTATATTGTTGTTCGACTAGAACTAGGTGCTTCAATTACAAACTTGTAGCACCAAGACTGCCCAAAAAACTCATCTATTTGTAGCCGTGATAGAATTTCTGTAATGTCTAATTACGGTTGATTAAACACCTGAAAATATTTCAAATATACCGAAAATATGTGTTGAAAGATCCAAGAAACTGACACACACGGCTAAACTAACTCATTATCTACAAAACAAATAAATTAGGACCGGCTAATGGTGCACATTTAAAACACATTAATATGAATTTTACTCAAAAACACTTCACTTCATTTAATTCAAATCAAATGGCGATCAATACGTGCAGAATTTAGCACTCAAACTAGCACTTTTGGTAAAATTAACACTAGTGAAAGCAAAAATTGCGAATGTATGGAAATCTAAATTCGTACGTTCCATATTTTATTGTTTACAGAAAAAAGGACGACTACTATTAGCTCGATTATGCGGCCATACATCAACGCCTAATTGACAGAAAGCCTTTGAAACGACAAAATGACACTAAACGTTGTCTAATTACTAAACACCACTCATCAATCCCAACTTCCGTCACTATTCTGAAATTCTATTTGCAATCCAACTGGCTACTAAAATTTCACGTTTTTGTTTGGCCTAACGATAACAACAAATAGATTTGTTGATTGAAATGTGAATCATTGAAACAACCTTACAAAAGAATTGTTTGTGCTAAAAGAAAAATCAACGAATCAATTAGACAAAACAAATACCGAGTGTCGAACAATGACTTTGAGCGCTTCTTTTCGTTTTTATTTCGCTTCATCTTTCATTTGGCCGTTGTATAAAACAGGAAAGACAGTTTTATTGGAGTAATTTAGAAGCTGTAACAGTTTCAAACTTACAACAACAAGGCGACAGTGGCTGGATAATTATTTCGGGAGTTAATATATTAATCTCTGTTTAGACAGACATGTCATGTAGCGGCAATTAGTCGGCAGGAAATCTTTCACGAGATAAGTTATAACTTGAAAACTTGTCCGAAAGAAGTTTATTAATAACTCGTTCTTTAATTATTCCAACTAATTAATCATCGATGATAATTATTATAGTTTCGTATGATTGTAATGGTGGTTGATATTTATTGAGCTACCACTTATCGGAGTGGCGTTCAGTGGAACGACAAGCGGCCTCAAATTCAACACCAAACAGTTGTTTTTAATTTGCCGTAGCGAAATTTATGGTTCTAATGTCGGGTGGGAAGTGTAGACACGTTTTGTAAAGAACGCTAATTTGCGCCAGTGAGACAGAATTAGATTTTAAACAGTTAACGATCCACTGTATGCGTTGAAAAATGACACAGCATTTAAACAGATCTGAAACAAATCTAAAAAAATATACACGAAAGTAATGACAAAATTGAAAAAATAAAACAGATACATGGAGTGAATGCCACAATATCTCACGAATATAATCAACTTTAAAACCGACAATATTTAAGGACAGTTTCGTTTGCGACGATTAGAGGCGTATAAGTGACATTAATTTCTGTTATAAGCGACATTTAAGAATTCTTCAGTACTAAATTAAATTTAACAAGAGTCGTTCTTGGATACTTTCAAATAAATTTGTTACGGAGACACTGGATGGTATTTATGGCCGTTTAATTGTTGCGACAAAGATCCATTTTAACGGAAACACATTGTTTCGAATACAACAATAGCCGCGTGCAAATCGAAACATTCCAATTTCTTATTTTTAGCCAATAAAACTACCGATTTTGATGATTTTTATTACACTAGAGTCGCTAAAGAAACACCAATTTTTCAAACAAGAATTCTCGTTTAATTTTCAACCGATTTTAATGATCTAAACGGAATTTGAAAGAGCATTTTAACGTGTATACTAAGGATTTTTGTAAATTCGGAAACAATTAGAGTTACAGAAGGAAAACTAAAGCATGTTTTTTCGGTATTTTCTCACTTTTTTGACAATAAAACTAGCGATTTTGATCTCTTTTATTACACTAGAGTCGCTAAAAAATACCAGTTTTTCAAACAAGAATTCTCGTTTATTTTCCAACCGATTTTAATGATCTAAACGGAATTTGATAGAGCATTTTAAGGTGTTTACTGAGGAGTATCCAATTTTTGTAAATTCGGAAACAATTAGAGCTACAGAAGGAAAACTAATGCATGTTTTTTTCGGTATTTTCTCACTTTTTTGACAATAAAACTAGCGATTTTGATCTTTTTTATTACACTAGAGTCGCTAAAAAATACCAGTTTTTCCAACAAGAATTCTCGTTTATTTTCCAACCGATTTTAATGATCTAAACGGAATTTGATAGAGCATTTTAAGGTGTTTACTGAGGAGTATCCAATTTTTGTAAATTCGGAAACAATTAGAGCTACAGAAGGAAAACTAGGATGTTTTTTCGGTATTTTCTCACTTTTTTGACAATAAAACTAGCGATTTTGATCTTTTTTATTACACTAGAGTCGCTAAAAAATACCAGTTTTTCCAACAAGAATTCTCGTTTATTTTCCAACCGATTTTAATGATCTAAACGGAATTTGAAAGAGCATTTTAAGGTGTTTACTGAGGAGTATCCAATTTTTGTAAATTCGGAAACAATTAGAGCTACAGAAGGAAAACTAATGCATGTTTTTTTCGGTATTTTCTCACTTTTTTGACAATAAAACTAGCGATTTTGATCTTTTTTATTACACTAGAGTCGCTAAAAAATACCAGTTTTTCCAACAAGAATTCTCGTTTATTTTTCAACCGATTTTAATGATCTAAACGGAATTTGATAGAGCATTTTAAGGTGTTTACTGAGGAGTATCCAACTTTTGTAAATTCGGAAACAATTAGAGCTACAGAAGGAAAACTAGGATGTTTTTTCGGTATTTTCTCACTTTTTTGACAATAAAACTAGCGATTTTGATCTTTTTTATTACACTAGAGTCGCTAAAAAATACCAGTTTTTCCAACAAGAATTCTCGTTTATTTTTCAACCGATTTTAATGATCTAAACGGAATTTGATAGAGCATTTCAAGGTGTATACAGCAGAATATCCGATTTTTGGAAATTCGCAAGTAATTAGAGTTACAGAAGGAAATCTAAAGCATGTTTTTTCAGTATTTTCCTACTTTTTTTTTAATATTTTCCCTCGCAACTTTACTAATTTTTTAATGGTTTCCACCAAACGTCTAACAAATTTACAGCGCTTTCCAAATCTGCAAAAAACTTTTCGATTGTTAGTTTTCTTGGTTGTAGTTTTTTAGGTACACTTTTAAACTTGGATTACTGAGCGAGAGTTTATTTGAAAGCTTATACACAGATTATTTTGAGATTGAGCCAAAATTAAAATTTGGAAAATTTAATGGAAATTTAAGTAGGGAAATTTTCACCTATTATTTTTACCTATTAAAATTGTTTTTATATAAAATTTATTGTAATTTGTAGACAATTTCAGTAGCTTTGCAACGATATCGTCGTTATTGTTGTAAAAAATTGGAAAATCTCTCGGAAATCCGTGTTAAACTAAACCGTTTCGGTCATCTGGAAACCGGCTGGCTTAGTTCACGTACTACCGATAGAGGGCCATAATAGTAAGTACAGTTTTTGTTTTATCAACAGGTCAAGCTAGGGTATACTCAGAAGAGGTTGCCGTTTTTTTTGTATTCAATTTGCACATAAGTAGATTAATAAAAAAAGTAATAAATTAGCTAATACAGTATGGATTCCATCACAAAAAGTTTGGCAACTTCGCTTTAGTTTCACATGTCGATAAAACAGAAACTATATTTACCATTATGGCCATCTATCGGTAGTATGTGAACTAAGCCAGCCGTTTTCAGACGACCGAAGCGTTTTAATTTAACATGGATTTCCCTAAAGATTTTCAATTCTTTTACAATAACAATGGTACCGCTGGAAAGCTAAAGAAATGATTTATAAATTGCAAAGAATTCTAGACGAAAATAATTGATTTTAATAGGCAGAAATAATTGTTGAATTTTCCAAAATTCAATTTTGACCTCAAAAAAATCTCCTATCTCCTTAAATGAGACTTGATTCAATTATCTAAGTTCAAAACTGTACCTAAAAATTAATTAGAACTTCTAAACTTTTCTTGGATTTTTCGAAAAACTTACATTGCCATTACAAAATTTCTTGCAGATTTGAAAAGCGCTTTTAATTTGCTACTTGCTGTGGGAAAACCATTGAAAAATAAGCTATATTAGTCAAGTTATTAGGGAAAATATCAAAAAAAAAACATGCTTCATATTTCCTTGTGTAACTCTAAATTACATCAGAACTTCCAAAAATCAAATACTCCACAAAATACAGCTTAAAATACTCTTTCAAATACCGTTTAGACCGTTAAAATCCATTGGAAAATAAACGAAAATTCTTGTTTTTTGGTTGTCTAGTGTAAACACTTAAAGGTTTCATTTCAGATAAATCGGAGGAGGAGCGCAAGAAACGGCCACGAACAGCCTTCACAGCCGCCCAAATCAAATCCTTAGAAGCCGAATTTGAACGCAATAAATACCTGTCGGTAGCTAAACGGTGTCAATTATCAAAAACTTTGAAATTAACAGAAACACAGGTAAGACTATTTCCTATTACTAGCGCACAAAAGATTAATTTTCCAATTTAAAAATAGATAAAAATATGGTTCCAAAATAGACGTACGAAATGGAAACGAAAATATACAAACGATGTCGAACTATTAGCCCAACAATATTATAATTCGATGGGGATTCTAACACCACGTCCGATATTTTTGGGCGACAGATTATGGTAATTAATCGTAGAATATTTCGACAATATGCCTAACGATATTTTTAAAGGTTCTTCAACTATCCCGGCCAGCCTGGATTATCGAGCATCCCACCGGTGTTGCCCAACACGTTACCAACAAGCTCGACTACAACGCCAATTCTACCGCTTGTAACGCGACAATATCCGAATAATTACGTGAATTATCCGGAGGATACCCATGAAAGTTCACCGATTATACAATTGCAGAATTTCGGACGAAATTTCGAGAATTCCTAAACGAATATCCGGGAAACAAATGTACCAAAGAATAATTTTTTAATTGTATTTTTGAATATTTTACTGTATCTCTAAGGAGAAAAAATCGATTATTAAAGCTATTTTGCCACAACTAGTTCAATCTCAAGTTGTTTTCGGGGACATTTTTAAGAGAGAATCGTTCAGAGAAGTCGACCGTGAGGTCATCGTCTGGTATATATCATCGTCTTCTTCTAACAAAGCTTGCATTCTTTTTTTATATCTAAAAAAATTATTTTAAAAATTACAGTATTTTTATGTACAAAAATTTACATTTCGCTATCCGGATTATATTCTGGATTTCTGCATTGTTCCAATTTCTTATCAAGTAATTTCTGTTGCCCCTTATCCGGCACACTATCAACCATCTTCACCATAGATCTGATAGCTGTAAAACCTACAGAATTACTCAAAATTCGTTGTAATTTTCGTTAAAATTACCCCGTACAGCTTCAATTAATTCCTCCAATTTGCTACGACCGTCAACACCGAATAACGTGTCGGTAACGTAAGAATCTAAATTTTCTTGTAATTTCGATGCTGCATGCAATACAGCAGCTAGAGCTACTTGACTAGGTGAATACAATAAAATTACATCAGTTAGAAAGGCTCGTTCTAGAAAATGTTCAATACCCGGTCGTAGTCTTTCTGGATCGTTCAACGAACACCTTGTCTGTTAATAACAAGAAAATCATAATTTTATTGAGCTAAAAAGCCGCACTAGAATTCGGTAAAAAAATGAAAAATTTGACGAACGATTTGTCGTTCATTTTTCGATGGAAATTCAAGTTTTGGGCTTGTTCGAAAGAGTATTTCAAGCAGGATAAAAGTAATTTTGCAGTTTCGGAAAATGTGGAAATTTTGAGTTCTAGATGAGAATCAAGAAGCATATTTTTTTAAATTTTCGCTTATGATTCGGCCAATTATTGGATTTAATCGATAGCAGATTGAATGAGCTTTACAGATATGCCAGAAATTTTTGAATCGAAGAGGCAGTTTTCCGGAAAATTAAGAAAAATATCAAAACTTTGTTGAAGGTTTCTTTGCACAATTTTCAATATAATTAAGAGCCGATTCGGTGGCCGAAAAATGCCAATAATTCGATATCAAATTTGCTTTTCAACGAATTTTAGTGATTCAAATGGAATTAGAAGGAGCATTTCAAGGAGCAGGGATCGTTTCCGTTTTGGAAAATTCTAATTTGAGTTATAGTGGAAAATGTACGAGTACTTTTTATTGAAATTTTTTGTAATTTTCAACGTTTTTCCTTATGCCCTTATAGTGTTTATTCTGCATTGAATTACACATTTTGACAGAAAATTGAAAGCGCTTTTCAAATCTATAAGAAATTTTCCAATATACTTGTTAGTTTTTCACAAAATTTCGACAATTTGAAAGATAAACAATACAATATCTCATTCAAAAAAGCTTATATAAAAAGAAAGTGCATGATAAAAAAAGAAAATTAATTTCGGAAAATTAGAAAAGTTATACAAAATTTTTCCAAAAAATATCGGACTATTCAGTTGTTATTTTCACATATTTAACGTAACTATTTGCAGCTAAACTTACCACAATTTATAGAGCATTTTATTAGCTTTTCGAAAACTGTCACGTTTGTTGGGAAATTCTTGAAAATTCTTGGAAAATTATTTCGAAACATGGCAATTTTCGGAAAGCTAAATTAAATTTCCTATAAATTGTTACCAGTTTTGGTGGAAATAGTCATATCGCGGGTTTCACTTAAATGTTCCTAGCTCTAATGCAAATAAGTTTTCCTACAGGTTCCAAAATAATAATAATTTTGTGTGTAACTCGTTTTTGAAAGTCGCAGCATCGTTTAAAATGATCATTTTTTGACCAACTTCCCGATGAGCTACATGGCTCAAATGATCTCCAAGAAGTTTTCTATAAATCCTTAAAATATTTTTCAAATCAGTCGTTAAATACTACAAACAACACATTTAAGTGAACCACGCGATATATGAAAATAATACCCGTTTACTGTACTTTTTGGAAAATTTTCGCTTAACTTTTCTAATTTTCCAAAATTTGAATTTCCCTTTTTGTCATAGACTCCGTCTTTGGATAAGCTTTTAAATGAGATATCGAACAATTGTTCATCTTTCAAATTATGAAAATGAGAAATAATCGATATTTTCAAGTTTTTTATGAATTTTCTGGAAAACTAACAGACCTATTGGACATTTCTTATATATTTGAAAAGTGAGTTCAATTTCCTATCAAAATCTGTAATTTTATTGCAGAATAAACAATACTGTCCAAGTTATGAAGGAAAATATAAAAAAATTATAAGAAATTACAACAAAAAAGTGCTCTAAAATTTTCCATTGTAGCTCAAAAATTACTCAAAATTTCCAAAAACGAAAACGACTATTCCTGGTCCTTGAAATGCACTTTCTAATTCAGTTTGAATCACCAAAATCCGTGAAAAAACAAGATCGAATTATAAATATTGGCATTTTTCGGTCGCCATATTGAAGAGAATGTACTGCAGGTCCTTAAATGCCCCATTTTCTGGAAGCTAATACAGCACCATCTATGTGCTACTTAATAAACAAAAAACCTTATTTTCCGCACGGTTTTTCCACGAAAATACGCAAGTACTTCACATAACAATAGCATAATTTTAAAATTCACAGTACCGTTTACAATCTGGAAGAAGAGGTGGTTCAAAATAGTTATGTTGAATAGGTGAAAATGACAACCAAATTTCCCCATGATTTTCCCAAAATTATCAAAATTTTGAAAATTGGGCTCTAGTACATGAATTCCACATGTATAGACGTTTAGAAAATGGGATATTTAATTCTCTGTGTTGAAAACTGTGCAAGGGAATCTGCAACAAATTTCTGCTTTTCAAATTTGTACGAAATTTCCCAATATCCTTGTTAGTTTTTCAGAAAATTTCTACAATTTGAAAGATAAACAATGGTACAATATCTCATTCAAAAAAACTTATGCAAAAAGGGAGTGCATGCTAAAAAAGAAAATGCAATTCTATAAAATTAGAAAAGTACTACAGAATTTTTCCAAAAAGTATCGGAATATTCAGTTGTTTTCATATATTTAACGTATTTTGCAATTAAACTTAGCACAATTTATAGAGCATTTGATTAGCTCTTATTGGGAAATTCTTGAAAATTATTAGAAAATTGATTCGAAACATGGCAATTTTCGGAAAATTAAATAAAATTTTGGTGCAAATATTCATACCGCGTGTTTCACTTAAATGTTCCTAGTTCTAATGGCAACACCTATTATTTGATGAGCGATTTGAAAAATATTTCAAGGATTTACAGGAGGGTCCTTGGAGATTATTTTATCAAAATTTGAACCTCGTAGCTCATCGGGAAGTTGGTCAAAAAAACGCCCGTTTTAGAAAAGGCTGCGATTTTTGAAATCGAGATAAACACATCAAATAACTCAAGGATACTTGCCACATATTTTTTTCATTTTTCTCCATTTTCTTCTGGAAAACACGAAGTATTCGTACACGTGCCCAAATAAAACAAGCAAAAACGAATAAAATCAATGTTAGAAGCATTTTTGAGTCATTATGAATAATTTTATGTAAGTCGTTTTTGAAAGCCGCAACATCGTTAGAAATGATCGTTTTTGACCAATTTCTCGATGAGCTACATGGCTCAAATTTTGCTCAAATGATCTTCAAGAGGTTCTCTATAAATCATTAAAATATTTTCCAAATCAGTCGTTAAATGCTACAAACAACACATTTAAGTTAACCACGCGGTATATGAAAATAACACCCGTACTTTTTGGAAAATTTTCGCCTAACTTTTCTAATTTGCCGAAATTTGAATTTCCCCTTCTGTCATGCAATCCGTCTTTGGAAAATGAGAAATAATAGATGGTTTCAAGTTTTTCATGAATTTTCTGGAAAACTAACAGACCTAGTGGAAATTTCTTACAGATCTGAAAAGTGATTTCAACTTTCTATCGAAATTTGTAATTCTATTGCTGAATAAACAATACTGTCCAAGTTATGACGGAAAATATGAAAAATTAGAAGAAATTACAAACAAAAAGTACACTAAAATTTTCCATTGTAGCTCAAAAATTATTCAAAATTTCTAAAAAAGAAAACGACTATTCCTGGTCCTTAAAATGCACTTTCTAATTCAGTTTGAATCACCAAAATCTGTGAAAAAACAAGATCGAATTATAAATATTGGAATTTTTCGGTCGCCATATCGAAGAGAATGTACTGCAGGCTCTCAAATACCCCATTTTCTGGAAGCTTATACAGCACCATCAATGGGCTACTTAATAAACGAAAAAGCTTGTTTTCCACACGGTTTTTCCACGAAAATAAGCAAGTCCTTCACTTAACAATAGTATAACTTTAAAATCGATAGTACCGTCTACAAACTAGAAAAAGACCCGATTCAAAACAATTATGTTTAACAAGTGAAAATGGCAACCAAATTTCCCCATGATTTTTGCAATTTTTCAAAATTTTGATATTTAGGCTCCACTGCATGAATTCCACACATATAAGCTTTTAGAAAATGAAAAAAGATTGAAAATTGTGCAAAGAAACCTTCAACAAATTATTCGCTATTTTTCTTAAATTTCCAGAACTTATTAGAAAGTTTCTTAAGTATTTGGAAAGCTCCTTTAATTTGTTATCGACCAAACTCTATACTCATTGCAAACAAATTGATAAGTTGAGTTATAGGGACATTTTTAAAAACACATGCTTCTAGATTTTCATCTATAACGCAAAAATTCCACATTTTCCAAAACTATAAAATTCCTTCAATGTAGATTGAAACGTTCTTTCGAACAAGTCCAAAAGCTTGAATTTTCATTAGAAAATGAACGAGAATTCGATAAAAATTTCCAATTTTTTACCGAATCCTAGAGCGGTCTATTATAATTCACATACTTTAATGTCGATTAAAAGCCCCTCAACTGGCCGGTACGGATTATGAATAGCTAGATGGAAATTTAATTGTTCCATCAACAATAATTCATTATTCAAAATAATATCAGTGGCTTTCTCTCGATCACCACGAATATTTGCTACAAATTGTTGGATGGATATGTTGAATTCTTCCACTTTGCATGCCAGATAAATACAAGTAGCCCTGAAATTCTATTGTTAGATTGATGGATATTTGAAAAATGATTGATTTTCATACATAATCTCTTTCGGGTGATGATTCATTACGGAATTGTGAATGTAGAAACGTTTGAAATAATGAAAAGCCGTACCTATAACGGATCGTGGCATTGGCGGTTGGAAGCGTTTACAAAAATCCCGTAAACGTGTCTCATATCGTTTCACCATGATCTTTTCTTCTTCAGCCGTTAAGAAATAGTCATGTTTATTAGCTTCCTACAAAAATAAACACAATTTTCAATTTTTAAAAATTTTTAACCTTACATCAATGTGCCGACCAAACGTTTGAACATGTTTCAAATTCGCATTCTCCCTCAATTTATTTAATTCTTCTTCACTACCAAACATCCAATATTTACACTGAGTACTTGTTGAAAACATTTTTCACGAGATTTTCATGGAATTTTCGACATTTGAAAAAGTTTGGTTAGGAATTGGAAAATATTACCATCACGTGATCAATTGTCTACGACTAAAGCTAGTATTACACTGAATTATCAAACTAATTATTTATTTTATACAAAGAAATTAATAACAAATAAGACAATTTTAATAATTATCAGCGAACAGTTTATAGTTAAAAGTCTTATTGGTTTTTTAACAAGACCTACCTTAATGTATTTCGCTCAAAATTATAGAAACAAGGTGAAACAAGCTTTAGTATACATCAATAATGATAGTGACATCTATAGTAACTTATATGAACTAATTTGAGCGGTTTATTTGAAATATAGAATGAATTTTATAATTTATGAAATTTAAAAACATAATACTTTTTATTTTATGATTATTCTACAATAATATATTTTTATTTAAAATTTAAAATTTGTAATGTAATCTGCATTAAGTAGTAGCTTTAGTTATTTTAGAAATTTAAATAGAGATGGCGCTGAGATTATTCTATTAACAAGTAGATGGCGATAGTAGTAATAAATTTAAACTTTAGTTCAAATTTTGAATATTTTGAAAATTGTAAAAATTATAATTTAATTACGTTTCAATTAGAAAAACAACTAGAAAGATTCTTTATTGATAAAATAAATTTTCCATAGAACTTTCCAATAATAAAATATTCATCAATCAATAATAAAATTGAATATTGTTTATTTATTCATAAATAATCAACTTATAATCTCTTCTACACATAAAATGTTTGTTGTTTTTCTTTCACCATTCAGTATTATTGGAATGAATAGTATACAGACGTCGACAATGTGAACAACAGTTGCTGTTTATGATGCAAAAGTAAATGTTAAGACCGGTTAAGAAGGCCTAAGGCGTTGATAATATGGCCGTCTCCACTAGATTTGCCCAAGGTATGGGCGTTACTACATATAATATATTTTTATTTCTTTCGTTTTTTACCAAGTCTGTGTTGATACTTATTTTATACATGAAACATTGAATATTTAATTGAGTGAGCGATTTCGATTCGTTTATAATCTAATTTAGGAATCTTGAATATTGATATTAGAGGCGATAAAAGACTTGTCGTATCTCTTGGTGAAGGATCGATGAAATCAATTTTATCCACCGATAGATGATAATACGGAGCCTGAATTTCTATAGAGACAATTACCTAGTTGTTGAATACTTAGAAAAAAAGACAAAAATTTGGAATACTACAGGTATTCTATGCAATTAAATCAAATCTATTCGGAGTCAACAAGAACTCTTTGGAGGGTTGTTAATTTATACGAATAACTCTGCACAGCAGTAGAGATGTTAACAGGAGTGCCATAACAGATTTTTTAAATTTATTTTAACGGAAACAGAACAGAAACAGAATCGGAAACGAAGCACAAACAGAAATATAAATAAAAAAAACAATTAATCCGTACAAATTGTTAACTTTCCATCAGTTCTCCGAAAATTGACAATCTTACCAGCAAATTTCTGGGAGAATTACCTAAATGCCTAAAATTCGGTTTATACTATAAGAAAATCACTGAAAATTGGCTAAATTATAGGGGAAAATACGGATTTTTTGCAAAAAATAGATTTTCTCAAAGATAGATCAAATGACTCAGATAAGTTAATATTCAATTAGAATTTTTCAAAACAAAAACATTCATAGTTACTCCTTAAAATGGTCTTTCTAGTGCAATTCAAAACGTTACAATATATCATCAAACAAAGGAGAAATCTATTTTTAAAAACTGATAGTTCTTAGGCACCAAAATGAAGAAAAAGGTGTAATGTAGCTCCTCCAGTTTTTATCAATTTTGCAGAAAATCACTAAACTAATTAGAAAATTGTTTAGAGATCTGGAAAGCTCTTTCAATTTGCTATATACAGTGAATAAATCGTGGAAAAATTGATAATATTGGATAAATTATTGGGGAAAATATGGAAAAAATTAAACAAAACATATCCCACGATTAGCCTTGTAACTTAAAATTTAAACGAACCTTTTGAAAATGTAAAATGTTCTTAGATACTCATTGAAATGCTCTTTCTAATGCTACTAAATTCGTTACAATAATTTATCAAATAAGCAAGATACCGTTTATTAAAAACTAGCATTTTCCGGACATCGAAACAAAAAATGTAATACAGGACCTGAAGTCTCTGTGAATTTTCTGGAAAACTAACAAAACTATTAGAGGATTTGTTAAAGATTTGAAAAGCCTTTTTAATATGCTATAAGCTATAAGAAAATCAATGAAAAATCGATAAGATTTGCTATGTTATAGGGGAAAATATGAAAAAAATAAAACAAAATATGCCCCACGATTGTCCTTTGTAACCTAAAATTCAATGGAAACTTTTCAAAATGAAGAACGTTCTTAGATACTCATTGAAATGCTCTTTCTAATGCTACTATAATCATTGCAATAGCTTATCAAATAAGCGAGATATCAGTTATTAAAAATTGATATTTTTCAGACACTGAAACAAATAATGTAGAACCTGAAGGGTTTGTCAATTTTCCGAAAAAATAAACCGATTAGAGGATTTTTTGAATATTTGAAAAACTATTTCAATTTACTATAATCTGTGAGAAAATCAATGAAAAATCGATAATATTTGCTAAGTTATAGCGAAAAAAATAATTTTCTTTGAAAAAACACGTGCTCCGAGATTTTCTTCTATAACTCGGAGTACAATCGGAATTTTTCAAAACACAATACATCTTCAGTTGTCCCTTAAAATGCTGTTTCTAATGATGTTTAAGTCATTACAATACATCATCAAACAAGCGGGAAATCGATTATTAAAATTTACTTTAAACTTTAAATTAGTACTTCTTTCATATTAATAATTTCCGTTATATATCCGCTTAAAAAGGCGCAGAAACAGAGACAGATCTTTAAAACTGTGCAGAAATTCCGCAATTACAGAACCCGAAGCAGAAATCCGTTCCATCTCTAACCTCCACACAGTAGCTTGTTATAATATGTTGTATAAGAAATATATCCAAAGACCTTATAATTATATATTTGAAATTACAATTATTAAAGATAAGAAATAAAAATATTGACTCCATAACGAAACGACCATCCTACCTATTCTACCTACCTACCAACAAGACATCCCAACCATATACGGGAATTATTGTATTATTCATGAATCCATTGACAGATGAATTATTGATCGCCCATGGTGTGGGCATATTTCGATACTATCAACGATACAATCCTGTCGCTAATAAATCGTAATAGATTTATTATTTATATTGGACAATAAATTTAATCGAAAGAGAGAGAAAAATGTAGAAATAATTCGCGATAAATCATACCGGAGCCAAATCTATTCCCCCAAAAACTGTGTCTTTGTCGAATAATTGTAGGTTTTCAACTCGCTAATTAACATTCGTGTAATTAGATGGTAGTTTGTGGTTATTTGCAAATGATTCTTAATTTTTTTGTTCTCTGTTGTTAGTTATAGGAGAATAGCCAACACCTTTGGACAATGCTGAGAGATCTAATCTTAACAAACGCTGGATTACCATATTTAATGATTTATTGTTGTGATAAAAGTGTGAAATTACTACTAACATACAACAATTTCCAGCTTGAAGCTGAATTATTTATCCTAAGACCACGAGTTTGTTGAAAAAACTTCAAACAATTAGAAGCGTTAACGATCTTTTTTAGCACAAATCCAACAATTAGAAGATTAAAGGGAATAAATTAACGAATAGTTTAAAATAGATGGAAGCTCAATATTTGTCCAGTTTTCGTCTGGATTTTCGACAAAAATGTCTGGCGATAAAGGTGAGCAATCGGCTAGTTTATTAAAATCGTCCAATAATAACCAAATTGTAGATCCGATAAATCTAATCTATCTAATTTGTTTGAAATCGATCGATAATAGAGCAATAAGGGCGATAATGTGGTACGTTTTGAGCGTCCATTTGATCACTTCAACGATCCATATTTATTATATTCTAACCGATTACGATCGAAAATTACTAACCGAATATGGCTCAGTACTATTCGGTACAATTTATGTACCAAATTAATTAAAGTTTTCGAAATTAGCAAATTTGACACGACAATTTTTAGGGCTCCTGTGGGATTATCGTAGTGTTTAAAATCAATCCCGATTTGAAAGAATTCAAAACCAATATGGAATTATTGTGTAAATCTTACAGTTGCGTCAATGTTGAAACTGAGAGAAATATCAAACGATTATCAACAATCATGAATTCCTTTTTAATTATTGTGTTGATCTACAGTGGAATCACTGGTGTATTTTATACACCGCCTCTATTGGGCAAAAATGAAGATTTATATTTTGCTTTGTATTTCTCGAAAAAATGTAGCCCCGATTGGCAATTAATTCTACAAATTATCTATTTCTCAACATTGCCTCTACTTGGTTGTTTTATGGTGATTCAAATGGTACAACCGTTCTATTTCGTTATTCATGTAATTTTCCAATTGATGATACTTTGTGAAGATCTACAACGAATCCAAATTTGGAAGAATCTCGATTTTGATTCTACCAATTTTCAACGATTTGTCACTAAAGATTTGAAAGATTCAATAAAATTGCACATTAAAATTAAACGGTGAGTAGATCTGTTAACAAATTTGTACACAATGAACAAACTTTAATTGTCACATGCCCAAAATATTCTGTCACGATAGCACAGAAATCCAAAAAACTTTATCGAATAATTTAATTACAAATTCGCCTTTTTTGAACGTGACGATGAAAACTGCAAGTATCGTTAATTTTTTGTAAATTTTAGGCTAGTATCGATATTTCGGCGTATTTTTAGTTCGATTATGTTGTGCTACATGGTCACGATCATTTGTTTCGTTGCTGCTTTAATTTACTTCATTTTAAGCGTAAGTACTGGCTAATTTTACGAACAATTCAAAAAGTTTATAATTTTAGAATTTGTCGCCGTCGAATTTAGTACGATTGTTCAGTACCGGTGCAATATTGTTGCTATTTTTGGTTATAATCTGCCATTTAGGACAATTAATTATAGATTGGGTAATTCGAATATTTACTAATCGGCTATTAATAAGAATTTTGTTTTGTAGTCAGAGAACAGTTCTAATATCGCTTGGGATCTACCATGGATTACAATGAATTTAGAAAATCGACGATTATTGTTGATTTTTTTGATAAATTCAACTGAACCCGTTCAAATTACCGATAGGGCTCATTTGATTGTTATCAATTACAATTTGGCTATTAGAGTAAGTATTTTAAATTAGTTTAAAATATTTGGATGTTTTTTGTGATAATTTCAGACTGCAAGATTCTTATTTTCTTTGTATACGATACTAATGAAAATATTGTATTTGCAAGATAAGAATATTTCTGATTTTATTTCAAGTCAAATTAATGCAATTAGATAAATCATTATGTGTAAATTGTTTATTTTAAGGGGATGAAGCAGTAAACGGAAAACAATGTAACTTTTTTATTTTCCAACAGATTTCAATGTTCTAAACGGAATTTGAAAGAGCATTTCAAGGCGGAGGGAAGTATATATATCAGATTTTTGGAAATCCGGATGTAATTTGGAGTTACAGAAGGAAATATAGAAGCATGTTTTTTAGCATTTTTTACAGTTTTTTTTTTATATTTTCCCTCATAACTTGGCAAATATTGCTTATTTTCTAATGAATTTCACACAACATGTGGCCAATTAAAAGCGCTTTCCAAATCTGTTAGAAATTTTCCGATCGCATTGTTAGTTTTCCGGAAAACTGATGAAAGGTTTCGACATACTAATTTTGTTTTTTTACGGGCAGTTTTAAACTTAGACGACTAAACCAGGGCTTGTTTGAAAGGTAATGAATAGCAGATTATTTTGAAAATAGTTTGAGATTGAAATTTCGAAAATTACTGGAAATTTATGGTGGCGAATCTATTATCTATTATTTTTATCTGTTAAAAATTAATTATGTTTGTAGAAAGTATATTGCAATTTATAGATTATTTCATTACCTTTCCAACGGTACCATTGTTGCTGCAAAAAAGTGAAAATCGTCTGGAAAATTAGTGATAAACAAAATTATGTTTTTTATGTGGAAAGCCGACAGTGATAGTTCGATAACAACTCGCCAGAGTATAATATTAGCCACAAAAATGGGTTTCTTCCAGCGGCTCACAGATGTCAGCAGGTCTCTTTCTGCAATGTTGTCAAATTATTCTTTTTGTCTGAGGCCTTACCTTTGCCATCTTATTATTGCATAAATAATTGGAGAAAAAAAAACAATAAACTGGTTGTATATAACTAACTTTAACAATTAACAAAAAAAAATAGTCGCTATTTTAATTGGAATGTTAAAAAAAGAAAATTGTAATTTTTTTTTACAAAAAAATAAACGTTTTTAGCAAATTGGTGACTAATTTTTTTGTTAATTGTTAAAGTTAATTAGATACAACCAGTTTATTGTTTTTTTTTCTCCAATTATCTATGCAATAATAAGACGCCAAAGGTGTGGCCTCAGGAACAAAAACAAATTTGGCAACATTGCAGAAAGACGAGATGACAGACTTTGGAGCCCCCTTTCCGCGAATAGATGTAACTCATTTTTGTGGTTTGGAGACTTGCTATTCAACTCGTTTTTCACACGATAAACATAGTTTTGTTTATCACTAATTTTCCAGAAGAGTTTCACTTTTTTGCAGCATCAATGGTACCGTTGGAAAGGTAATGAAATAATCTATAAATTGCAATACACTTTTTTAAAATAATTAATTTTTAACAGATAAAAATTATAGATAATAGCTTCGCCACCATAAATTTCCAGTAAATTTTCCGAATTTCAATCTCAAACTATTCTCCAAATAATCCGCTATTCCTTAGCTTTCAAGCAAGCCCTAGTTCAGTCGTCTAAGTTTAAAACTGCCCGTAAAAAAACAAAATTAGTATGTCGAAACCTTTCATCAATTTTCCGGAAAACTAACAATGCGATCGGAAAATTTCTGACAGATTTGGAAAGCGCTTTTAATTGGCCACATGTTGTGTGAAATTCATTAGAAAATAAGCAATATTTGCCAAGTTATGAGGGAAAATATAAAAAAAACTGTTAAAAATGCCAAAAAACATGGTTCTATATTTCCTTCTGTAACTCCAAATTACATCCGAATTTCAAAAAATCATATATGTACTTCCCTCCCTCTTGAAATGTCCTTTTAAATGCCGTTTAGAACATTGAAATCGGTTGGAAAACAAAACAGGAATCCTGTTTTCCGATTGTCTAAAAAGCTGCTTCTTCCCCTTAAATTTGCTCTATAGTTGTTCAATTTTTAAAAATTGTCGAAATTTTGACGAAAACTAGGAGCTAGTTGTTTTTTCTAGGGGAAATTTGTTTGTAAAATTCCGGGATTTTTCAACAATCCTGGAATTTCCAAGGCCTCAAGCTTAGATGGGAGGCAAATCTGGATTTGAAGAATCGTAAAATTCTCTCAAGATTCTCTCTTCAAAATAATTCAACTAAATTTGTTAAAAGTAGCTTTCATATAGCAAAATTTATTAAAATAGATGAGTATTTCAAAATCTAGTCTTGAGTTTGGAAATTTTCCTTAAAAAGTGAATAAAATTGAAAAACGTAGATGCCTTTAAATTTGACTAAAATACCTGCATTTTCTGTTTTTTTTTCAACAATTACGTTTGAAAATTGGCGAATATCGTATAGATCCAAAAACTCGAAAATTGCCCTTGATTAAAACACCTAAAGATAAGAGAATTTAGAGGAAATACCGTCTCGTATTTATACTCGCTCAAAAATTTAGCTAGTTTACCATGATTTTAATAAATTTTTGAGTCGCTAAACTTTGACAAGTATACTAAAGACTTCAAAAACGCCAAGCCTTCAAAGAAGTGTCCAAATTTTGAATTTTCTGGGTTTATACAGTCTAATATTTAGTTGGTCATGACATTTTAAAGAATTTCAAATACAAAAGTGTTGTCAAAGAGTTAAAACACTTTTAGGACGCTTACGCAGTTAAACCCCAATTTTCAAAAATTTTAGAAATTTTGGCAAAAACTAAGAGCAAGTTGTTTGTGATTTTTCAACAATCCTGGAATTTCCAAGACCTCAAGCTTAGATGGGAGGCAAATCTGGATTTGAAGAATCGTAAAATTCTCTCAAGATTCTCTCTTCAAAATAATTCAACTAAGTTTGTTAAAAGTAGCTTTCATATAGTAAAATTTATTAAAATAGATGAGTATTTTAAAATCTAGTCTTGAGTTTGGAAATTTTCCTTAAAAAGTGAATAAAATTGAAAAACGTAGATGCCTTTAAATTGAACTAAAATACCTGCATTTTCTGTTTTTTTTTCAACAATTACGTTTGGCTCAAAAATTTAGCTAGTTTACCATGAGTTTAATAAATTTTTGAGTCGCTAAACTTTCACAAGTTTACTAAAGACTTCAAAAACGCCAAGCCTTCAAAGAAGTGTCCAAATTTTGAGTAACCTAGGTTTATACAGTCTAATATTTAGTTGAACGTGACATTTTAAAGAATTTTAAATACGAAAGTGTTGGCAAAGAGTTAAAACACTTTTAGGACGTTTACGCAGTTAAACTTCAATTTTCAAAAATTTTAGAAATTTTGGCAAAACCTAAGAGCGAATTGTTTGTGATTTTTCAACAATCCTGGAGTTTCCAAGGCGATTGCCTCAAGCTTGGATGGATGGGAGGCATTTTTAGTAAAGTAGCACAAATCTGGACTTGAAGAATCTCCTCAAAATGATTCAACTAAATTTGTCAAAAAAATTGACTAAAAGTTGTTTTTATATAGCAAAATTTATTAAAATAGATGAGTGTTTCAAAATCCAGGCTTAAATTTGAAAATTTTCCTTAAACAGCGAAGGAACTTCAAAAACGTAAATGCCATTAAATTTGACTAAAAGTGCCTACAATTTCAGTTTTTTTTTTAACAGTTACTTTTGAAAAACCGGCGAATAATGTTGAGAATGTCGTATAGATCCAAAAACTCGAAAATTGTGGTTGATCAAAACACCAAAAAATAAGTTTACACAAAAGTTTAACTAAATTTTAGAGAATTTAGAGACGACATGTTTCAAAAATTTAGCTACTTTACCATTACTTTAATAAATTTTTAAGTCGTTAAATTTTCAAAAGTCCATTAAAGACTTCAATGCACTGCTAAGCCTTCAAAAAAGTGTCAAAATTTTGAATATCGTAGATTTACACTGAAGTTTAGAGTGAAACTTCAAAAATTCCAAATATAAAAGTGTTGTCCAAAATTTAGGACACTTCTAGGACGTTTACGCAGTTAAACTTGCTTTACTTGATTTAATAAATAAAAGTCAACTCTGTGCCTTAAAAATATAGATTTATATTCGAAAAACTCCCCTTAAAGCAACCTAATTGTTGAAATTATAATTGTTTTCAATAGTTAAATATTTGATAGAAATTGACAGTTTAAAAGGCAGAATTTTCGCTTGAGGCGGCATTTTCTATAATCCCAGTCCTGTGAGTTTCATAAAATACTGCCCGATTCATTAATTCCAAGAATACCAGTTTCGGTTTATCGAAAAATAGTCAATAAAATAGGTGATATTCTATAATATACCCCTTCCTTTGCTTACAATATACGATTATTATAATGGCGTAATTGACTCAAATTATCCCGACCGCATGAAAAAAGTTAATTCAGTTAAGGCTGTGTGCCAATAAGTCACCACATACACCAGTCTAGTAAACTATAAAGAATTGAAACGGTTAAAAGTGATTCTATTGGAGAATTATTGGAAGATTATAAATGACAAAGCTTTTAATTTGGCGTTTTTTTTTACTTTATATTTTTGTCGATTTGGACAAACAAGCATTCTTCTGTAGACGGTTGGCGTGCTAGATGGCTAAATAAATAATTAACGAAGCGGTAAGAACGGTTTCACTTTGCTTAATAATTCACTCAATTCTGAAAGGTATATTCGAAATGTGTCGATCATAAATGTTTGAAATGAAACAATGAACGTTTTAATTTTCTGCAAATTATCAACGATTTGTAAATTAATAAAAATCTGATTGAATTTTGTAAAGATGAACGCTTTGAAGAGTGTACAGAAGCGTGACTTTCATTATTGTATAGGGCGTTATAGCCATTACTAGTTCTATAGTGAAGAGTTGGCACACAGCCACCAATAAAGAGTGTAGTTTAAGCGAGCAATGTAATTTTATAATTTTCCCCTTATTTCGTCACAAATTACTCTGGGAGCATGTTTAGCAGTCTACTTTAGTTCGATCGTGGCTGTGGCTGTGGCGACAACAATGTTCGGTATAAACGACGAAAAATCCCCAAAAAAAACCCAGCAAATTTTGTGATAATCGCTGATAAGGTAGTAAGACTAGTCGATTGAACGCGTCAGTGTTGTTGGGGTATACGGACACGAGGACATATCTCCAATTACCGGTAGTGTGAATCTCTTAATTTTGTTTTAATCGCCAAAGACGAAGACGAAACGGCAATAAGACAAAGGACGAAACCATAAAGCAAAGGATTGTAATATATATCTAAGCACCGAGACTATAATTGTCGGTTACCGAATATGCCTCCAGCAAGATGGCGCCAAAAACAGAACAAAACAAAAAAGACGAAGAAGCACAAGAACTGGCTGGTACTTAGCCCTCTGGTGGTGTGCACAGTAAACTAATGGTTAGCTTAATGTTAAAATGTAGTGTTTAATTATTAGCTATCTGACTGGAGCTACTACTGCACTCCTCTCTTTCAGGCGCTAAGTTTGTCGTTGTGTTTTAAAACATATTTTAGGGTAATTTTTAATTAATAGCCTCTTGTACGTATTGTTATCCCTACCAAACGCACAATCTAGACAAAGACGAATAGACTTAATTAATATTCCTTTTGTTAGGTTTTTCCCTAGTTTTGTTGTCAATCTAGCAAGAGGGTGGGTCAAGTTGTCATTATTTAATTAATACGATTCGAAATTAGGGTGAACAACATTGAATTATAACAGAAATTATTATTTCCACTGGTTTGGTGCTACAATTAAAATTGTAGTTTGTAAACTAAATGAACATCAAAGAGATTTTTCAATGGTTCAACCGAAAATCGGCTCGACATAACAAATTTGGAATAATAGAGCGCAAACTGTATAATGTGCCGGTTTCTTCTACCATACTTTCAAACGCTCTGTTTTTGTTGTTGTTGTTATTATTATTAGTTGTGGTAGTTGTTGCTGTTGAGTCCCTAAGCCTGAGGCTGGCGAGCCAAAACTCAACAGACATATAATTATTACTTGTGTTCCGACGTCTACAAACGTACATATGTTATTATATATTTTTTATGCCGGAAACGATGGGCATTCGCTTCTTCGTCTTTTCTTCATCATCATCATCATCATCATCATCATTATCATCAACTTGACTCTATATATTCTTGTTATTGTTCAGTTTTGAAATGTGACTGAAATTTCGATTGTCTTAATGCATGATTTTACAGATACATAGCCGTTTCAGCATTTTCTAATGTTCTCTTTTTCTAATGATGATAATGATGGTGGTGGTGACGTGACAAAAGCAAGGTGCCGTCACGAAGCAGGTGATATTTTTAGACACATCTGACCTTATCTTTGACCCAATAAAGCATCAATCGATAATCACCAGTTTCGTTCAATTATTTTCGATTTATTCAACAAAATATCACCCAAAAATATCGAAAATTTCATCGAATATATCAACCGATAATTTGCCTCAAACGGGTCTAGATGGCGCCGGGATTCTGATTTGGAAATTTTCAACTTTCACGGTGAAAATTCAACGAAAGTTTCCAATTTTTTTATGCGAAAATGAAAGCGATTGCGATTTTTCAGAGAATAACCAGTTTCATGTCGTAATTTTCGCTTAGCTAAGCGATTTTTATTCGTACTCTTATAAATGATTCCTATTTTATTAATTAATTAGATGCATAAAATTAATATGTAACCCTCTATAACACGACTGCAATACCATCTTAATCGCGTTATATGAGACCTAGTGAAAATACAAAATGGAGAAACGCACTCTTGTTGAATTTCACAATTTTTCTTGAAATTCCAAACATAGCGGGGGTTAACTTTATTATTATTATTGGCAACTTTTATTACACACAACACAATGTATTTTGAAGAAAAACCGTGCTATCGAAGTACGCTTAGTTTTAAACGACAATCTCCAAATTTACTACTATTGCAGATTACCGTGCAAGTTTCTTAATTTGTACGAGTGCTACCGTGTTATGGGAGAATCACATATATTCAAATAACATACAATTATCGCGCTATCAAAGTACGCACAGTTTTAAACGACAATCTCCACTACTGTGTTGCAGATTACCGTGGTAAACAAGGGTTCTTGCCGTTTTCTCAATTTGTACGAATACCACCGTGTTGTGGGAGAATTACATATATCCAAATAATATAAAATTATTATCGTGCTATCAAAGTGCGCGCAGTTTTACACCACGTTGTTAAACAAGGCTCCCTGTAATTTTGTTAATTTGTACGAATCCACCGTGTTGTAGGAGAATTATGTGTATTTAAATAACAAAATTTTTAAAATTTCTAGCAAAAGTGGCTCTATTGGTGCCGATCGGTTCAAAATCCGTCGGTAGAATCGGATTGAATTTCAGTTTTGGATTCTTTTTACAAGCCCACTATTGGAAATCGAGTGGAAATAAATGAAATCAATTTTCGTAAAAGAATTGTCATGATTTCGGTTATTATTGGTGAAATTTTGATGGAGTTCGCGCCGATAATAACGTGTAAAGTTCGACATTTTTCAGTGGCATTATTATTTTATAAACTAAGTACAAATTGCTATATTTAACTGTTGATAACAGGGATTGAAGCATATTATTTTCCACATATTGGCAACCTTCTTATTTTTATTATATTAAAGTTTTTTTTTGAAATTGTTGGACATCTTTTTCATGTTCTCCACCTTTTGTCTTCGTCGTCTTTTTGTTTTAAAGAAATTTTTTCGTTTTATTTGATTGTTTTTTCATGTTCTATAAGTATATTCAGTAAGTTTGGACAGACAATAAATTTTCATAATATATATCTACCACACCCACATTTTATTATAGTCGGACAGATTAATTTATCACCGTTGACGATGGTTCGAATCCAATAAGATATTCGTGTTGGTTGACTGTAGATTTCATATCAAAGTTATGAATAAGGTATGAGGAGTTGTCTGAATAAGATTTATTAGACACATGTCTAAAATCTATCTAATTTAGTTAGATGTTAAAAAAAATCTAGACAGACATTTGATCAATTTTCGATCAAAATTTCTATGAATTTTTCGGTAACTTTCTACTCGTCCAACTTGTACGAAATAATCGTCTATTTGGCTAGTTTTCTAGCAGAAAATCGGGTTCCTGCTGCGGTTGGTGTTGCACGTTGCGGCAGGAAAAGGAACTGGAGGAGTCATGGTTTCCGGTTTTATAGAGCCCTGGAAGAATTAAGTAAGGCACGACACGACATTCTGCCATCATCAACAATACCCACAACTAGTTTCTCTTTTTTCCTCTCTCGCGTTATTTTATTTATCGATATAACGTTTTTGTAGGAAATAAGTGAAACTATCTCGATTGCGGTGTTATATTTCAGTATAAGTAGTTGCTGATTTTTGAATTACTAGAGTTTATTGGAATTTCATGCAAAATTTGTGTGTTATTCAATTTATCTCCACCGTAAATCTATACAGTATAGTTAAAGTGGCGTTTAAGTTTATTTTATTGGAATTTCTTGAGTATTTTTGGTGTTCTTGTTTTTCAATTTTAGTACAACAAAACTATGGATTTTTTCGAGTAAAAGGCGGAGACTTTGTAGTTTTCTTTTAATGTATCAGATATGGAAATTGTATCATGAAAGAACGCCATTTACAAATCTACACGTTTTGATCTTGATCCACGAGAAACTCTCACACTTTTCTTTCATTTACGCATAATCCACAACAAAGAAAAAATTCTTACCATCGATTTGAATTTTACCACGACATTCGGGAAAACTGAACTAAAACGTTTATGAAACTTACAGGAAATGTATCCGGATTATTACAGATGGGAAACTATCGGAGATCGAAACAATAGCGAAATTTCTCTTGTAATAAACAAATTTTCGTTTCGATTAATTAAATTGATTGGATTAGAATCGAAAATTGTTATATTCATTAAGATCGACCATTATATGGTTGTTTGTGCGTGTGTATTTGTGTGTTAAAACGCTCCTTCCATGATGGGAAAGGCACGGCTTTTATAAGGCGCGTTCGATATTAATATTTTTCTTTTAATGGAGGCCCGTCTATATGTAGTAAAATACATTAAAGTTGTTGTTTAGAAATGGACTCCACCATTCGTTTTGTTAAAATTACTTTTATACCGACCACCTTCCTATAAGAGAGACCGTTCATAAATCATCCACCATCATAACAACAACACAACAACAACAACAGAGCCTGTACTTAGCGCATCATATACATGATGTAGTGTTATATCAAGTTATCGTAATTACATTTTTCGTTATAATTCAAACATACCGGACGTCTCTCCTTATTCGTTCTTGCATAAGGGATAATCGTATAGAAAAAGACGACATTCTTATGGATATACATTACAACGTAAATAAATAACAAAAAAAATTATAATATAATCCAATATTTATGTCAAGTTGATATATGGAGCTAATTTCGTGTTGTACGAGGTGTAAATCCTCGAATACCAAATTTAATCTTGATTGGAAATTTCCAATATCTATTTATAAATCAATCCGATCGAACGAATTATATTAAAATATTAATAATAATAATGATAATAGTCGAACAATTGGATTTAATTACTGTCTCTCACGATATAAACCATTTAATAAAAGTGATTTTAACTGGAAAATATCCAATATAAACTTATTTATCTGATATCGAAACACCTGTCTTCCGGTTGGAATTGTCTTAAAATTGATATTTCTGAGGCGCTTCTATAAAAGACAATTTATGGTATTCTCTAACTTTTTGGCAATTCATCACCATGGCAACGAGATTGACAGTTATATATTTGCTGTTAAAAGTTAGAGAATAGAGTTTTCCAGTTCGAGCGGTACGATCCCCACAAAGTAACGTCCACCGGGAAATTGTTGGGTTCGATTAAAATTTCATATAGCAACCCTTTTCAACAATATCAAACGATAATGTTCGATTATTATTGTTAGAATAGTTCGTTTGTAGTGGAATAAGATAATTTCAAGGCGGATTCGTTTTACTTTAATAAAACTAACGAATATTTAATATTATAATTTATAGGTAAAAATCTAAACCGATTAAAATTGTAATGCAATGAATAATGATGTGTACGACTCGTTAACTTGTAGCTTAAGGTTGAAAGTATTCCTCTAGTAAACTTACAAATTCATCATTATTGTTTTATTAACAATTATATTAGGTAACTATGTTGTTTTAATAAGAAAATAATGGTGGATTCTGATGATTAATTAGCTGATAATAAAGTTGTAACAATGATAATTAATATTAAAACAATATAAGAATAGTTGTACGTTAAAACAAGATGGTTGTTTGTTGTGGATAACAATATGCAAATCATTTTCTTCAACATAAAACTTATGTAAATCGAACAGTGAACTTTTCATTGGACGCTTCAGGCACAGTGGTATTCTGACCAATGACTCCACATTATCAGCGTATAAGTTGGAACATTCAGGACCCACCCATTTATATTAAAGTTGAAGAATTGGAAGATGTAACGATTGAAAAAAATCTTAATCAAGCCCGTGTTTAAACGAGGGAGCGTGGATCAATTAACGTTGTTGTTTTGAAGCGTTTCCACGAATTCCAATGGTTGTTATTGTTCAAGAGACGACAAAAAATCCACAAATACTTGTTGCTTTATTGTTGTTATTGAGAATTTGAAGAGTTATAAAATCGATTTTATATTTGGAATTGAGCCATTTATTGTTGATTATCAAATTTGATATTATTAAAAATTGTTGTGCAGGTATCTTATAGGTGTGTTTTCCTTGAAATTTTCAAATCGACTGTACAGTTTGAATATATCGTGACTGACATGGTTATTTTCGTGCATTTCATTGCATCCGAGTGTACGATCGCGTGTTTCCACTATGCGAGTTTGACCATTTTTCTTGGCTCACTATGTCAGGTTTCTAGGAATCCATGGGGCGCACACATACACACATTCATATACTGTGAGAAAGTCCAATTTTTTTTCTACTTCTACTGCCACTAATAATAATAAAATGAACCGTCATGGCCATATGCCTTTTATTAACTTGTAAATACACAAGTCTTTAATGTTTTTTGATGATAAACACAAAGAGATGATGGTGTGTCATACGTTTATCGACGGTTTAAACAAAAAAAAGAATTGTTAAATAACGAGTCTAAAATGGGAGATATTCGAAAAAAATTCAATACGATGAATTATAAAGGTGTCTTCTTTTTGTATTCTCTTGTGAACTTCAGCCTTTATCCGAACGTATAATTATAGATTCTTTTCAGTTGTTGTTTTTTCAACAATGTCAGCTTAACCGAGTGTAATAATAAAACAATAATTTGTTGAATCAGCCAAACGTAGAATAAGGCAATAGTTTTGACAATAATTTCGCCTTAGAAATCTTTCTCATAATCCATCAATCGGATGGAGAAATTTCTTTGCGAATACTGCAAAATTTAACGCAATAGAAGGTTAGCAATGAAGTTAGCGTTTGAAATCCGCATTATGATTATTTTAATGTATTTGAGTCCTTAATTATATGCATTACAATAAAACTAGTAATTATCGTCAACATATGTTATTAAATCATTCAAAATGATGGGGCTTACAAGGTGAAATCTCAGATTTTTTCGATTCTCGATACCTTATTTAGTTAGTTTGGTTCTAAAAGATCAACATTTTCTTCTTTATACTTGAATTTCTGGAAGGAAATTGGAAATATCTCAAAACTAACTACAAGAGGGTTATTGTATGATGAAAATAATGAAGTCGAAAGGCTCAAAAACTAAAAATTCGTTGCTATACAATCGGTTTACGCCTTCATAACCGTGTTAAATCCAGACTTTCTACTCCGTGAATTATCCCAAAAACAAACGCGGATGAAATAGTTTGGTTTCGAATAGACTAGAACTTAAAAAAGTGATCTTAATTCAACGATTTCTCTCTTATTTTTCACTCAAAAATAGAGTAACATCGATCGTTAGAGAGAACATTTCTAGTTGCAGGACATAATTGAATAGTAATTGCATGTCCTCAGAATTTCCCATAAAGCATGGCTTTTTAATATAATTGCCTTCACTTTCTATAATTTTCCCGAAATTTTCCAGCTTGAAATGCCCTATCCAAATAGCTATAGCTTCCTTATTTTTCACTCTAGAACGGAGCATTATCAATCGTTAGAGAGAGCCTTAATAGGCACAGGACTCAGTTAAATAGTAATTAAATTTCCACAGAGTTTTCCATAAATATTCAAACCATGATTAATATGATTTCGTTCTCTTTCTATGATTTTCTCAAAATTTTCCAGCTTGAAATGCTTTTTACAAGGAGCTATAGTTTACTTATTTTTCACTCAAAAATGGAGCATCATCAATTGTTAGAGAGAACATTTCTAGCTGCATAATTGAATAGTAATTACATGTCTTCAGAATTTTCCATAAAGCATGGCTTTTTAATATAATTTTAATATAATTTTAATATAATCTTTCTAAAATTTTTCCGAAATTTTCCAGCTAGAAATGCTTTCTTCAAGGAGCTATAACTCCCTTATTTTTCACTCTAAAATCGATCATTATCGATCTGCAGAGAGCATTTCTAACTGCAGCTAAATAGTAATTAAAATTCCCCAGAATGTTCCATAAATCTTAAAAACACAATTTTTAATATGATTCTGTTCTCTTTCTATAATTTTCTCGAAATTTTCCAACTTAAAATGCTTTTTACAAGGAGCTATAGGTGCTTATTTTTCACTCTAAAATGGAGCATTATCAATCGCTAGAGAGAGGATTTCTAGCTGCAGTTAAATAGTAATTAAATTTGCCCAGAATTTTCCATAAATTTTCAAAGCATAATTTTTAATATGATACAGTTGGTTTTCTAAAATTTTTCCGAAATTTTCCAGCTTGAAATGCCTTTTCCTTATTTTTCACTCTAAAACGGAGCATTATCAACCGTTAGAGAGAGCCTTAATAGGCACAGGAGACAATTAAATAGTAATTAAATTTCCACAGAGTTTTCCATAAATATTCAAACCATGATTAATATGATTAATATGATTCCGTTCTCTTTCTATAATTTTCTCGAAATTTTCCAGCTTGAAATGCTTTTTGCAAGGAGCTATAGGTGCTGATTTTTCACTCTAAAATGGAGCATTATCGATCGCTAGAGAGAGAATTTCTAGGTGCAGTTAAATAGTAATTAAATTTCCCCAGAATTTCCCATAAATCTTCAAAGCATTATTTTTAATATGATTCCGTTCTTTTACTATAATTTTTCCAAATTTTTCCAGCTTGAAATGATTTTTCCAAGGAGCTATAGTTCTCTTATTTGTCACTCCAAAATTGAGCATTATCGATTGTTAGAGAGAGGATTTCTAACTGCACGCCACAGTTAAATAATAATTCAATTTCCCCAGAGTTTTCCATAAATCTTCTAAACGTGACTCTTATCATGATTCTGTTCTCTTTCTATAATTTTCCCGAAATTTTTAGCTTGAAATGCTTTTTGCAAGGAGCTTCTTTATTTTTCACTCTAAAATTGAGCATTTCTACCTACTGGAATTCTCCAGAATTTTCCATAAATTTTCAAAACATGGCTCTTATCATGATTCCGTTCTCTTTCTATAATTTTTCCGAAATTTTCCAGCTTGCAAGGAGCTATAGATCCAGTATTTTTCACTCTAAAATGGAGCATTATCGATCGCTAAGAGACCATTTCTCACCACAGGGCACAGTTAAATCAAAACTAAATTTCCCCAGAATTTCCATTAATTTTCAAAACACGTTCTCTTTCTTTAATTTTCTCGAAATTATCTAGCTTGAAATGCTTTTCGCAAGGAGTTGTAGCTCTTGATTTTAGTGTGAAAAATACAGGAGAATCATTAAATCGACTTCCCTTTTTTTAAGAGTTTTAATCTGATTCTTCGGGGGGATTCTCAAATCTTCGGGAGTTTTCCTCCCGACAAATAAACCACAAATCCGATTATTTATACAGCAAATTAATGGCCAGTTAAATTAAACTAAAGAATAATTATACCTGTTTTCTATTGATCATGTTGTAAATCGTGTTCTTGCAACTGGACATAAATATTTCCAATACTTGCGTCTTGTAAAAGCATTTACATTAATTCTTATAACCGTTATACGACTGTATTTAAATATTAATAAATTAAAATCGACTATTTTCTATCGAATTCTCTTTGAAATTTCCTGTTGTTGACGGCGATTCTAAAATTATTGCACCTCAAGGGCTGACTAGGAGACAGTCTGCATTTGGAATTGAATCAACTACCCTTAATATAGAAGAAAAAAGAATCCACAAGAAATATAGAAATTGTAATATCGGGCCTTTATAGTTAGTGAATCTGTTATTAGGATAATTATAGCCCTTAGGCGTAGTCCTGTCCGTTTCGTTGTTGATTCTTTCTTTCTATTTTCGATACAGTTTTAAAAATAGGATTGGGATAGTTTTATTGTTGTTGTTGAAATAGTGGCAACATTGCCCATTCGAATTCTATCATATTATTCCATCAATATTGTAAAGTATTGATGTTTAAGCCCATCTGTAAGGAAATAGGATGGATCCAGATAGATTTATGGGTAAATTTTAAATTGAAATTCTTGATTGTTGTGATCGAAAGAAACATATTTAAACCGCAAATTATAGTGTATACGGGTGGGGCAATAAATTTCATTTTCGATTATTATAAAGCCAATAACAACAATGATGGCGACGAGAAAAAACGAGATTGTAAAAATGGAATGTATTCATCCAAAAACCAGAAACAATTAAGGTCGGATTAATTGCGGCGTTTCGGGCGAAATAATTAAAGAAAAACAACTGGAAATTAGTCCAGCATACCGTGTGCCCACTCAATTAGAACAACAACGGTATTTGGACAAAATATTTGATTTTCGGCGAATTTTGATTAGTCCATTGGTCCGGAAAATTGCTTAGTTTTCGCAAAAATCGCACTTTTCCACTAAAATATCCATTTTATTTCCAGTATAGTTGGTGTGGATTCGTATTTTTGGTAAATATCGAAGGGCCCATCCATCTGTGAAGAGTGTGTGGGTGGTAGGCGTGTTCAATATAGACCAATGGAAAACTACCTTGACCAGAAAGCTCGAAAGGCCAGAAACACATGGTCATTGATCACACACACATATGAACACATTAACAAAGAAAATGGTTGTAAATTTCATGTTAAAATAAAATGACATGTGTCTAATACAACATAATACATCCATATAGAAAATTGTAATGTACTAATAGACAATTGATCAAAATTATTGATATTTATAAATTTAAACACTCACTCAAATTTCTAAAATAGAGAAAGATTGTAGTTATCATAAAATACAAGCGATGTCCATTACTATAATTGTCGAGGGTATTTATGTATTCAATCAATGGTTAATTTTATTTAAATTAAAATATTGTACTTTGATAAAACTGAAAATATGAAATTTCCTAATAAATTAATAAACAATGAGAATTATCGATGAATTTCCCACCTTCCTTATTTCTAATTTTGCTCTCTAATTTATTTTCCAACGTTTATAAATCAACGACCTGTTGGTGTAAATATTAAGGCGGTTAAAACGACAATCAATCTTTTCCAATCGCACGTATACAAACTATGATTTCCTATTCCCACAGGTAAGTATTAATTGTTGATAATCACTAATTAAGTATCTATTAAATATCGTTGATGTCAGTTGAATGTAAGGTTTTAAGACGTACAAAATATCGACTAGTAACGTTAAAGCAACGGGTAGAGGTGGAAAAAAAGTCGTGTTTCCATCTGGCGACTTTGATGGGTTTTACCCTTATTGTTGAGAGAAATAGCCGAATATATCACCCATGCCTCGAGCACAGTGATTACACTGTCTTGGAGATACATTACAAAAATCAAAACATATAATCAAGACAAGCCTTATAATCGGCATTCAAGTTCTTTTTCTCGTTCCGGCTGTATACATATAGCGAAAGATAGACGACGATTATAAGTTGTAACACATATATATGTATATGTGTTTATACAACATGTACAATACACGGTTTTGATCTTTATACACCCGATAAACGCCTAACTTGTATCATTCATCATTTTAAAAATGCACACAGATAGATGGAAGAGTTTTTTGTGTAAACTATGCATGTATACAACTTGTCTGTTAATAATAAATATCATTTTAAATATAGTTTTAGTATATTGTACGTGCAGGTTGGATGCTGACATGCAAGTCAAGATTTTATAATGCACTGTTCCATGTTTCATGCCTTGGTGTGTCAAAAAATTGAGCCATTTAGAAGTTTGTCAGGGATTTTCAAGAACGGTCTCCAAAACTTGTTTCATTGTTCGAGAAACATCGAAAACTAATCGCTTATTGTAATTATCAACGATTCTTCCAACCTTGAAATGTTATTAAACGACGATTTAATTCACTTTTGGTCTTTATGGATAGTAGAGTAGAATTTCTATTTTCGTTTATAAATATTGGAGTTTTTACAGAACAAAACTAGCTTTAAAAACTTCCTAGAAGAAGCCATAATTTTTCAAATATTTTTCAAAAATTAGAAATGTTTCGAATCTCTAATTTTGCTTCCATAACTACGAAATTTCTGCAGAGTTTGAGAGCTCTGAGTTGTGTCATTTTAAGCGGAAACATAACGGAAATTATTAATATGAAAGAAATACGAATTTATTGAATCTTGAAGGTTTAAAGTACATTTTTATCGATCCGGTGACCGCAAACTTTAACAATCGATATCTCGCTTATTTGATGATATATTGTAATGACTCAAATATCATTAGAAACAGCATTTTAAAGAACATCCAAAGACGTATCTGTTTTGAAAAATTCCTGTTTCACTTTGGGTTACGGCAGAAAATCTTCGAGCGCGTGTTTTTTTCGAAAAAGAATCATATTTTCCCCTATAACCTAGCAAATATTATCGATTTTTCATTAATTTTCTCAAAGTTTATAGCAAATTGAAAGAGCTTTTCAAATCTTCAAAAAATCCTCTAATAGGTTTGTTAATTGTCCCGAAAATTGGCACGGACTTCTGGTCCTGCATTACATTTTTATGTTTCGATGTCCGGAAAATACTAATTTTTAATAAACGATATTTCGCTTATTTGATAAGATATTGCAACGATTTTAGTGGCATAAGAAAGAGCGTTTCAATGAGTATGTAAGAACGTTTATCATTTACAGACGATTTGATGGAATTTTAAGCTACAAAGGACAATCTTGGAGTATGTTTTGTTTTATTTTTTTCCATATTTTCCCCAATAATTCAGCCTATATTATCAATTTTTCAATGATTTTCTTCCTGTAAATAGCAAATTGAAAGAGCTTTACAGATCTTCAAAAAATTTTCTAATTAGTTCATTGATTATCTGGAAAATTGATAAAAACTGGAGGATCTATCTTACATCTTTTTCTTCAGTTTGGTGTCTAATTGTAAGAACTACTAGTTTTTAAAAATCGATATCACCTCTGTTTGGTGATATATTGTAATGTATTAAATTATATGAGAAAGACTATTATAAGGAGTAACTACGAGCAGTTTTGCTTAAAAAAATTCTAATTGAATATCAACTTATCTGACAATGAGTCATTTGCGCTCTCTTTGAGAAAACCTGCGTTTTTTTCAAAAAAAAAATATTTTCCTCTATAATTTAGCCAATTTTATCAACTTTTAAAAGATTTTCTTACACTATAAAGCGAATTTAAAGCGTTTTTCATTCTCATTGGTGTAAAGTTAACAAGTATCTTTTATATTTCTGTCATTTATATTTCTGTTTCTGTTCTGTTTCGTTAAAATAATTAAAAAAAAATTGTTTATGATTCTGTTTCTGTTATGGGCTTTACGTAATATGTCTACAAAAAACAATAAACAAACAAATCGACATTTTTTGCATCATAAACTAAAGCAATAGAGACTAGAAAAACTCAAATTTTCAACCAAAATCGAACAAAATAAAAATAGAATTCAATTTCTTAAAAGACAATATAATTGGAATTTCGTTGATTTAATACCTCAAATAATAAATTTTTATCAATTATCGAGAAATTAAACGAAGAGATCTAATTTAGCACCCTTACATCGCGAAAATTTGCTCAAACAGAAATTCAGAATTGTTATCTTCAAAAAAAAACTTTACAATTACAAAAATAGTGCCAGAATATAAGAAAATTCTAATTTTTTCGGAAAACAAACTCATCTATCGGGAATTTTAAGGCCTTGGAACAGTTTTAATTGGCTGATTAAAACAAAAAAAATTAATGTTCACATTTTACTTTATCGTGTGCTCGAATTAATAAATATTCATTAACTCAGTGTACTATAATTAAAATCGATAAGCTCATTTAAATGATCGTTTTTTCCCTTCATTATATAACTTTTGAACGAATTAATTAACTGTCGATTATATATTTTTTTCTTCAGTTAACTATCGTATCAAAAAGCGCACTATCAGATAATTTATCCTTGATAGGTAGTTTTAATTATCGTGTCTCATTGTCACATCATGGTATTATTAAAGTTTGTATCAAGTTTAATTAAATTCAACTAAATAAGTTAGTAATTGGAAAATTCAAATAATATTCAAAAAAAATTTATAAGAACCGGAATTGAGTTTGTTTAGTTTCCACATCAAACAATAAATCAATCATTGTATAACTAATTTGAATATGTTTGTAATGAATCTTAATCAAATATGAAATTAGTCTTATCTATAATAGTAATTAATAGTAATGGATTATAATCATTTTTCACTAATCGCTACGTTGCAATCTTATTAAAAATGAAAACTGTTATAATTTCTATAATTTATAAACATTACCCACATTATTATTGTTATTATTGTTATTTTTAATACAATCCAACTGTACTTGCTCAATAAATCAATAATTTAACAACGTGTTAACACGTTAATTATCGAATTAATCTTAATCAATTGATAGTGTAAAATCTCTTAATTACGTTAATTATTGGATAATCGTTTGTTTTTAATTTCAACAAATCTCAAATAAATAATCTGTTTTAATAATAGTTGTGATTGACAATGTTAATTTCATATTTGATAAAATACTTATATTATCTACTATGATATAAATTAATAGGTATATAATTACAAATTACCTGTAATTTTAATCAATTACCGCCATTATATTTAAAAGTAAATAATTAAAATGTTCACTGTATTATCGATATCTCAATTTAGATAATTCGGATAGTAGACGAGTTTAGTTGGATCTTCTTCAAAACAGATGGCGGTGTCGTCGGAAATTTCCATGTTGTGTTGTAATTTAATATTTTTAATTTACAAATTTAATGAATTAATTTCAATATAAATATTTTCTTTAATAACAAAGTTAAAGGATTTTTATTATATTTTCGTTGTTATGTTTATTAGAATTATTATTTCATCATTTATTTTATTGGATTGATGTTGCATGTTCAATATCAGGAAGACTAATGTCACGCATATTTCCCTATATGGATATATTTCACACATATATTTAATGGTTTATCGAAATTATCGTTGAATAAAACTAATAAATGTCGGATTATTATATTGTTAATTTTTATTAGAGGTATTGATAAAGATATTTATCTTTATCAATATCTATATAAGTCTTATCAAATTATTTTTGTTTTTGTTTTTGTATTATTCGTAGGTTCATATTCGTATAGTATGTCTGGACTAATAACTCACTCCACTAAAAGATCTCAAGTAACAAGTAATAGTTATAAGACGATACTCGTTTGTCTGCTAACAAATGACAATCGCAATGCGAATCAAAGAGTATTGTGACTATAGCCGCTCTTGTTTTTGCCAAGATCCAGTGTGTGAAAACAATGGCATATCGGCGGGACCGCATTCTGGTAACTCTTTGAAGATCCACCGCTCTGTTTGCCAGGTATGTACAAAACGTCTTGCGGCACGGACTCCTGTATCTCTTCGTTCTACTACTACTATTACAACTACCCTTTGCCTGTACTATATACATTTAGTTGTTTATTTGTTTGTTGTTGTTGTTCGTGTTGTTGTATTATTGTTGGAACGACGAAAAATTGCATCTTGTACGTTCCAATAAAAGTGGAAGGAACTTGATGGTATTTTAATTATTTGATGTAGGTTAGAGGAACAGGTCTTTTACAATGGAGATATAGAAGGTCGTGCAAGGAAACAATCGAAATTTTACTGAATTTACTACAATTAAAATCATCATAATAACTATCAACATACAATAATATTCCATCGTATAGTTGGCCATGACTAAGTTACGTATATCGGAGATAGATTCGTATAGTAAAGTCACTCACTTAATCGAAGATTGATGAGAATATGGCTAGACTAATTTAATCCTTATTAATCTAGTTATTTTATCTGTCTTAGTTGGCATTACAATAGAATTATCACGTGACCGTCTTCAATGGCGTACATTTAAATCATTGGTTGTTTTAAAACTTGGCGCGTTTATAGTAGAACCTAGTGTTTTGTTTTCAATGGCATATTACTACGTTATTCGTTATTTTCAAATTTTGCGCCTTTAAAGAAAACCAATGAGTTTTTTCCTAACAGTGAGTAAATCGAGTATACATTATACCCTAATCATTCAGAGGTAGGAGATTTGATTTGAGAAAATACCATTGGTCTTCTATAATGGCGCAAAATTCTAAAATATCCAATGTTCTAGAAGCATATACTTCTATTGTTATTATATTCAATTTTTAAACTAGGGGTGATCTAAATTTTGCGCGCCTCAATGCTAGCTTCCCATTGGCCACTTTATATTCAGATTTACACAACTTAAAAATAATGCCTAGGAAACAATGGATTTGGAAGTTTTAATAATACTCTAACGTAGTTTTTATCGGGGAGTTGAATATGTTTGATTTAAAGTAAAAACGAACCATAAATATTTTAAATTTACGGCCAAAACGATGCAGTTTTTGTTTTTGGTGACTTTTTCTGTGTAAACCTGGCTTTAGGCAAAACTCCTAGTTAAAAAAAAAAAAAAAAACTATAGTCTTGTTTTTTCGTGACTCTTTCTATGTACGCCCGGCTTTAGTCATTTTTTTGTGTGTAAGCCCCGCTTTAGTCATTACTCTGTGAAGTTTAAAAATAAAGTATAGTTATTTTTATATTCTTGGATTGGCGATTTCTGCTGCCATTTTGATAATTCTACACGTCAAACATTTTAAATATCAAGAATACTAGAAATTTTTGATTTTATTGTTTACATAATTTTCTAATCTCAAATTATCAAATTTCAATAAAAATTATTCGAATTTGTGCAATTTTATAAACCTAAATTGTATAAAACAACTTATTTTAATCCAAAAATCCCCAACTAGTAGCAAAAAGTACTTACTTTAACAAATAGTTCACGAATACAACAGACGTCAATTAAGGTTAGAAATTTGAGTTACAAACATTTGGGGAATTTTGGCATACCAACCTATTATTCAAATGGTGCGTTATTTGCAATTTTCAATTTAAATTGACCAAATTCAAAATCAACGATTAAAAATAATTAAAATACTCCATAGAATTACACATAAAGCTAACGTTAATTAAATTTAGAATTGTAAGATTAGAAAACTTAGGTATCAGCTGGGGAATTTGGTTGTGCCAAGCGATTTCTCAAAAATTTCAACTCCACTTAACAAAATACAGAATTGATGAATAAGAATAAATAAAGATTGTACAATTATTTAACACTTTTTCTATTCCATCCCTGCCTTTCTGTGATCTTAATTGTGATATTTTAGTGTTAAAAGAACTTATATTTTAATTTATACTTTGTTTTTTAAACCAGAAGGAGTTATACCAAAGCTGGCATTACACAGAAATAATCACTAGAAATAAAAAACTATTAATTTGGTCGTAAATTAAAATATTTATGCTAATTTTCACTTTAAATATTTAGTTATCTGATGAGAACTACGCTTTTATAATTAACAAGTAATATACATTATAGTAAATCCACTCAAGTAGTGGAAAGTTTTGAATTTGTTGCCAACCCATTAGTTCAAGGACTAATAACATTTATATAGAAACGTACGGTAAAATTTATATTCTTACGTTGGTATCACTGCCGAACTAAACGATACTCGTTTGTTTATAGATCAACAATATAACCGCAAATTTTATGTTTTAAACATGTTCATTTCTTAATTTTAATAAATTTTGTTTTAAAAGACTTTCTTTACTTTGTTTTGTTGATTTTTATTATATCTTATTAAATTTTTCTGTGTAATATACCGTTTTATTATTGTTTATTTAAATTTCCCGCTTTCAATGAATATGTGCAGGTGTCAAATTCCCTAGATTTTCTATAAATTGCTATTAAAACAACAAAATCCAATGTTTTCTAGATATTATTCTTGAGTTTGGTAAACTTGTCTTTAAAATAACCAATAGGAAGCTAGCATTAGGCGCGCAAATTTTAAATCACTTCTTCTAGTTTAAAAATAGTAAAATTAAAAATAATATAATAAAAATAATAGTAAATTAAGAAATACTTGAGCAATTAATACAGAAATTCATCAAAATATCAGAACTTTAAAACACACAAATAAAACTAAGGTTAATAAAATTTGTGAGGTTGGAAAATCTAGTTAAAATAGTGGGGGAATTTGGTTATGCCAGCCTGTGGAGGGCGCGCAATTTAAAATTTTCAACTTGCAAATTGATCACAAAAATTGCCAAATTCTCCAACTTTTTCAACTCCATCTCTATTTCTATAAATATAATTGTACAGCTTTACTGTTAAAAATAGCTTGATGTGTTAGTCAAGTTAAAATAACTCAACTATAACCTGTATTATTGTAATTATAATTTTTATTCTTATTACCATTAAAACTGATGATTCTTTTTTATTTGCATGTGATAACATTTATGATACTCATTTAGTGAATGTTATGATTAATAAAATTTATTATTTAATACGTAAATTATTCTATACCTATATAGACGCATGTACTGCAGCTTTAAAGTAATTATCATTAAAGTTTCTTTTATAAAATCGGTTCCATTATTTATGCATACTTTAATTATTAAAAAATGGAAATAGATTCAACGGAGAATTTTGCAATTTCCTCTAGCAAGTTTATTAGATCAACATCAATGAATAAATGTAAACTAGCTAAAATAAACACGTCTATCTCCCTTCATCTTTCGCTATTTTACCAATTTAGAATCACAAGATTTTGGAAAAACTCACTTGTAAATGTGCCGTTTTCAGTTTTAATGTTCATTATAATTTACGAAGTGGGGAAACTTTAATAACACCTTGTCGTTTCCGTATACAAACACCAAGAAGAATCCTAATTAGTCTGTTCTGTAGTTGTTATTATTGTTGAAAGCCGCTGCATGTAAACTTTATTCCTCCGATCTAGCTAGATATACTCTGATTTTACATGTAATGCAATTTAATTTAATAAATAAGTCATAACTATCTCCATACGATTAATTGTGTTATTTATAATAAGAAATAGAAGTGAAGAATTAGATGAGACACAATGTATGATGAGGAAGTATTTTGAAGCGATCAAAGCTGCTGTATATCGTGTGAAATCACGGCAAATACCTCCTCTTTACCTGACTAACAAATATTTAGGTTGTTGATTATCTTCATTTGCGTATTTATGGTGTTATTCAACGATTAATTATTCAAATTTCGAATTTAATTAGTGGCTAATTACAATTTGTACGAGCCATAACTGATATAAACTATAGAGTTATAAACGATATAAAACTGGAATGGATTATTAAAATTCAATTTTATATCAGAAAATTACAAATCTCTCGATTGTTGCATTCTTTTATCAATTAACAGTTAAACAAGATCGAAAAAATCCAATTTAACTGTTAACAGTTCTTATATTATCTATTTGCAACTACTAATTTGTGGTTTTCTTTTATATTTTATTAACGATATGGTGAGTGAGATGCGGAGAAAAAAATTATTGCGGTTTGAATATCCATCGTATACTCACTATTGTTATTATCGGTAATAAATTTATAAATTTTGCAATTTAAAATGTATTTTTTCTGTTGTCTCCACTGTAGAACATTACCGGTGAATAATTGAAATACAACTATCATTACAACATTATTATTAATATTGTTGAATATTCTTGAGTTTACTCTAAGAAACGGTGCGTGGGTTTTGATTTATAATACATGTGTTTTTATAAAAAACCGGGGAGCTCTCACGCTGTCCTTTGGCCGGTGACCGGCACTTCCGCCAACTCTAGTCACGAAAGTAGTAGAAAGTTTTGAATTTGTTGCCAACCATATAGTTCAAGGACTAATTACATTTATATTGAAACATATGGTGGAATTTATATTCTTACGTTGGTATCCCTGACGAACTAAACGATACTCGTTTGTTTATAACCTCAAATTTTGTTTTTAAACATGGTTGTTTCTTATTTTTATTGAATTGTGTTTTATTTACTTTATTTTGTTGAATTTTTTGTGTAATTTAGTTGTTTATTTAAATTTCCAGCTTTCAATGAATATATCGATGGATTTTTAGAAAAATCCAGTCGGACTAGGAGAAAAACCAACAATTATGGAGATTGTCGAGATCAAAACAAAGGGAATATTGCGATCTAACAGATACGGTGAAGAGCATCGAGTGGAGTGTCTTTAATAAAAAAGAATAGTGAAGATGATGAGGAGAAAAAAATCGTATTCAGTAGTATAGTGGTCATGGGAAAATATAGATGTTTTATGATTCTTTTGTTTATGATCTTGATGCGTCATTCACAGTAACGATTGTGTTTAGGTGCCAGTGCCAATCAAAAGACCTACTAGTTGAAAGATTACAAAATATGGATTTATTTTAATTCCAACTAGGATGATTTTCGAAATCTTACAACTTTCTATCTTTTTACAAATCACTTTTTCTCCAAAGATTTATTCAACATTTCAACGAGTAGCAAATAACTAATTACTATAATCAGAAATCGTTGGAAATTACGAAAAATCACCGTTTGCACTTACTAAGATTTCAACGTAATTTCGAATAAGATCAAAGCACCAAGAGAACGAGCAATAAAAACGAATCAATACGGCGTGATTGTTTCATTCGCCGCTTTTTTACGAACAGAAAAACTCATCTTTCGTCTCACAATCGTGGTAGATGAAATTTTTCACTAACTTTCCTGGATGTCTGTCTGTATATGTGTACGTCTGTGTGACACTTGAAAGAGTGCACTTCCGGTCTATGAAACAATCATGGAAGCAACGGTGCGAGGAAGATTGCGCCAAGCCCGTGCATGCCGACTTCCAGTCACCGTCCTTCCTTTTTTTCTTGTTCTTCATCAACGACGATTTCCAACATAAAACAACTAAATGGTAGACATGAGAATAAATAATAGAAGGAATTAGAAATGATTTATCGATGGGAATTTCGATTAAATTACGGACTCTTCAATACTACACAGTCCGGATTAAAATGTTGTCACGGTTGTGGAGTTCGCTTAAAATTGATATAAAATCTCGCCCAACTAGAGAATACGTTCGGTACACTTCAAATCTTCAACTTTAGAGATGTGGCAAAGTAATCTCGTTTTTCAATCATCAAAAGAACAGTTCAGGAAGTTTCCTGAAATTTCGTATCAAAAGACAGTCTGGAGTTGAATTTACAAAGATTTAATGAAATATTTCAATGAACGTCTTCATAGAAATTGCTTGATAAAAAATAAAGCGATTTTATCCAGAGGCGGATCCAGTATAGAAGATAACAAGGGTCATTTGATTATTTTAAGTTAAAATTGTCGAAGAGGTCCGAACTGAATTTGGTGGGGTCCAAATTTTGAAGTTCCGCAACTGGGGACCGTTAACTTTGGAGACCTGGGCTAATACTGTTTGGAAATTTATTTATTTACACCAATTTTGGGCTAATTATGGCTACATATTGCACATTCCACCACAAAAATGTTATACATTCTATTAAATAGGGAAAATTATAAACAAAGAACCTTTATCAAGATAAAAATATAAGATAAAGAATCAAGACTTTTTGAGCACTTTAGGGACTTATGTTTGAACGAAGCCCATAAAGAGCATGCCGAAATCCCGCAGTCTATCTAACAAAAAGTGTCAAATCGACTCCAAGCTATTGTCCAAAATTCAAAATTTTGCCCAAAAAATTAATTTGCAAGCTACGAATTCGGCTCAAAATTGTCGTTTTGATAAACAAATAAAACCAAAGAATTAAGCTCAAATTTAGCTTAAAAATGGCGTTTTTCGATCGAATTTCCACCGCATAGGGAAAAAAATTCGCTCAAAGCCAAGCTTTGGTTAATGATTCGGGCAGGTAGATTTAAAGCGCTCACCTATATAATGAGTTAATCTACAGGGGGTAGTAATGTTTGAAGTATTGTGCCTTAACAGCAGGTGGTCCCGTCAAATAAGCTGTAACCCCCTAGAGTGAACTACTGTTTAATTACATTATAAATTAGGCACCATCTATGTAGATATAAATAAAATATAATCACATTGATTGTGTCAGATTAACAATGAAAGCTTCTAATTATCGAAATTTTCGTTCAAAAAAATAAAACATGTGCCAACATTTGAACTACTACCTGACAACAATTACAGCAATTTTTTTCATCATGGTAATACATAGTCCGTTAAATTGGCTGAAATCAATCTACAACAGTCGAAGGGAATTTTCAACAGTTTTCTATTTCATCTCCACATGTTACAAATTTTCCACTATTTAACTTGGCAATTGTATTGCAGTTAAGAGGTTAAATTGTTGGTGAAATGTACACGCAGTACTGTGACATATACAAATCATTCACTATTATTATTATTGTCGTTACAAGGAAAAGTTTTGTATGTAATAAAAAAAATAATACAAGTTTTGTAATATTGTACGACTATTAAAGTATAATTTAATTTCACCCTATTTATATTCAATTGAATATTGTTTAAAGCTCTTACAACTTTTCTACTGGTCGGAAATTTAATTTAATTCAATTATAATTATCATTGTTTATATTTGATGATGATCAAACTTGGAGGATATGCGTGCCAACATGAAATCGCATTTAAATCATTAGCCATAACACATTAGATAAGTGTTAAATAAGAACAATAATGCTAATATTAGATACTTAAGTGTGTTTCTAGTATTAAAGTCGATTAAAATATTAAAATTACAATTACAGGTATTTAAATTTAAATGTATTTATTCAAATGTTAAACTTGTTATTCCAACATTCTTCACGAATCCTTTAAAAAAAATCTATTTATTTAACCTAGAAAAAATTAAATTACTACAGTTTATGGTCTAAAATCGAACTATAACAGTAATTAAACGTATTTGTCAGCGTTTATTATAATTGTTTCCAAGTAGTTTCTAAATAGGGCCAAATACACAGTGTTCCATCGGTCTCTAATTAATTAGAAAATAAGAAACGAGCTTCTAGCGGCAAAACTTTGAGCTGCGCGCCATTTTAATGTAGGTTGGTTTAACCAAATTCTTTGAATTTCTAACCTTACAATTCCAAATTTGTGTTTATCGGGAGTAGTTGCTGTGTTGAATTATTTGCTCTACTTTGAATATTTTAGATTAAAATAAATGAAGTTATTTACAATATTATATCAATTAACACTAAATGTAGATGAAATCGTAGCTTTGAGGTTAGAAATTTTAGTAAATCTTCAAATATTTGTATTTATTCAAGAAAAAAGAAGCTAGAAGTAGTGTTAAATGTACAGAACTACCTGTATTTAAACATCTTTTCCTACATCTACATTTGTAAATTATCTCATTTTTACGTAATTTCAGTGGACAAATTCTTTTATCGAGCACCCAGTATTTCAAAATAATTTGACTTTTACGCCAATTTCTTTTTTACTGTCTTCTAAAGTTCTGAAAAATTTACAAAATTTGGGGTTTTAGAAAAAATGTCTCAATATCTTAAGTTAAAATCAGCTCTAGAATTGCTTGAAACTTCCAAAAATTCATCTTTTTGACGATGCAACAGTAAAATGCTTCAAAAAATGTCGTTTGAACACAAAATTAACAATTAATCTAAATTTTATTAAAATAAGAAAGTGTTTTCTAAGTCAAATTTCAGCAGATGTGGATAAATTTTTAATCTTCAAATTGAAAATTTCAAACTGCGCGCTCTTCAACAAGATAAGTTGGTATTACCAAAATCCCTAAATTTCTAACCTTACAGTTTCAAATTTGATTAGTGTCAATCTTATTTTGTATGTTCATCAAGGCTGTTGTTGTGTTTGAAGAATTTTGTGAATTTTTCGTTCAAGTATAAGTAGGTATTTCGTTTTCTATTTTGATTATTTTGAATTAAAATAAATTACAGGAGACTAATTTTTATTGTCATATGTCCAAAAAACTCTGACATGGCGACATGGGATTCCAATAAACTTTGTCACTATGAAAAAACTATAACTATATCGCTTTTATGTCACGTCAAAATTTTTTAACATATGACAATAGAAGTTTGTCTACCGTAATTTATTCATAATATTCAAAAATTTACTCAAAAACGAATTAATCCGCACAAAAATAGACAAAATTGAGGTTAGATCTTTTAGTAAATTTCTAACCAAGAAGAAGGTTGGTATAGAAATATCGTTAAATGCACTAGAATACTTATTTTAAAAGCGTCTTTTGCTATAATCTGGTAAACTTCTAATTTGCTGTCTTCTGAAGTAATGAAAAATTGCAAAATTTGAAGATTTAGGAAAAAATGTCTCAATGTCTCAAGTTTCAGTCGGAAAGTCAGCTCTAGAATTGCCTGAAAATTCCAAAAAACTCATCTTTTTGACGATGCAACACTAAAATTCTTCAAGAAATGTTGTTTAAACACAAAATTAACAATAAATCTAAGTTTTATTAAAGTAAGAAAGTGTATTCTAATTGTAAGTCAGTTTTTAGCAGTTTGAAAATTTTGAATTCGCGCTCTTCAACAAAATAAGTTGGTATTGCCAAAATCCCTAAATTTCTAACCTTAAAGTTTCAAATTTGACTAGTGAAAGTCTTATTTTGTATGTTTATAGTTGTTTAAAGAATTGTGTTGTGTTTAAAGAATTTTGTGAATTATTCGTTCAAGTATAAGTATTTCTCTTTCTATTTTGATTATTTTGGATTAAAATAAATTATAAATTTTTATTGTCACATCTCCAAAAAACTGGTGACACACAAAACTTTGTCACACAATCAGAAAACTATACCTGTAGTTTTATTTATTACGTCAAAATTATTTTACATATGACAATAAAAGTTTGTCTACTGTAATTTATTCATAATATTCTAAAATTTACCCAAACCGAATTGATACGTACAACAATAGACAAAATTAAGGTTAGCTCTTTTAGTAAATTTCTAACCAAGAAATAGTATATTGAAAAATTAGTTTCAGAAGTCAATTCCTGCACTCAACCATTAAAAAACTCGTGCTATCGCACTCGTTTTTTAAACTTGGTCTCGTGCAGGAATTATGGACTTCTGAAACGAATTTTTCATACTATTTTTCCTATTTTGCGCCCCTTTGTACCCTTTTTTAATAGAAATTGAACCCTTAAAATTTAGGGAATTTTATAGAAGTTGGTATTAAATAAAACAAATGAAAGTTCTACTTGACGATATTCAACTTTTTATTTGTAAAACGAGTTGATTTTCAATTGTTTAAGTCTCCATATTAATTACGACTTTTAATAAAGTAAAAATGTGTGACGAATTATCGTGATATTGTTGAAAATGGTATCAATTCATCAAATACGTCGAATGTTGTCGTTAATATTTATAATAGTTGCTCGTTTAGTGGAAATAATTCGAAATAAATAATTTGAAATAAATAAAAGTTGTTTTCACGTTAATCAAGTGGTCTGCATTTCTGTCAAAGAATGACATTTGAGATAGTCGACAATGTTACCAATTTCGAAAAAATAAATTATCCCAGATTTTCCACACTAAAAGTATTTGGAAAATTTCCATTGTTTGACTACTTTTAGTGTGGAAATGATTTTATTTCCAACGCAAAATAGGAAAAAGTTATAGAAATATCGTTAAATGTACAAGAATACTTATTTTAGAAGCGTTTTTCGCTATAATCTGGTAAAAATTGTAAATATTTCCATTTTAATGGTTAGTAATTTCAGAGGACAAGTTTCTTTACCGATTAGTGTCAGAATAATTAGATTTATGAGGTGATATTTTATTTTCTGTCTGTTCTGGATAATTTGCAAAATTTGGGGATTTAGAATAGAAATGTTTCAAAATATCAAGTTAAAGTCAGGAAGTCGGCTATAAAATTTCCCAAAGAAACCAAAAACTCACCGTTTTGACAACGCAACACCAAACTTCTCTAAGAAATGCTCTTTAAAGGCAAAATTAACAATTAATCTAGACTTTATTCAACTTTCTGTAGATGGAAGATTAAAATTGATACAAAAGTCGTAGTTTGAAAGGGAAATTTGCTAAAAATTCACCCAACTAAACATCTAAAATAGCCAATAGTTGAAGATAAAAAAGTGTCCAAGGAATCTCCTATGAAGCTCCCTATAAATTAGAAAATTTGGCCTTACTAATGTCGGTTTGAATAACTCTAAAATTGTTTTAAAGGGTGAATTCTCGACAGTGTAAGTTATGGAAAATTCCATGTTTCGAGTCATTCTTCTGTCGGGTCGTGTCGTCCGTTTTGAAGACCCAACCTTCGAATGGATATTGTTAAAAAATTGACGTGTACACCGGAAATATTGCCAATGAAATATTAACGTATCGAAAATTGGTGACATCACTACATTTACAACAACTACAACTACAATTCCGGCTTTACAACCAACAAATTTCCATTGAAATATAAATGAAGCATTCCGAAGTTTTCGAGGGTTAGATAATATATTCCACTGCATTGGATAGACGACGTCCATTTTATTTGTAATATAAATGAAGGTTTTCACAATACCGGTACTACAAATACATGTACACCACAATATAGGAATTGTATTTTAGTGGTAGTGGTGGTGAAAAAGGTAAGGTGAGGTTGTGTATCACCCAGAGTTTGGTGGGTGTGTATGTATAGAAAATTATATAGTTTCGAACCATGCACCTAGTTGTACAATAAAATTATTAAATACGTTTAAAGATTTAATCGATCAACAATAATTGATATGGTTGATTGTTTATTACAAAAACGTGTAAGTTTGATAAAACTGCTGTTGTATGACTGGCTGTTTTTCCATCATTTAATTTAACTAAGCCATTGGATTGGTTGTCAATACATTTTTTTTTCTATTTTCCTATTTTATTTTAAATAGGTATAGTTTCTTGTTATTGTAGTTTATTATTCGAGAAACTAGGAACTTTTAATGGCATTTTTATAAAGAATAATCGGCGTAATCATTAAATCAGATGGAGGTTTTCATTATTTCTATTTAATAAGACGCTTGATGTGTGTAATTAAAACAAAAATATTAATTTCGAGATAAGAGTACGATTTCTAAACAACTAGAATTAAACAGCGATAAGACACATAAGCATGTTTGTAATTAGCTGTAATTAATATTAGTAGAGGTGAAAGAATTACAATTATTGATCCAAAGGCTAATCCATTGTTAAGATGACTTGACCTGACTTGTCTGCTTGATTTTCGGATATAACTCGTTCGTATTGAAAGACAAACCGGATAAATTACAGAAAATTATGCACATTAAACATTAACAAGAACAATAAAGAACAAACAGAAACTTCCGAATTTCTGTTTTTTATTTCTTTTCTTTCATTTCTTTCGATAATCGTGACCAACTTGTGTATTTTATATTGTCCAACAAAAAACTGTAATGATTAATCAATATTGAACATATTTACATTCGGAATTCAATTAAATTAAACCTTAAGGCGCATTCAACGTGTTTATTGAAAATTTACGAGCAATTTATCTTAAATTACTCGATATATTGGATAACAATCCAATCTGTTCAGTTCAGTATTTACATAAACGCAGTAACAACAAGGTGTAAGGTAAGAATTATTTGTCGTTTTCTAATAAGATTTGTTCGAATTAATGATCAAAATTAGTTGTTTGTTATAATCGGTTTTATTAATTGGTAAATCTGGAAAATTATTGGTGGAAAATCGAAATACAAAAGTTTCCGGTCGGCTAGACACGGCTTTGCAAGGGAATTTTTCGCATTAAAATACTACAATTATGTACAAAATATAATCGTAAACAAAACCAAAAAAAGAAAATGTTATAAACAACATAATACTATAGTCCAGCTATTGTCTGTATAAACGTTAAACATACGTTTTATATTAATTGCATAGTTGATATCAAACACTATGCTTTGTAATCGATTTCAACTAAATTATGGTAATTTTGGAAATCGACGTGCGCTTGTTTTCATATTTTTAACAATACGGAATTCTAAAATCCATCACAATTTCTATAAAACGCCACCAATACGCCATATAATCAACAATATGAACGATATTGCCGCTCTTATCGATCGTGTTATAAATTATAATACAATATGGTAAGATTTAATAATAAACCCTGAATAATGGGGGGAAATTTTTGTATTTCTATACGACTGATATGGGAATGTTGTAAAAATCGCATTTCCAAATAAATTATGCAACGATAGTCTTTATATTGGAATTAAAGTGGTTAATTTTTAATATTGCATCCCGAAATTTTCGATAAACATCACCCAATTTCTGGGGAGATTGCAATTTTTAATCAATATAATAATATGGATGCTTTATTGGAATTTAGATTATTATAATTAAAAGTTTAGTGGAAGTTTTCAATTTTAAAGAAAATTCGTTTATCCGGCACGAATTCATTTTAAAATTCGATGCAAGAAGAGTGTCGTTTCGAGGGAAAGTTTTCGTATATTACGAAAATTGCATAGGTAGGTAGGCACATGGTGTAGAATTGTTTATTGCCATTTGGCATGAAATTTATCGCGCGTTGTATAAATGTGCACAATGTTGAACAATGCATTTCCGTTGTACAATTGCCTCATGTCCAATCGATTTATGCAAAAATTTCTTTAGAAGTCATGATTATCGGCAAACTCACTGAATCCTGCCACAATCGACTCCTGTCTTTTTGCCATCGAGTCAAAGATTGACCGAGTAATTTTCGATTCAATTGCTATATCTATTTATGAAAACAATTAGAATAATTTGGGAATATTTAAATAGAGCTTCTTCGTCAAAAAACGCCAATAAATTATTTAAATAGACAGGTTAAAATTTAAATGCTTTCATTATCGGTAGTTGTATTTTTTTAGATTTTCTTCGGTCGAAAATTCCAATAAGTCTATAATTTTCGGTTATTTACGAAGGTCTATTTAAATATTTCACTTGTAATTACGAAATAATTCTTTCCGTTGACAATCCAATTAGTTACAACAATTTTGTTAAAAATATATCCATTTTATAAACGAGGCGCATAATCAACAAATTAAATTTTATAGGAAAATATCAATTAAACGTGTTTTTCTTTAATTTGACTATTTTCTGTTTCAAAAACAACAGTTGGGCTAAAAAATGAAGGGAATTTTCAAATATATTTTCAAAGAATGGAAACATTCTGCCTTTCAAAAGTGGGATAGTTTCTTATTTTGAAATTTTAAGGAAAATCAGTTAGTTCTTTGAATTGTTTGAAGTTGTTTGAATTCCAGTATCACGGATTCATATATCGAGGGGTTAAGAAATTTTAGGAGTTACCACTAGACTTTTTTTAAAGTCTAGTGTTTCATTTTGGATTGAATTCTTATGGCAGTTGCCATTGATTGAAAGCTATTCCCTGGAGATTATTTGAAGAAAGCTTAGACCTCGTAGCTCATTTGAAAATTAGCCAAAAACTCTAATTTCTGGCCATGTTGCAATTTTCAAAAACCTCAAATTACTCAGAATGACTTGAAGATGCTGTCAATATTGATTTTTTTGGTTTCTCTGCATTTTATTCTCCATCGGGTAGAAAGGGTTTTGCATTCTAGAATTTTTAAAAATTATCTGAGCATCCTCGAGCTATTTTGAGTCATTTTAAGCGTGTATTTTCAAAATTGCGACGCTGTTGGAAACGAGTGTTTTTGATCAGCTTCACGATAGACTACGAGGTTCAAATTTTGCTAAAATAATCCCCAAAGATCCCTCTATAAATCTTCAAAATATTTTTCGAATTGCTCGTCAAAAAATACTCATTTTATCAGATACTTCGATTTACAATTTTGGGAAAAGTACGCTACCTTAGAGGCGGCTTTCAAAAAACAACAAAGACAATTTTAAATACGATAAGCCCCAATTGTAGAGTCAATTTTCGTCTTTCTAATCATATGAATTTCGTTCGATTCCAATAACTTTTACTAACTGAAATTCGCATTCTACTAAAACCAGTTTCATCTCAAAAACAGTTTCTTAGAATTTTTGGAAAATTTAGTCGATTTTTTCGAAAACCATGGTCCGATTTAGGCATAGAATTACATTTAAAATCCAATTAAGGGTCTTACTCGAACGGTTTTTCTACAAGTCGATAGATATGTAGGGAGACTTGTTCGAGAGACTATCAGTAATTACGCTACTTTAGACGTTATTTTCGGAAAAACGGAATAGAAAATTAGAACGCCAATTACTAGGGATGCTAGCCTCAACTTTCTAGTTTCTATCTATGTAAAATTCGTTTGATTTTATTGATTGTACAAAAAACTACGCTGGAAAATATAACACTCTTTTTATTAGCGAAAAACGGAGTTTTTTGAAATTTTCGGAAATATCAGTCGAATTTCCCAAATGCTATCTAATAACGTTGATAGACATTTAAATTTTGACTCGGATAAACTATTTTCCACTTCGATATATTTTGTAGTTTTTAAGTGACACTAGAAATGCTTTTCTTAATGAATTTTGAGCAGGACCTTTAACTATTTCGAAATCTGCTATCGTTTTCGGGATATTTGTGCTCTAATGTCTTAGTATTTCCATTTAAAGTCGTTTTTACTTAAAAGTAGGCCCCAATATAATCTGTCCAGTGGGGTAGACCAGCACTATCAAATTCTATTAGCCCGATCACATTACGTTGATAAATTTGGCTTGTTCCACAAATTGATAATCCTTGCGTTGTGATTGTGCGGATTATCAAAGTTTCATCACTTAATTATCGCGGCCTAGCTCTAGCACTAAGCGCTTTGTTCACCAAATTTGACCCAATTTGATTTCTAATTCAGAACAGATTCTAAAAATTTCAAGAGTACCCGCAATTTCTGTGTTGTTCCTTTCAAATTTCCAAAAATTTTTAGACAAATTTAAATAAACTAATCAACTAATCACTTAATTATCGAGTCCTAGCTCTAGCACTAAGCGCCTTGTTGAGGAAATTTGACCCAATTTGATTTTTATTTAGAACAAATCCAAAAAGTTTCCAACAGTACTGGCAATTTCTGTGTTACCCTTTTTAAAATTTCCAAAAATTTTGGGACCAATTTGATAAACCAATCAACTTTAACCACCAATCTGTATTGTTTGCTAAACAGGCTATGACTGTTTCGTTTTTTCTTCCACCAACAAGAATTGTGGTGGTAAGAATTTCCAGTTTTTTTTAAGATAACCGATACAGTTATTTGCGAACAAACCAATATTTACCCTACATTAAATTTACGGTAAATTTAGCGTAACTGTGCGGAAACGCTCCATTATCTCCAAGGATTCTTTATCTGTTTCGATATTGAAAGATTTCGACACACCACAATCAAAACCGGATTTTAAACCTATCGTATTGTAAATAACAATGTCGCAATAGTCGAATTGGCACCGTTACAATCAATTTCTTCGTATATGAGAATCGAGCTTTATATAATCCCACCATGGGTATATAATCGGGATATTTTTTCACACTTCACCATTGAAGCATACTATATACATGGGTATATAAAACGAAAAAAATTCAACATATAAGCGTGTTATAGCGTGTTCTTTAAGGATCATACATATTTATAGACCGATCCCAACCTATAATAATAGCCGTCTGAGTCTCACTGATAATCTCTGCTTTTATACTAGATCCTGATTGGTGCCGTATATCGACCGAAGGTGGGGCCATATAAATTTTTAATTTGTGATTTAATTTTTCCACATTATTGTTGTTCTGTATCGGTAAATTTCCAAAAATCAAATTAGTCCACTCATTACTACAGTAATTCATTAGAAACAATAAAACAACTCATATATGAATATCTATCACTTTTCATACATGTACTTACGAAAAAATTGAATATTTACGTTGTAATTACTCTTATCAGTATTATTATTATTATGCAAATGAACACTCTTATAATTATTCTGTGGAATTATCAATTGTTTCGACTGGCTGTGATCGTTCTCAAACAATAATTAGCCACGATTTTGTTTAATTAGTCAGGTGTTAGTTTTAATGTTTCGTGTTATTACCACAATCATCACTATTATTATTATTATTATTATGTTACGATACGTAATAATTTGGAGATTAGTATCCGTTTTTGGAGATATCACGTGCTCTAGCGATTTACTCAAATTTCGCTAATTTAATGATTCTATAATTGTGTATTTGGGGTTCTAATCAATTTGTGAACCCTTCCAGTTGTCAAAATAGTTGATAACTGGAAGAATTGTTTAGAAATTCGTTGAAACTACATGTTCATTGGTAAATATGACCGATGTGATTGTTTTCAATAAACACTCGTTTATATGAAATTGAAATGTAATTTTCTACAATTGTCCGTTTGTTGGTACTACTGCCAATATAGTTATAAATTATTGTTGTTGTTGTTGTAATAATCAAATTGATATTTCTATAATTTATTAAACAACACGTGAAATTCTAAGAGATCTAATGACTGGTATTTTCTAGTGTTTTATTATTGAATTTTCCTTGCAAGTACGTCCGTACAATCCAATTGTTGACTTTCACTCAATTCATATTTCAATACAAAATGTTTCTATCAATTGTAACCGTTTTATTATAACAATTCCGTAATATCTATTTACTTATATGTCGGTAAATTGTGGATGATTTCTAACCAATATAGTTAACGAAATAGCCGATAAAATGCCGATTTTCGAATAAGAAATCAAAAATGACAGACCAACAATGAATAAACCAATAGAACTGGAAGTATTCTACCCTAATCAATCATTAATTGTAATTTAGCCAACATTTTGTCGATGTGTTTGTGTGTATTCTGTACGGATTGCGTGATTGGATAGTTTAACCTACAGCGCCTCTTCTCGTTCAAATATTAATTACCAATTAGAAAAACTGGTGCCCTTTCTTTATGGACGCCATTTCGACCACTATAACGGAAAAACAACCGGAAAATATTCAAATACATGCACATCTTGTATAATTACAACTCCTATAAGACTATAGATATGTATAAATATTACATTATTAGTGTAGCTTCTGTTTTACAAAGTCTATAATTAATTTTCCGTCGCTTATAGTTGGACGGTAAGATAGATAGATAGGTGTCAATTATTTTTGTAATTATACAAGAGGTGGATGGAAACGTAAAATAGAAATCTAGTCTAGAACGAATTCAATAAGACCGAAAAAAGAGCGCTTATTGATCGGCTATAATCAACGGTTTTTGCCCGATCTCCATAATTGTAACCGAGAAATTTTCTAACTTGATTCTTATCCAGACTATTCGCTATTGATCCTTTAAATAATCCGCTTTTAAAATAATAAGGGACAGAAAATGGCAAAATCTTCTAGTCGTACTAGAGCAGGGTGAACGAAGCCTCAAGGAGCATTCAAAACTTGAAACTTAAATACAAGCGATTTGTATAGGAGTTATAGGGGAAGTCTCAGAAAACATTCTAGCAAAAGTGGAACCTCGTAGCTCTTCAGCAAGTCGGTCAAAAAACGCTTTTTGGAACATTGTCGTGATTTTCATCAATCAACTACTCACACAATACGATTAAAAATAACACAAAGCTCCTTGTGAAGTTGCATTTGGATGAAAATTGTGATATCGTCCAAAAAAATGTTTTAGTCAACTGCTTGGCTGCGGGTGCCCAACCTTTGCTGAAATGTCCTCAAAATATTTTTGGAATTGTTTACCAACTATTGTCTCAAAGAGCCGCAAACACTTCTTTCAAAATGACTCAGAAGCCAAATTCTGGACAAATGCTAAAATTTCAGTCTAAAAGACAATTTGACTAGAAGCTGTTTTCTTTACAATTCCGAAGCAAAATCGTTTGGAAAACTGGTGGTTAGCGATAAAAATCATGAGAATTTCAAAATTTGGACGCGAAACTGGAAACTCTTGAAATATTAACCAAAATATCAAGAAATTTAGATTTATATTGAGAAAAGTTCCTCTAAATTATGATAATAGTTTTGGATAGTTAAATTCGACAAAATTTGACAATTTAAGGTGTAGAATAGGCAGAAAATTTGGCTCAAGCAGCATTTTTTACTGTTCCGACCTTTTATTGACTGTTATTTTAATCCAAGAAACACGTCCAGTTTCCAGATTTCCCAAAAACGTGACACTGAAGTATTAAAGTACACAGAAATTTTCACATTTCACCGTAAATTGAGTCACACTTCAATAACATTATCGATTTTACTCGCCGTTTTCCAGTCGAAAAACACGTCGCACACGTTTCTATGGGATCAAGCAGTTTCTCCGTTATTCTACAAAACCCACGTTGTCAGTGTTAACGCAAAATAGAGCCAGTTTTTGGTTGAATTTTGATAAATTTCTGATGTTCACGTCGGAGCGCCCATCGATCGGCTCGAATTGAGCACCGCAGGAGCTTTTAAACCAGGAGGCGACTTTAAACTTTTCTATTCAATGGAAATATCGTGCAGGACCCAAGATTAGAAACAAAGGTGAACGCATAAGTAATAATAACGTTTCCTTGGCGGCGGCAATAAATGCGTGTGTCATTAGAGTTGATTTTAGAGCTGACAAGGATAGCGTTTTATTTTATTTTATTCTATTTTCTGAACCATCATCGTATACGAAATAGAAGAATAAAATAAAGACACGCATATACATCTGTACGGTAGAAAAAAGCGAACCGAGAAAAAATTATCCCTTATATCAGTGCGGCTCGACGGTGCATTCGTCAAATGATTATAATTAGCGCTACCCAAGTTCGGCAGACGCCCGCCTATGGCGCCGCCGCGTGCCCCCCAAAACCCTGATTATTGTAGCTTATGTTGTAAATATGTACGAATGTGTTAGTGTGTCGTCATCATCATCAACATCATCGTCGTCTCAATGGGTCTTTGTTAGGATCCTCGGCCCTTTTCTGGAACACCCCCACTGTCTCTCCTATACTTCCCTCTCGCTTGCGCTTTACAAATCCAATGATTTTGAATGAAACACAAATTGGCTGAAAGGGACGGCGTACTATGTCGTTAAATTTTATTGTTGGCAATTGTAAACGATTTATAATGTGAAGGAGAGTTGGCGCTTTCCTCGAGGACTCTGCTCTAAATGGATATGGCCAGGAAGTTGGATTTTATTGATAGTTTCACTAACATTTTATAAATTTTGAAATGGGTAAAGGGAGAATGGCTGATTGGGTAGCTACAGTTGTTGAGCTTTAAAATTACCGTGACTAAAAATGTGGTCAGTTATCGCAATTGTATCGAACAATGAAGCGATTAACGTTTATTTAGCGATATTTACATTTTATAACCATATCTCGTCGATTAAATAGAGCCGAACCTATCATTATTTTCATATTGTGTTGAAAGATACTTACTGCCCCCTCAATTACACAATGATGCTGATTGTTGTGCCACGTATGTATTTGTAATGATTGTTCTTGATCGATGGCCGTTGTTGTAGTTGTTGGGCATGATTTTCATGGCAATGACTTTTTACACATCCAATCTAACACTCTATTGCACTTTTCTACCTCCACCGTTTAATATTCAACAATTACCCATTCAAGATTCAAATAAGTAGTTTTGTTTGTAACAATAATTCATCATTAAAGCAATTATATTACAAAATTCTCACTAATCATGATTTATTCTTGGCCAATTAGTACAATATCATTGTTCTAGTTCTATTAATAAAGGAAAGATAAATTTAATTCATAACTATACACTTGAACGAATTACAAGTAACATTAATTCCTTTAACATCAATCTATAGTTATTAATTAATTAATAACGAAGAGAACAAAACGATCGTTTTCCTCTCTAACAATTCCTGGGAATATCACTAATTTTAAACAACAAATTCTTTATTTTCTCTATTTTGTTGTCGTTATCTTTGAGGCGGTTTGCTCGTCGGACGGCGCTTTATAAATTTAATAATAATAAGAACGTTTGTCTATTAAATTAAAATTCTCATGACAAAAACCACCGAAAAGTTGAGCCATCATCGAGAAGTGCTTTAATAATAGGCCCATATTATATGTTTCTACCAAAAAAATACACACACACATAGTGAAAAACGTCAAAAGTATGGTAATGAATGCAAATGATTGAAACTTGTAGGATGAAAATATGTTATTTTAATAAACATGAGTGAAATTAAGTAGTATGGTCGGAAGTTTTCGTTGGCTTTTTATTTTCGTTTAATTTCTGTCTTATCTTTCGTTTTTATGCATACGGTAGGCTTTTTCTACTTGTTTTTCGGTTGTTGGTGCTCCTTTGAATAAATTTGTAATAATGATAATGATAATAATATTAGGTCGTTCGGCGCCATTTCAGCCAACCATGGACGAAATCGTTGTCTAGACTTTCAGTTCTTCCATTCAGAAAAATATTTTAAACCCTCCACAATTCCAATAATTCGCTTGTATCCACCGTAAATACGAAAAAATATGAATCATTTGTAAACTTCCAATTATTTCCTGTTTGTTAAGAGTATTAATTAAATTCCAACGAATATTTTCGTCGAGGAATTATTGATTTACGATTGACATTTGGCATGATTCGATGACAGACGGTTTATTATAGTCTTCTCGGCTTACATCCTATAGAAAAATCCATCTAAATGCTACCCCCGATGGGGGAAAAAAGACAAAACTTTCCGACTATAATAATAATCATAATAATAATAGAAAAGAAACAATTCTGTCAAAGGTAACGATGATAATACGTAATTTGAACATTAGCCATGTGCTCCTCAAAATTGTCTATAATATTCGACATTATAACGAAAGGTAGAGGAAAAAACGCAATTTTTTCGCGTGCCACAAATTATAAACAACAACAAAACGTGAAGACAAATAGTTGTAATTTGAAAATGTCACCTGGCAAATGCGAAGCCAACATAATATAAAAGCAATTACTCTTTGATCATTTTTCTAACTAACGTCTCTCGAATACGGGCGACAAATTATATTGAAGATATAACGAAGATCTAAATCTATCAATAGAATCTAATTAATTTGAATTAATATAGAAGAAATATGTTTGAGTGGTATATGGTGCCATTTAAGGCGCATGAATTCCATTATTGATTAGTGTAACGATAATAGTGGAATTCTCTTCACCCCTACTGTGACAATCCCTCGACTACCCTCTTGATGGTAGAATATACGCCTGCGTAGGCCTCTCCAATAGAACTGTAATGTATTGAGGGTGGAAAAGCTACGTACCGGAAGTTCTCTGAGCTTTCAGACTTTAGTGCTTCCGTTAAAATGGAAGAAGATTCATCGCTTTATATAACTCATTCTATTATTATCATTATTATTGCTATTATTATTATTTTGTTGGAGATGACAGGAGAATAGTGGACACCGATCGTAGTTTGATTGATTGTAGACACTAGTTGGACTCGATGATTATTTCCGCTAGTTGAATTATGCGAAATTAATGTGATAGCGTGAGAACTAGTGTAGGTGGTTTATGAAACAATTTTCTCGATTTTTTCCAATGATCGTTCCGATTATCACACTAATTGATCTTGATTTTGATTTACAATAAAACTCGAATATGGGTCGGAATTGGTGGAAAAATCAAGGTTTGCAAGAGTCGAGACCTTCAATGGTTTAAATCTTTTTTAATTTTCCTTTACAATTGCGTCAACGGAAGGCTATCATTAAATGACGGATTGTTCGAAAATGTCTGTTTGCCCACCTCTTTCTTTGTTCCTTGTAGGTTGTTTCACGATATTTCGTGTCAATGCTTTACGTAATCATTGTTTGATGTAAACAATGTCGTTTTGCTTCGTAGCTTAACCGAGAAATAAGCATAATCTTCGATTATTCAACAATAACAACATGATAATGAAACCAATAAGTCGATACATTTATTGAAAATTTATCGGAAGTTTATTTATTGGCGGTATGTAGTGCAGCTTGTTCACATTATGCATCATTTGTCTAAGAAAATGCAGGTGTTTAGGTACTTGATAATAGTTGCACTCTAAAATTTTGAATTTGTTGCCAACCTTATAGTTCAAAGATAAATAACATTATATAGAAACATATGGTAAAATTTATATCCTTACGGTGGTATCACTGACAAACTCAACGATACTCGTTTGTTTATAGATTAACAATATAACCTCAAATTTTGTTTTTTATTTCATGTATTATATAATTTTGAATTTGTTGCCAACCGTATAGTTCAAGGACTAATAAAATTGTGTAGAAATATATGGTAAAATTTATATCCTTACGGTGGTATCACTGACAAACTAAACGATACTCATTTGTTTATAGATTAACAATATAACCTCAAATTTTGTTATTTAGATATTTTTTCTTATTTATTTTACAAGACTTTTAACTTTATTTAGTTGACTTTTATTTCGTTTTATTGTCAAATTCAACACTTTACCAGATCTCTAGACTTACTATAGTGTGGAATTTTATATTTTCCTAATAGATTTGGATGAATTGGTAATAAATCGGCGTTTCAACTTATAAATAACATTGAAGCCTAATTAACCATCACTGTTGGCATTGATTGAATTCACATCGATATAAATATGTATATATCGAATAATATAGATCGAATAGTTGTGTATTTTTCGCGGCATATGTAAAAGGAATTGAATGCTTCAGTTGGAAAGTTGAAATTCCGTCACACCAGACATGCGGCCGGACCGTTCTCGTTCCACGTCCAACTTGTTGTTTTAGTTGGCAAAAGCATGGTAAATCTTTAGTAGCACACAAAACAACACCACCAACAACAACAACAGTAGAAACAACATGAACAACAACGGTAACAACAGAGAGAAACGTATCCGCGGACCGTAGTAAAAATCATAGCGTGCCTCGTTACCACCATAACATTACCAGCAAAATAGTTATTATCAATTGTACATGTAATGATAGACTTTCGAAATGGTAAAACGTTTTCGAATACTAGACTTTAGAATAGAAGTAAGAACAATAAGAATAAATCGAACATTTTACTCATTGTAGTTGGTTAATATTTCAAAATACCAACGAACAAAAGTTGAGCAAATATTGTTAAAGATTAAAATACATTTGATACCAGTTAGAAAATGA